>QRFJ01000238.1:253221-339140 GCA_006176705.1 Cocos nucifera | reverse complement strand
TTGTTGTTTTTGAGAGAGAATCAGTGATGATGATCACAAGGTTTGCAAACTACAAAGGTTCATATATGGACTTAAGCAAGCATCTCGGAGCTGAAATACTCGTTTTAATGATGTGATCAAAATATTTGGTTTCATCAAAAATGAGGAGAAGTCATGTGTCTTCAAAAAGATCAGTAGGAGCCCTGTTGTCTTCCTCGTATTGTACGTGGATGACATCCTCCTTATCAAAAATGATATTCCCATATTGACCATAGTTAAAATGTGGTTATCTAAAGAATTCTCCATGAAAGATCTAGGAGAAGCATCCTTTATTCTAAGAATTAAGGTCTATAGAGATAGACCGAATAGAATGCTAGGACTTTCATAGAAGATGTATATAGAGAAAGTACTAAAGAGGTTTAGTATGAAAAACTCTAAGAGGGGTTTAGTACCCTTCAGGCATGGCATTCATCTTTCCAAGAAGATGTGCCCTAGTACACCTGAGGAAATAGAACGCATGAGCAAGATCCCTTATGCTTCAGCAATAGGGAGCCTCATGTATGCCATGTTATGTACACGACCTGATATAGCCCATGCCGTAAGAGTCAAAAGCAGATATCAGTCGAATTCAGGTGAAGAACACTGGACTTCTGTGAAATATATCCTCAAGTACTTAAGAAGAACTAAGGATATATTGTTGGTCTTTAGTAATGGAGAACTCCAAGTTCAGGGGTATACAGACTCGAACTTTATGTCTGATGTAGATGATCGAAAGTCGACATCTGGAAGTTTATTTGTGTGTAATGGTAGAGCTATCAGTTGAAAAAGTTTCAAACAAATAGTAATAGCAGATTCCACCATGAAAGCAGAATATATCGCTGCGTCAAAAGCTACGAAGGAGGTATTCTGGTATAAGAAGTTTGCCATGGAGATCGGAGTGATGCCATTTCTCTGTACTGCGATAACAATGGTGCCATAGCCCTTGCTAAGGAGTCGATGTCTCATCAAAAATTCAAGCACATCGAGCGGTGATACCACCTCATCCGTGATTACCTCGAGAAGGGTTACGTCGAGGTCAAGAGAGTCGACTCCGCAGATAATGCGGTGGATCCACTTACAAAGCCATTGGGCCAACAGAAGATCGAAGCCCACATTGAGAAGATGTGACTTAGATTTGTAGCCAATTAGCTTTAGATCAAGTAGGAGTTTGTTAGATATGTATGCCCTAGAAATCAGAATTGGCTGACACTTGTAATACACTTCTAAGAGTAAAATTATAATTTTGACTATAAATAATAAAATAGATTATTTTCTATCACATATGTGTATTTAGTATCTGTGATACATCCTTTGAGTTAATGGTAATGATAATTTTTATTTTCAAGAGTTGAAAATTTAAGACAAGAATTTTCATTATTAACTCATAAAGAGCTCCTGACCGTAGGATCATCATGAGGGTGGTGATTGATCCGAAAGGTTAGTGTACAATTGCTTTTTTGTAGTAGATGAGTCTTAAGTCTACGGTGTAGAGACATCGGAGCGAGAGTATAGATACTCGTTAGAGAACGAGGGCACTGAGCGTGACCACCTCGAGTAGTCATAAGAAAGTCTACCTTCTCATCGATGACTGACTCGATGCTGCAGTGGTGTGTCTGGTTCTTTGACCTGAGGTGCATCGGTAGTTCACCTTGAGGGTGTTATAGTTTGACTACACCATGACTCGGTCTCCTAGCCATTCAAAATCCTGAGGTGTATGTTGGCTATAGCATGTTCATTGTAGGAATTGGATTGCACCAAGATGGAATCTATCTACCTCGGTGGATGAGGAGCAGCCCTATGATGATCATGAGAATCAAGTCCATAAGCCCATGGCCATGGCAGAGAGTGTGAAATAATAGAAAGAGTTTCTATTAAGATTTTCACATTGGACTTGAATCGAATGATTAAATCATATGATAGAAATTAGGGTTTGACGAGTTCACCTTAACCCTAATCTGATCGGGGCTCAAGATAGAAGAACTTAATCACACAAGTAGCTGCACCAAGAGGTTCATTTTCAGTTTTGATGGGTTGCCACCATATGCTGCTAGGTGTCACTGGTGGATTTTGGAAGCAATTAGAATGATTTAGATGATCGATCATTCTAAGTTATCTAAATCAGAAGAGTTCTGATCCATCGAAAGGAGTTTCGATGATGTCGATGATGGAGATCATGACATATCCTATTATCATACAGAACTGAACCTAACTAGATTACACAAATAAGAATTTGGATTTGGATATCATCAATTGGACTAACCCAGTTCAATTGATTTGAATAAGATTCAATTAGGTTCAAGAAAATCGTGCTAGCATACGATTGAGCCTAACGTTCTTCTTTTTTGTCTCGACTAAGCCAAATGAGTTTATACTCACTCAGGTACTTTTACCTGGTCTGACTGGAGCTTGTCCAAGTCAAAAAAAGGGTTGTCTTAATTTATGAGATAAATTTGAGACAACACCTGCCATTTTTCGTCATCTGCTAATTCTTGTACTTTGACTTGGTCAAACATTGACCTTTGACTCTTGGACATCTGCCCATGTGTCATGCACTTATTGAAGAGCAGATAGGGGCTTGTCTCTTCTTTGAAAATTGAAAAGAAGAGGGTGCATGCCTAGGATGGCGTGCGCCCATGGATAGGGATGCTGGAGTCCCATACGGATGGGACTCTAGGTTGCTTCTTGATTTCTACTTAGGTGGCCCTTGGGTATCTACTTTGACCAATCTTAGGTGCCATCTAAGAATGAACCTATGGATCTCTCATCTGATTGGATTAGGTGATGTCATCCCACCAATCAGATTTAGATCTGATTGAACGAAGCAACGTGATTGGCCGGGATGATGCAGCACTGCATGATGCAGTAGAGTCTATAAAAAGATCCTGTCTGCGCCCACTTTTAAGAACTTCTCTTCCAAGCCCATGCCCCAAGGCTATCCCTCTCCCTTGTCCATGCCACCATCTGGCCCTCTCCCTTTTCTCTATACCCAAGAAAGTTGGATCCTTCAGATTAGTGCGAGTCAAGCAAGGAAATGCTGATGAAAAAGAAAGAAGGCAGCACCGCTGCAGAGACGACGGACGATCTTCAGAAGAAGTTTTGAAGATCCTCCAAATCAGATCTAGATCTGATTTTTAGAGAAAAAAAGAGAAGGAGAAGATCTTTAGATCCAGCTCGAGTTGATATCGATAGAGGTCAGGCGCTTGCGTGGCTAGATCCAGAACCTCAGAGCTTCCGCAGGATCATCAACGGGTTATCAGATTATCCAAGATCAAGGTAAAAATTAATTCAGAATTAATTTAGTTTTAATTTTTTTAATTATTAAATTATAAATCAGATCTGAAAAGTATCAAATTTGATCTAGATCTGAGAGGAGAATTTTTTAAATATGCCTCTTGATCCAATCAGATATGAATGAACCTGATCCAAAAAATCATGATTTTTCTTCACTTATCTTCTATCGAAGGATTGGAGCTCGGAGAAGATCTTATCTCCAACCGAGGTTGAAAGAGATCTTATCTCCTATTGAAGTTGATGTTGAAGCACAAAGGAGATCTTATCTCCAGTCGAGGTTGAAAGAGATCTTATCTTCCATTAAGATTGCCATTGAAGCTCGGGGGAGATCTTATTTTTAGTCGAGATTGAAGAAAATCTTATCTCTTATTAAAGGGTTGAAACTCAGAAGAGATCTTATCTTCAGCTGAGGTTGAAGAAGATCTTATCTCCTGTTGAAGTTGACGTTAAAACTCGAGGAAGATCTTATCTCCAGTCAAGGTTGAAGGAGATCTTATCTCCCATTGAGGTTGTTGTTGAAGCTCGGAGGAGATCTTATCTCCAATCGAGGTCGAAGGAGATCTTATCTCATGTTGAAGGGTTGGAGCTTGGAGGAGATTTTATCTCCAGCCGAGGTTGAAGAAGATCTTATCTCTTATTGATGTTGACGTTGAAGCTCGGAGGAGATCTTATCTCCAGCCGAGGTTGAAGGAGATCTTATCTCCTATTGAGATTGACGTTGAAGCTTGGAAGAGATCTTATCTCTAACCGAGGTTGAAAGAGATCTTATCTCCTATTGAAGGGTTGGAGCTTGGGGAGATCTTATCTTCAGTCGAGGTTGAAGAGATCTTATCTCCTATTGAGATTGACATTGAAGGTTGGGGGAGATCTTATCTCCAACTGAGGTTGAAGAAGATCTTATCTCCTGTTGAAGTCGATGTTGAAGCTCAGAAGAGATCTTATCTCCAGCCGAGATTGTAGGAGATCTTATCTTCTATTGACGTTGAAGTTAAAGCTCAGGAGAGATCTTATCTTCAGCCGAGTTGGGACCTTTCTTCTCACCTCATCTAAAATGAATGAGGCCTTCAACTTTGCTCACATTAGGACGAGGTTCTCCTCCTATTTATAATGGATTGTAGAGGCACACAAGGGTCGTTGTCAAGGCTTCTTTCCTCATCTCGTCTAAAATGAACGAGGCCTTCAACTTTGCTCACGTTAGGACGAGGTTCTCCATTTGTTCCTAACGGACTGTAGAAGCACATAAGGGCCATTGTCAGGGCCTCTCCCCTCATCTTGTCTAAAACGAACGATGCCTTTGACTTTGGTCATATTAGGATGAGATTCTTCTCCTATTTCTAATGGACTGTAGGAGCATATAAAGATCGTTGTCAGGATCTCTCTCCTCATCTCATCTAAAATAAACGATGCCTTCGATTTTGCTCACATTAGGATGAGATTCTCCTCCTATTCCTAACAGACTGTAGGAGCACATAAGGGCGTTGTCAGGTCTCTTCCCTCATCTCATCTAAAATGAATGAGGCCTTCGAGTTTGCTCATGTTAGGATGAGATTCTCCTCCTACTCCTAATGGACTGTAGGAGCACATAAGGGCCATTGTCAGGATCTTTTCTCTCATCTCATCTAAAATGAATGAGGCCTTCGACTTATCCATGTTAGGATAAGGTTCTCCTCCTATTCCTAATATGACCACTTTTGATTTTTTTTTCTATCGTCACATAGTTTTTACACTAAGAAACAATAATATTGAAATGGAGGAGTTTTATTAAAGAAAAATTACCTACAGTACATTATCAGATTCTCTAAGTTTCAAGATTATGGGAGCGTTGTTTCTTCGAGCTTCTTCAGATGATAAGTTTTGAATCAGACGACCTCCTCTATTTCATACGTGCCTTCCTAATTTGGGACAAGTCTCTCCTGGCTTTGAGACTAAAAGATGGTGGCTTGTCAAAGTACTAAGCCCCCTAGAGATAGCATTGATGATGTCGAAAGGTGATCGATCTTTTTATTATTTCTTCCTCATTAGTGGTTCTAGCTGCGGTAGCATCCTTGGCTAATCTTTTCTTGCTTCAGGCCAGCGTCTGTGGAGTATTGAGGAGGGCGTAGTTGTGAAACCTTCTGGGAGAAGAACTTTGTCGTGCCCTTCTATCGGAGCTTCTTTGATGATGAGCTCAAGGAGGAGTTCGGACTCGCTTGCACTCGTTAGCATGGTCGAATGATTGTGGATTTTTTAGACTCATCCGTCTGTCGCTCTCCTATGGCTTTCTCATCTCTCAATTTGAAGGCTTCTTTTGCTCGGGCATATCCTTCAGTCTGAGCTAGCAGATCGATAAAGTTTCTAGGATACTTCTTTTTTAGAGAGAACAACAAATCATTCTTCTGAAGGCCATCCTTGAGTACGACCATTGCAATAGATTGATCTAGATTTCGGACCTCCAATGCAGCAGCGTTAAATCGGATGACATAAGCCTGGATAGATTCTCCCTTCTTTTGCTTGATACTCATCAGAAAATCTGAATCTCGACATGGACGTTGGCTATTGACAAAGTGAGCTGCAAATCGATGGCTCATCTGATCGAAAGAACCCGACCTGAGTGCTGAGTACTAGTTCTTGGCGGCTCTCTTGAGGGTAGACGGAAACGTCTGGCACAGAATGACATCTGACGCACCATGGAGCAGCATCATTATTTGGAAGGCCTTCAGATGATTAATTGGATAGTAGTTCCATCGTAACTCTCAAACTGTGGGAGCTTGAAGTTCGATGAAATTAGTTCCTGCATAATCCTCTAAGAAAAAGAAGGATCAGTGCAAATATCATTACTGTGCGAGAAGAAAGTATGGCAGAGTTCTTCAATTCGTCGACTCATTTTCTAGAGTCTTTAATCCAAGAGATCTTCACAATCATTGATCTTCAGGATTTTTTGATGGATCGGGTGCAAGGCTCCTCCGAGTCGAATCATGATCCGAGCAAGGATTCTCCACCATCTGCTTCCACCTTTCGGAGGTCATCGATCGGCTAGCCTAAGTCGATCATCTCCAGATCGGATCACGAAACTTCGAAAAAGCCTGCTCCGATCGAATCAACACTGGGGTCTATCGATGTATGGCCTACACCGCCTCCATAAGATCATGAACCTACTGGACCAGCAGGTTGAACTGCTCCACATCCATCATGACTACAGGTGGAGCTTGGATTATCGGAGTTGAAGCGAGAGTAAATAGGTCTGGATGGAATCTGACCGTAGAGGTTGTTGATCGTTGGGTCAAAGCTTTCCTAGGAGGCATTTTTTTTTAGAAAAAACTCTAAAGAGGAAGAAGAGAGATCGCTGTTGAGCACTCCTTTAAGAATAAAAAAATCTCGAGAATAGAGGGCCCTTCCTCTAGCACCAATTCTGTTGGTGCAGAATCTGATCGATGCCGGATCGAGCTAGAGTTAGAAAAGAAGAGGTCACCATTAGTGACCTGCAAAATAAAGTTTCGTTCGGAGTCAGTGGTGGTGGCTCCGATAGAACCCTCCGACGATCAAGTCAGCTCTTCTGACCAACAGAAATGGAGTGCTCAGGAGAGAGTTCAGTAGAGTTTTGGAAAGGAGAAGAGAGCTTAGAAAAAATATATCTGGAGGATTTCTTTTATAGATGGAGCTTGGAGCAGACTGATAGTGACAGCTGTAGCTGTTCGATAGTTGACTGCTAGAGACTGCATAAGATTTATTATGAAGAGGAGCGCCGCCTGTAGCAGACTGATAGTAATAATCATAGCCATCCGATAGCTGATCACTCAGGATGGCGTGAGAGGGACGTCGCCTGCAGTAGACTAATAGTGACAGCCATAGCCGTTCGGTAGCTGGCTGCTCAGGACTGCGTGAGTGGGGTGCTGTCTGCAGTAGACTAATAGTAACAGCCATAGCCGTCTGGTACTAAGCTGCTCAGAGCCACGTGGTTGGGTGAAGAGCTTTAACATATGTCAATTCCAGAGGAGTTCGGACTCCTAAAGAAAATACGGCTAGAGGGGATCATCCGAGAGGAATGCTACTTGAAATCTGAAAGTAATCCGCTAAAAAAATTTAGATGGAGTTTGACTGATGGAGAAGTCTAGAAGGAGTCTGACTAGTGGAGAAGCTCGATTGATGAAGAAGTTCAGAAGAAGTCCGACTGATGGAGAAGTTCGGCTAAAGAAGTTTGACTAATGGAGAAGTTTGGCTGAAGGAGAAGTCTAGAAGAAGTTCAGCTCTTGGAGAAATTCGACTGAAGAAAAAGTTCGAAAGAAGTTCGACTATTGGAGGAATCCGATTGAAAGAGAAGTCTAAAAAAAGTTTGGCTTCTGGAGGAATCTGATTGAAGAAGAAGTCTGAAATGAGTTCAGCTCCTGGAGGAATCCAACTGAAGAAGAAGTTCGAAGAAAGTTTGGCTCCTGGAGGAATCTAATTGAAGGAGAAGTCCGAAAGAAGTTCGGCTCTTGGAGAAATTCAGCTAAAGAAGAAGTCTGGAAGGAGTTGGGCTCCTAGAGAAATTTGATTGAAGGAGAAGTCCTGAAAGGAGTTTGGCTCCTGAGGAATTCGATTGAAGAAGAAGTCTGAAAAAAGTTGGACTCCTAGAGGAATCCGACTGAAGGAGAAGTTCTGAAAGAAGTTTGGCTTCTGAAAGAATCCGATTAAAGGAGAAGTCTGAAGGAAGTTCGGCTCCTGGTGGAATTCGATTGAAGGAGAAGTTCGGAAGGAGTCTGACTGATGGAGAAGTCCGATTGAAGGAGAAGTCTGGGAGGAGTTCGACCGCTGGAGGAGTTCGGTTGGGGTTTGATCGCTGGAGGGAGTCCGAGGGTTTCAACTGCAAGAGGAGTTTGGCTGCTAAAGGAGTTCAGCAGAGGTTCGATTGCTGGAGGAAGAATTTTCAATCGAAGCTCTTTCATAATTATCAATCGCATTAGGCTAAGTATCAGACTAGACTTCGACGGGAGCGGGGCTTATCCCCAACAAGTACTATATATTTTTGATCTCAAATCACCATGAAAACTATAAAGATCAGCAATATTGAGGGAGCTCAACTATATATGCATTTTCACCAAATCTATGAAGGACTTTGCAAGGGCCAATCTTCTTGCTATTTAGCTTGTGATAAGTGCATAGTAGAATCTTTTCCTTTTGAAGAAAAATCAGGACCCAATCCCCAACATTGTACTCCTTGAACCTTCGATAGTGATCAACAGCTTTTTTGTACCATTTGTTCATTTCTATCAATTTCCTTCGAACCTTTTCTTGAACTTCTTTCAGATTTTCTATATAAGCAATAGCATCATCACTAACTCACAGCTGATTTGAAACATCCACAAAGTAAACAACCTGATTCCATCCATATACCAACTGAAAAGGACTCTTCCCAATCGATCTATTGATAATATTGTTATAGACAAATTCAGCTTATGGTAGGATAAAGTCCCACTATCTAATATTGTCGTATGGAAGGCACCATAACAATTTTTTCAAGCTATAATTAACCACTTCTGTTTGACCATCTGTCTAGGATGATATGCACTACTGTACTATAATTTGGTCACCAATAGCTTCCATAAAGCCTTCCAAAAATCACTAAGAAACTTAGAATCTTGATTAGATGTGATAGTCTTAAGCACCTAATGCAAGTTGACCACTTCTCCAAAAAAAAGATTCACCACATGAGTTGCATTTGAAGTCTTCTTGCAAGCAATAAAATGAACCATCTTGGAGAACGGATCAATAACAACGAAAATGGAATCAACTCTCCTTGCTATTCTTGGCAGACCCAACACAAAATCCATGCTAACTTCAACCCATGGAGCTATAGAAATAGTAATGGGGTGTACAGGCCTATTCTTTGCTGTTGTTCCTTGGAAACTTGACATGTACGACATCTATAAATGCACCAATACACATCGTGTCTCATAGTTGGCTAAAAGTACCTATTGGTTACTGTTGGTGTAGAATCTGGTTATCGCCGAATCTAGCTGGATTGGAGGAGGATGAGGTCGCCATCGGTGACCTGCAAAATAAAGTTCCATCCAGAGCTGGTGGGGGTGGCTCCGACAGGATCCTCCGACGATCAAGTCAGCTCTTCTGGCCAATAGAAATGGAGTGCTCTGAAATAAGTTCGGCAGAGTTTGGAGGAGGAGAAGAGAGCTTAGAGTAAGCGTATCTAGAGGATCCCTTTTTATAGGTGGAGCTTGTAGTGGGTTGATGGTGATAGCTGCAGCTGCCTGATAGTGGGCCGCTCGAGGTCTGACGAGGTCGGTCATGGAGGAAGGCGCCGTCTGCAGCGCCGCCTGCCATATATTGATGGTGATAGCCATCGCCGTCTGGTAGCGGGTTACTTTCGCCTGTAGCGGACTGATGGTGATCGTTCATCAAAATTTAATGGCCGTAGCTTTGAGAAAGCGGACATTGGTTGGTGGACTTCAACATATATCGATTTCAGAAGAGTTCAAACTCTTGAAGGGGATATGTCTGATGGAATTATCCGAGAGTAATCCACTAGAGGAATCCGACTGGGAGAGAAGTTTGGGAGGAGTTCGATAAAGCTCGGAAGAAGTTTGACTCCCATAGGCATCCGACTGGAGGGGCGTGGAGAGAGTTCGACTCTTGTGGGAGTTCGATTAGAGCTCGACTGCTGAGGAGTTCGGTAGGCTGAAGAAGTTTGACAAAGACCAAATCGACTGAAGGAGTTCTACAGAGTTCGATCATTTGAAGGAGTTCGGTAGGGATCGGGCGGGCTGAAGGAGTTCGATTGGTTGAAAAAATTTGGCTAAAACTCATCCGCTGAAGCTCTTCCATGGCTACCGGTTGCATTAGGCTGAGCATCGAACTCGACTTTGATGGGAGAAGGATTTATCCCCAATAATAGTTCCCCCCACTTTCGAGTTCAAAACTCGAAGGAAGGGAGTGCAGAAAAGACGACTGCCGAAGTCCTCTTCTGGGTTCTGTGCCGATTAGAGTTGAAGCTCGGGGGAGATCTCATCTCCAGCCAAAGTTGATGCTAAAGTTGAAGCTCGAGGGAGATCTCATCTCCAGTCGAGGTTGAAGTAGACCTCGTCTCCTACGATTGAGGTTGGAGGTTGAGCACCTTGGGAGCGATATTGTCCCCAGCAGCCAAGGCTAACTCGAGGGAGATCTTATCTTTTGTAACTGAGGTTAATACGGGTGCTCGGAAGAGATCTAATTTCTAGCCGAGGTTGATACGGGTGCTCGGGGAAGATCTTATCTCCTACAGTCGAGGTTCATACGGACGCTCGGGAGAGATCTGATCTTTGGCCGAGGTTGACTCGGTCGCTCGAAAGAGATCTGATCTATGGTCAAGGTTGATGCGATCGTTCGAAAGAGATCTTATCTTTAGTTGAGGTTGTCTCGGTCGCTCGAAAGAGATCTTATCTCTAGCCGAGGTTGTTGCAAGTGCTTCGAAAGAGGTCTTATCTTCTAGCCGAGGTTGTATCGAATCGCTTGGAAAGAGAGATCTTATCTCTAGCCGAGGTTGGTCTGATCCCTTGGAGGAGATCTTATCTCCTGCAGTCGAGGTCGGCCCGGATCTTTGGGAGAGATCTTATCTCCTATAGTCGAGTTAGCCCGAACCCTCGGGAGAGATCTTATCTCCTGCAGCCGAGATTGATACGGACGCTTCGGGGGAGATCTTATCTCTACGATCGAGGTTGATATGGGCGTCCGGGAGAGATCTTATCTCCTACAGTCGAGGTTGGCCTGGACTCTCGGAGGAGATCTTATCTTCTGCAGTCGAGGTTCGATACGGACGCTCGGGGGAGATCTTATTTTCTGCAGCTAAGGTTGGTCCGGACCCTCGGGGGAGATCTTATCCCTACAGCCGAGGTTGGCCCGGATCCTTGGGGAAGATCTTATCTCCTGCAGTCGAGGTTGATACGGGCGCTTAGGGAAGATCTTATCTCCTGCAGTTGAGATTGGCTCGGACCATCGGAGGAGATCTTATCTCCTGCAACTGAGGTTGATATGGGTGCCTGAGGAGATCTTATCTCTTGTAGTCGAGGTTGGCCCGATCCCTCGGGAGAGATCTTATCTCCTGCAGTCGAGGTTGATACGGACGTCTGAGGGAATCTTATCTCCTACAGTCGAGGTTGGCCTGATCGCTCGGAGGAGATCTTATCTCCTGTGGTCAATGTTGATATGGGTACCTAAAGGAGATCTTATCTCTACAGTCGAGGTTGATATGGGCGCTCGGGGGAGATCTTATCTCCTGCACCCGAGGTTGTCTGATCGCTCGAGGGGAGATCTTATCTTCTATAGTCGAGGTTGATACGGACGCTTAGGGGAGATCTTATCTCCTACAGCCGAGTTTGGCCGATCGCTCGGGGAGATCTTATCTCCTGCAGCCGAGGTTGATACAGACGTTTGAAAAAGATCTTATCTCCTACGGCCGAGGTTGATACGGATGCTCGAGGGAGATCATATCTCCTGCAGCTGAGGTTGGCCTGGTCGCTCGAAGGAGATCTTATCTTCTACAGTCGAGGTTGATACGGACGCTCGGGAGATCTTTATCTCCTACGATCGAGGTTGATAACGGGCACCCGGGGAAGATCTTAATCTTCTACAGTCGAGGTTGGTCCGATCGCTCGAGGAAGATCTTATCTCCTACGGTCGAGGTTGTTGCGGGCACTCGGAGGAGATCTTATCTCCTGTAGCCAAGATTGATCCGATCGCTTAGTGGAGATCTTATCTCCTATAGCCGAGGTTGCCTCAGGGGAGATCTTATCTCCTATAATCGAGGTTGGCCCGATTGCTCAGGGGAGATCTTATCTCCTACAGTCGGGATTGCCTCGGAGGAGATCTTATCACCTATGGTCAAGGTTGATACGGACACTCGAGGGAGATCTTATCTCCCATAGTCGAGGTTGCCTTGGGAGAGATCTTATCTCCTACAATCGAGGTTGGACTGGTTGCTTGGGAGAGATCTTATCTCCTGCAGTCGAGATTAGCCCGGATCCTCTAGGAAGATCTTATCTCCTACAGTCGAAGTTGTTGTGAATGCTCGGGGAAGATCTTATCTCCTGCAGTCGAGGTCGGCCCAGACCTTCGAGGTTGATGTGGACGCTTGAGGAAGATCTTATCTTCTACAGTCAAGGTCAGCCCAGACCCTCGGGAGAGATCTTATCTCCTACGATCGAGGTTGTTGTGGACACTCGAGGAAGATCTTATCTCCTATAGTCGAGATTGGTCCAGACCCTTGGGGGAGATCTTATCTCCTGCAGTCGAGGTTGAAGGACTTTAGTCGACTCATGTTAGGATGAGGTTCTTCTCTATTCCTAATATGGCAACTATTGACTGCTTCTTTTCTGTCATCACATAATTTTTGTACTTAAAAATAATATTATTGAAATGGAAGAATTTTATCGAAGAAAAGTTACTGACAGCACATTCTCGAATTTTTTATGCTTCAGGATCGTGGGGGCGTTGTTCCTCCAAGTTTTCTTGGGCGGTAAATCCTCTATCTCATGTTGGCCTTCTCAATTCGGAGCAAGCTTCTCCTGGCTTTGATGCTGGAAGATGGTCGATCTCCTTGTCGTTCCTTCCACATTGGTGGTTCTAGCTCCTGGGGGGAGGACTTCTTCGCACCCTTCCATCGGAGCTTCCACGCTCCCGAGCTCGAGGGGGAGTTCGAGCTCACCTGCATCCAGGAGTCCGAAAATGCGATCGAGCTTCACTCGACTTTTCTTCATCATCCTTGGCCCTGAAGGCCTCTTCGGCCTGGGCATAACCTTCGGTCCGAGCCAGCAGATTGGCGAGTCCCTGGGATACTTCTTTTTTAGGAAGAACAGCAAGTCATTCTTCTGAAGGCCACCCTTGAGAGCGGCCATGGTGATCGACTGATCTAGGTCTCGGACCTCCAATGCCGCGGTGTTAAATCGGATGACATAAGTCTGGATGGATTCTTTCTGCTTCTACTTGACATTCATCAGAAAATCCGAACCTCAATGGAGACGTCAATTATTGATGAAGTGAGCCATGAACTGATGACTCATCTGATTAAAAGAGAAGATCGTACCCGACTTCAACATCGAGTATCAATTTCTCGCTGCTCTCTTTAAGGTAGATGGAAAGGCTCGGCACAGTATGGCATTTGAAGCACCGTGGAGTAGCATCATGGTCTGAAAGGCCTCTAGATGATCAACTGAATCAGAAGTTTCATCGTAGCATTTGAATTGAGAGAGCTCGAAGTTCGGTGGGATGGACTCTTGCATAATTCGGAGAGAGAAAGGAGGATCGATGCGGATGTCGGCATGATGAGCCGGAGCGACATGGCCAAGCTCTTCAATCCGTCGGTCCATCTTCCACAGTCTGTGATCGAGGGCATCGTCTTGGTTGAAGATCTTGGGGGGCTTCCGACTATAAATGAAAAAGATCTCCTATAGAGGAGAACCATAATCTGAACACAGATCCTCGACTCTTTATTTTTCCTTCTTAGAAGCGATGGGTACGTTAGCCCAGGTATTCTTTCTTGGGGTCAGTTTTCGACATCCCGATGGCGAGTTTTCTAGCGGAGTCACCGTCGGAGGCTGCTGCATGGCCTGCATTATCTCCATGAGGCCACGGACCTACTGGACAAGTAGGTTGAACTGCTCTGCATCTACCATGGGTACAGATGGAACCTAAGTTATCGGGACTGAAGCAGGAGCAGATGGATCTGGATGGGATCGGGCCATGAAGGCCGTCGATCGTTGGATCGAAGCTCTTCTAGGAGGCATTTTCTCTTGAGAAAGAACTCTGAAGAGAAAGGAGGGAGATCTCTGAAGAGAGATCGTCGTTGAGCACTTCTTTAAGAATAAAGAGGCCTAAAAAATACCTCAAGAATAGAGGCGGCCCTTCCTTTAGCGTCAAATCTGTTGGTGCAGAATTTGGTTAGCGTCGAATCCAGCTGGAGTGAAGGAGGACGAGGTCGCCGTCAGTAACCTGCAAAATAAAGTTCCATTCGAAGCCAGTGGGGGTGGCTCCGATAGGATCCTCCGACGATCAAGTTAGCTCTTCTGGCCAACAGAAATAGAATGCTCTGGAATGAGTTTGGCAGAGTTTAGAGGAGGAGAAGAAAGCTTAGAGCTTAGAGTAAGCGTATCTAGAGGGTTTCTTTTTATTGGCGGAGCTTATAGCGGGTTGATGGTGATAGCTACAGCTGCCTGATAATGGGCCGCTCGAGGTCTAACGGGATCAGTCATGGAGGAAGGCACCGTCTGCAGCATCGCCTATCATAGATTGATGGTGACAGCCATCACCGTCTGGTAGCGGGTCGTTATCGCCTGCAGCAGACTGATGGCGATCGTTCGTCGAGATTTAATGGCCGTAGCTCTGAGAAAGCGAGCATTAGTTGGTGGACTTTGGCATATATCGATTTCAGAGAAGTTTGAACTTCTGAAGGGGATACGTCTGGTGGAATTATCCGGAAGCAATCCACTGGAGGAATCGACTGAGAGAGAAGTTTGGAAGGAGTTCGACCGAAGGAAAAGCTCGGAAGGAGTTCGGCTCCCATAAGCATCCGACTAGAGGGGCGCAGAGAGAGTTCGACTCTAATGGAAGTTCGATTGGAGCTCGGCCATTGAGGAATTCGGCAGGCTAAAAAAGTTCGGCAAAGATCAGACCAGCTGAAGGAGTTCTGCGGAGTTCGACCGGCTGAAAGAGTTCGGCAGGGATTAGGCGGGCTGAAGGAGTTCGACCGATTGAAAAAGTTCGGCTAAAACTTGTCTGCTGAAGCTCTTCCACGGCTATCGGTTGCATTAGGCTGAGCATCGAACTGAACTTCGGCAGGAGAGGGGTTTATCCCCAACAGTCATCAAATTTAGTGTCTTCTCCCTGTTAAAATGACCTCCAAGACCCCCTCCATGCAGTTCAATAATTGAAATTTTTCTTAGGAACCCCTTGAGTATCCACAACTTAACATCTTTGAATAAGTACCCATCATTAACAACATATTTTGCACACACTATACCATTCTTTGCTGCATGTTTTTCAAGTATTTCTTGACAATAAGGATCCTTTGAGTATTGCTCCTTAATTACCTCTAAGCCAACAACACAAGTAGATATACTAGTTTTTAACAAGTAGACCCTTCTACTTAAAATATCAGCCACTTTGTTTTGCATACCAACCTTATGTTATAAGGTGTATTCTTACAAAAATGCCATCCATTTTGCATGTTTTCTATTCAGCTTATTTTGAGAATTTAGGTGTCGCAAGGCTTCATGATCTGAATGCAAGATAAACTCCCTTTGGATCAGATAATGATGCCAAAATTTCAAGGTCTAGACAATAACATAAAACTTAATGTCATGAGTCGAATAGTTTTGTTGAGCTCCATTGAGTTTCTTACTAAATATGCCATCGAATGTCCCTCTTGACTTAAAACACCTCCAATCTCAACCTTGAATGCATCACAATCTACTTCAAAGAGCTTATCAAAGTTTGGTAAGGCTTGTATTGGTGCTTTTGTTATCATCCTCTTTATGTCTTGAAAGCTCTTTTCGATCTTTTCATTCTAAATATACTTTCTACCCTTGAGGCATTCTATAATTAGAGCCATTATAGTGCTGAAGTTCTCGATAAATCTTCTATAAAAGGGTTATCAAACCATGGAAACTTCTTATTTCTATCAATGTCTTTGGAGTAGGCCAATTTGTTATGGCTTGAATCTTCACCGAATCCACCTCCACACCTTTGACTGAAATAACAAAGCCTAAAATTTTATTTTTTTTCTCATAAACCTACACTTTTTAGCATTTGTATACAACTGATTTTGCCTCAGAAGCTCTAGAACAACCCTCAAATATTCTACATGATGTTTGCTATCCTTACTATGTACTAATATATCATCGAAGTAGACAACAACAAACTTTTCAATGAAAGATTTTAGCACTTCTTTAGTCTCTATCTTCTACTCATCTCCTGGTCTTATCCTTATTTGATGATAATCACTCTTCAAATCAATCTTTGAAAAGATTCTACGGCCTGATAACATATCAAGCATTTAATCCAATCTTGGGATTGAAAATCTATACTTGATTGTTATCTTATTAATAGCTCCACCATCCACACACATTCTCCATGACCCATTCCTCTTAGGAGTTAACAAAGCTAGCACGATGCATGGACTTAGGTTTTTCTTCAATAAAGCCCTTCCTAAGAAGCTCCAAAACCTACCCCTGAAGTTCATGATTCTCTTTTAGACTCATCCAATAGTGTGGTAGATTTGGTAGGATAGCCTCTGGTACCAAATCAATGTGGTGTTGTATCTTCCTCATTAGAGGTAAACCATCGGATAATTCTTAGAGGTAAACCATTGGATAATTCTTCAAACATAATATCAACAAATTTCTCCAAAAGCTCCTTCATATTTTCAAGCATCATCTGTGCATGGCTATGTTTCTTCTATCCCAATGAGAACATACACAACTCCACTCATTTATCTACAATTCCATTCATATTTAGAAGAGAAGATGAACATCCCTTTTCTTTGCTTGTGACATTATCGTCTCTCATAGGTTTCGACATAAGCTTCTTTTTATCACCATCGTTCACAAAGAAAGAATAAGTATTCTTGCTGCTATCATGGAGCGTACCTCGATCATATTGCAAAGATTGGCCAAGTAGAATATGGGAAGCATCCATTAGCACCACATCACAATACACTGGCTCTTTAAAAGATCCAATAAAAAAATTAACAAAACATCTTGAGGAGACAATTACCTCATTTTTTTTGTTAAACTAAAGAATGTGATATAGTTGTGGGGGTCTCTCTAGCTTGAGTTTTAGCTTATCCACCATCTCTTGAGCAATCAGATTCTCATTACTTTTACTATCAATAATCAGATTGCAAAGCTTTCCTCCTGTGGTACAATGCATTTGGAATATGTTCTTGCGAAGCCAATTATCTTTGTTGTTAATTGACAATGCAAGCATGGAATGCCAGATGACAAGCATCTTGCCAATATTATCACCTTCAATTCCTTCTTCCTCAATACCATACGCTCCCAAGCTTCAACTTGTTGATTCATGTCATTCACATTAGCAAAATTTTCTTCAAATTCTATCTCATGATCTTAAGCAAGATTAACATGAATAGCAACCCTTTTTGGATACTCATTGAATTTATGCCTAACTTCAAAGCATCTATAGCACTTGTTGGTCATCGGCCTTTAAATATTTTGTTATGTTTGAACTCCCTTCCCATTATTGGCAGTCATTTGCTGATTAGGATGCATGAGAGTTGTTGTTTGACCATCTTGAGTAGTATTACTTGCCTTATTAGTTGATGCACCACTGTTGCGATCATTTTCAGTTTTTTTAGAGGATCCATGAATGAGTTGGGTCTCAACTTTTAGTGCAAGATGATAAGCATCACTCACTTTATATGATCGTTGTAAGCTTACTTGAACTTGTCTGGCTAATCTGAGACCATTCACATTCTTTGGCTTTCAATTTCAGCAAGATTACTTCTCAATGATAGTCTATAGAACTCTTGGGCATACTCCTTCATAGTCTTCTCATATTGTCTTAAGTTCTGCACTCTTTGGTATAAAGTCTGTTCATAATCCTGAGGCAAGAATAGAGCTTTTAACTTCTCTTTCATCTTGTCCCATCTTCTAACCTATCTTTTTTTTCTTGATTCTCGATCATTTTAATAGTGTTTCTACCAAGTAGAAGCTAGTCCCCTTAGCTTTGCTCTTACAAGTTTCACCTTCCTTTGTTCAGGCACTTCTTTCCAATCGAAATAACTTTCAATGTTGTCTATCCAATCCAAATTTTTTTTTACTTTCATGTCTCCATTAAATTCTGCAATATGAACTTGAACCCCATATTCTTTGGAATTTTGTAGAGTATGTACAATGCAAATTTCCCATGATTGAGGCCTTTCATTATGATGAATAGGTCTTCCCAAATCATATCTGTATTCATTACTAGAGCTATCACTTTCTACCTCCAACACATGATTTAGTTCATTTTCAACCTCTCTAACATGATCAGATTCTTGGTCACTCCCATTCCTATGATTATGATTATTATTTAGTTGAATAACCAAACAAGTTGTTGAACTTGCTCTTATAATGCTTTAAACATCTTAACAGTAATGTATCTGCCTTTATGGCCACGGTTTTCTCTTCTATTCCTTCCACCTCTTACGGCAATTGTGCTCACGGTCCAAACACTTAATAACCAAGCACAAACAATGACAAGAAAAGAACTTGCTCTGATATAATTTGATGTAAACAGCAATAGAAAATAGAGTAAATAAACTAAAAAATAAATACTAAAAATTTTTAGAACAGCAAACTCACACCAAATCTTCTACAAACAACTAGTACTAGGAGTAGATCAAATAGAACATCAAGTATTCATCCAAAACTAGGAGAAATATCTAAAATCTGAAATCTAAACATTTCCAAATTAGGACAATAGAAAGAATCAGTGGCTTTTGCTAGCCTGTCGTGCATACCGCAGCAATAGAGGGATCAGGAGGTACCACGAGGTTGACTCCTCAAAATCCTAGCCTCTAATGCTTCAAATCCTAGCTAGTTTAGAGCTATAGCTCTCTACAGAATTTCTCTTTAAGAAAAAATGATTAGAAGCTAATGGAGTAGGTTAGAAGCTTTAAACTTATATCTACCCTTGGGCTTCTTAAGGAAACCAATATATATTACATAAAAAACCCTCCTAAAGATAACATAACCTCCTAACACCGCAAGAACATAACTTTTAATATAAAAAACACCATAAAGATCCATATAAGAATTATTATCCTTGACCAAAGCCTAAAATATGAAATGATGATGTTACCCCTGTTGGGGATAAATCCCGCTCCTGCCGAAGCCCGGCCCGACGCTCAGCATAATGCAACCAGTAGCCGCAGAAGAGCTTCAGTGCACTGGTCTAGCCGAACTCCTTCAGCCGACCGAACTGCCAAGCGGCCGAACTCCCAGCGGCCGAGCTTCTTCCAGCAGGCCGAACTGGTCAGATTCCAAGCTTCTTCTGGACTCCCAGTGTCAAGACCGAACTTCCTGGGCTGCCGAACTCTTTCAGACTCCCCACGGCCGAACTCCTTTAGCCTGTCGGACTGCCTAGAGGCCGAACTCCCCAGTGTCCAGGCTTCGGGCCGAACACCCATCGCCGGCCGAACTTTCTTGCGGTCGAGCTCCTTGGACTCCGAGCGGCAGGACGGAGACGGACTCCTTCCAGACGCCCGTTCCGCCATCCGAGCTCCTCCCGGGTTTTCCCTTCAACCGAACTCTCCTACAAGTCCGAACCCATTCGGACCCCACGGTCGAACTCCTTCGGACCGACTCCAAGCGAGCCCAGGCGGCCGAACCCCTTCGGATCGACTCCAGGCGGCCGAACTCCTCAGCGAGCCCTGGCCGAACCAACTAGCAACCGAAGTCCTTCAACCGGCCCCAGTCGAGCTTCTTCGGGCCTCTCAGCGGTCGAACTCCTCGGCAATCGTCCCTCGGCCGAACTCTACAGATGGCCGATCCTTCAGCCAGTGAACTCCCCCAGCTTCCCCTTCAGCCGAACTCTGTTACAAGTTCGAACTCCTCTGGATGAACTGTCGCCTACAACAAGATCGGACGATGCCTTCCTCTTCGTATCGGACTCCATGCAGCCTACGACTCGTCAGTATGGCTCCCACGATCCACCGGACGATGCCTTCCTCTCCGTACCGGACTCCATGCGGCCCACGACATGCCAGTATGGCTCCCACGATCCATCGGATGACGCCATTCTCTCCGTACCAAACTTCATGCCGCCCAACGACTCTCTGCCAGATGGCATGACCGTCACCATCAACTAAGCTCCGCTATAAAAGGACCCCTCCAGATACGCCAAGGCTAAGCTCTCTGAACTCTCGACTCTCTAAGCTCTCCTCCTCATCTCTAAGCTCTGAAACTCATTCCGAGCACTCCATTACTGTTGGCCGAAAACTAACTTGACCGTCGGAGGGTCCTGCCGGAGCCACCCCCCACCGGTTCCGGACGGGACTTCATTTTGCAGGTCCCCGGTGGCGACCTCAGCGGCCTCGACTCCGGCGACCTCCGGCGAGGATGGATTTCTGCACCAACAGATTGGCGCTAGAGGAAGGGCCTGAACCTTCGAGGTTCCCTTGTTCTTGAAAGGAGTGCTCGGCGGCAATCTCTCTGGCTGGCTGTGTCGACGGCTCTCTCTGATTGAAGCTCTTCTCTCTCCCCTCTCCTTGGATCTCTCTCCTCCCTCTCTAGGGTTCGTCCCCAAGAGAAAATGCCCCCCAGAAGGACTTCGACTCGGCGCTCGACAGGCTTCCGCGGCTCGATCCCCTCCGAATCCGTCTGTCCCTGCTCCGACCCCGGTGACTCAGCCCCCGTCTATAGCCGCAGTGGATACGGAGCAGTTCAACCAGCTCATCCAGCACGTTCGTGGTCTCACGGAGGCGGTGCAGGCGGTGCTGCACCAACAAGCCCCAGTGCCAGCCCGACCGGCGCGGGACTCTCCGAAGTCGGATGATCCAGTCCAAGAGCGACCGGCCTGGGCGGCCCGACCTCCGATACCCAGATTGGAGAGGCGGAGGAGGGAGAGCCCTTGTTCGGATCATGGATCGACCAAGGGTGAAGCCTCGCGCCCATCTCACCAGAAAGCCTTGGAGATCAGAGACCGTGAGGACCTGCTGGACCAAAGGCTCTTGGAAATAAATCGGCAAATTGAAGAACTTCGTCCCCCCTCGCGTGGTGATGACGTTTGTACAGACCCTCCTTTCTTCGCAGAAAATCATGCAGGAACCGGTCCCGCCGAACTTTAAGCTCCCACAGTTCGAGAGCTACGACGGGACCGCCGACCCGGTCGACCACTTGGAAGCCTTCCGAACGACGATGCTGCTCCACGGCGCGTCGGACGCCATATTGTGCCGGGCTTTCCCTTCTACCCTCAAAGGAGCTGCCAGAAACTGGTACTCGACGCTCAAGCCGAGTACCATCTTATCGTTTGACCAGATGAGTCAACAGTTCGCAGCCCACTTCATCAGTAGTAGGCGACCACGCCGAGGTTCGGATTCTTTGATGGCCATCAGGCAGAAGGAGGGGGAACCCATCCGGGCCTACGTCACCCGGTTTAACGCTGCCGCGTTGGAGGTCCGGAACCTGGACCAATCAGTCGCCATGGCCGCCCTCAAGGGCGGCCTTCAGAAGAACGACTTGTTGTTCTCCCTGGAGAAAAGGTATCCCAGGGACTTCGCCGATCTGCTAGCTCGGGCCGAGAGATACGCCCGTGCGGAAGAAGCCTTCAAGCTGAGGGACGAAGAAGCCTTAAGGGAGCGGCTAACAGGCAATAGGGAGCCGAATGAAGTTCGACCGCGCTCACGGACTCCCTCCGGTAGCAGGCGGGCCCGAACTCCTCGAGCTTGCAGAGAAGCGCGAAGAAGCCCACCTCCCAAAGGATTTCGCGACTATGTCCCCCTCAATGCTCCTCGAGCACAGATCCTCACCGAAGTTAAGAACCAACTGCCCAGACCAGAAAGGTTACGGTCTCCCCCAAACAAGCGTGACCGAAGCAAGTACTGCCTCTACCATCGCGACCACGGCCACGACACTGAGGAATGCATCCAGCTCCAAGATGAAATCGAGAAACTCGTCAGAAAGGGGCGGCTTGGGTAAATTCATTCGACGCCAGTCTGAAGATCGGTGAAGGATGCTGCCGTAACCAGAAACGACAAGGTCGGCCGCCTCACAACGCCGTCAACATCACTCCAGGATCCAGCGTCGAAGCCAACAGAAGCACGCTTCAACGTGAGGAAGCCCGAATGAAATAGGAAAGGTCGTCCGCGTGGAGAAGCGCGGAGGAACGATGCTACTACCACGACCCTGGATCACAGAGAATTTGGAAAAAAATTGCCAGTAACTTCCTTTCAATAAAGTCCTTCCCTTTCAACAGTGTATTATTTTTGGGCGCCAAAAACTATGTAATGGCTGGAAAAGAAGCAGTCAATAGTCGCCGTGTTAGGAATAGGAGGAGAACCTCGTCCTAATGCGAGCGGCAAACTCGGCCAGAGATAAGATCTCTCCCGAGGGCAAAGTTCAGAGATAAGATCTCTCCCGGCCAGAGATAAGATCTCCCCGAAAGTTCGGCCAGAGATAAGATCTCTCCCGAACCTCGGCCAGAGATAAGATCTCTCCCGAGGGCAAGTTCGAGATAAGATCTCTTCCGAACAACAAGTTCGGCCAGAGATAAGATCTCTCCCGAAAAGCAAGTTCGGCCAGAGATAAGATCTCTCCCGAACCGCAACCTCGGCCAGAGATAAGATCTCTCCCGAGGGCAAAGTTCGGCAAAGATAAGATCTCTCCCGAACAACAAGTTCGGCCAGAGATAAGATCTCTCCCGAAAAGCAAGTTCGGCCAGAGATAAGATCTCTCCCGAACCGCAACCTCGGCAGAGATAAGATCTCTCCCGAGGGCAAGTTCGGCCAGAGATAAGATCTCTCCCGAACCGCAACCTCGGCCAGAGATAAGATCTCTCCCGAGGGCAAAGTTCGGCCAGAGATAAGATCTCTCCCGAACAAAAGTTCGGCCAGAGATAAGATCTCTCCCGAACAAGCAAGTTCGGCCAGAGATAAGATCTCTCCCGAACCGCAACCTCGGCCAGAGATAAGATCTCTCCCGAGGGCAAAGTTCGGCCAGAGATAAGATCTCTCCCGAACAACAAGTTCGGCCAGAGATAAGATCTCTCCCGAAAAGCAAGTTCGGCCAGAGATAAGATCTCTCCCGAACCGCAACCTCGGCCAGAGATAAGATCTCTCCCGAGGGCAAAGTTCGGCCAGAGATAAGATCTCTCCCGAACAAACCTCGGCCAGAGATTCGGGCAAAGTTCGGCCAGAGATAAGATCTCTCCCGATCAGCGACCTCGGCCAGAGATAAGATCTCTCCCGAGGGCAAAGTTCGGCCAGAGATAAGATCTCTCCCGAACAGCAAGTTCGGCCATAGATAAGACCTCCTCCGAGCAACTTCGGCTATGAATCAGATCTCCCCCGAGGAACTGGGCTAACCTCGGCAGTAGGAGATGAGATCTCCCCCGAGCGCCCGCATCGGCTCCGGCTAGGGATAAGGTCCTCGGATAGATGTGAGGCCCGCGACGACCTCGGTCGGGGAGCTTCAACATCGACCTCGGCTAGAGAAAGCTATCATGTCAACCTCGGCCAGAGAGCTTCAACATCAGCTTCATCAACTTTGGCTGGAAATGAGTTCCATTTCAACTCCAAAACATCGACTGGAGATGAGGTCTCCCCCAAGCCTCAGCCTCAACTTCAGCACCAACATTGGCTGGAGATGAGACCTCCCCCGAGCTTCAGCTGCAACAAACGCGGAGCCTGGAAGAAGACTTCGGCAGTCGCCTATTGTGGTACTCCCTTCCCTCAATTTTTGAACTCGGGAGTGGGGGGCTATTGTTGGGGATAAATCCCGCTCCTGCCGAAGCCCGGCCCGACGCTCAGCATAATGCAACCAGTAGCCGCAGAAGAGCTTCAGCGCACTGATCTAGCCGAACTCCTTCAGCCGGCCAAACTGCCAAGCGGCCGAACTTCCAACGGCTGAGCTTCTTCCAGCAGGTCGAACTGGTCAGATTCCAAGCTTCTTCCAGACTCTCAGTGTCGAGATCGAACTTCCTGAGCTGCCGAACTCTTTCAGACTCCCCACGGCCGAACTCCTTCAGCCTGTCGGACTGCCTAGCGGCCGAACTCCCTAGTGTCCAGGCTTCAGGCTGAACACCTACCGTCGGCCGAACTTCCTTGCGGTCGAGCTCCTTGAACTCCGAGCGGCAGGACGGAGACGGACTCCTCCCAGATGCCCGTTCTGCCATCCGAGCTCCTTCCGGGTTTTCCCTTCAGCCGAACTCTCCTACAAGTCCGAACCCATTCGAACCCCACGGCCGAACTTCTTCGGACCGACTCCAAGCGAGCCCAGGCGGTCGAACCCCTTCGGACCGACTCCAGGCGGCCGAACTCCTCAGCGAGCCCTGGCCGAACCAACTAGCAACCGAAGTCCTTCAACTGGCCCCAGCCGAGCTTCTTCGGGCCTCTCAGCGGTAGAACTCCTCGGCAATCGTCCCTCGGTCGAACTCTACAGATGGCCGACCCTTCAGCCAGCCGAACTCCCCCAGCTTCCCCTTCAGCCGAACTCTGTTATAAGTCCGAACTCCTCTGGATGAACTGTCACCTGCAACAAGATCGGACGACGCCTTCCTCTCCGTACTGGACTCCATGCGGCCCACGACTCGTCAGTATGGCTCCCACGATCCACCGGACGATGCCTTCCTCTCCGTACCGGACTTCATCATGCGGCCCAC
Source organism: Cocos nucifera (assembly GCA_006176705.1). Classification (NCBI taxonomy): domain Eukaryota; kingdom Viridiplantae; phylum Streptophyta; class Magnoliopsida; order Arecales; family Arecaceae; genus Cocos; species Cocos nucifera. The sequence goes on along the minus strand of QRFJ01000238.1, from coordinate 314,513 downwards.
GACATGCCAGTATGGCTCCCACGATCCACCGGACGACGCCATCCTTTCCGTACCGAACTCCATGCCGTCCAACGACTCTCTGCCAGACGACATGACCGTCACCATCAACTAAGCTCCACTATAAAAGGACCTCTCCAGATACGCTAAGGCTAAGCTCTCCGAACTCTCGACTCTCTAAGCTCTTCTCCTCATCTCTAAGCTCCGAAACTCATTCCGAGCACTCCATTACTGTTGGCCGGAAACTAACTTGACCGTCGGAGGGTCCTGCCGGAGCCACCCCCCACCAATTCCGGACGGAACTTCGTTTTGCAGGTCCCCGGCGGCGACCTCAGTGGCCTCGACTCCGGCGACCTCCGGCGAGAACGGATTTCTGCACCAACAACCCCTATATCTAATTAATAAGAAGATAGCTAGAATACTACTATACATATTGCTTTATATATATATGTGTGTGTGTATACATTTGCATCAGAATACAAAGTAGAAAACATATAGGAAAAAAGAGGAAAGAAATAAATGCTTAACAAAGGTTACAATAGGCTATGGTTTTTCCATTTGTAAGATAATTATAAATTCTAGAAGTATAAACGAATCAATTAGCAAATCAAAATTGATTTATCTTCCTACCAACCAATCTGCAACATAATCAGGCTATCTGTATGCATGAGTAGCTTAGAAAAAGTCAAGTTTTGAGATAGTCTAAAAAATATTCAGTAGAAGAGGATTGGAGATTCTTGCATCTGAGTTGCCATTAATCTAGTTGATGACTACCTTGAAGTCTCTCTCAAGCAAGAGGTTAAAATTACAGTATATTTTATTGAAGGCACTGATATGCAAACTTAGAGAAGAAGAGATACCTTATATGGTCAGTGTAGGTGCCAATGAACTTGAGGCTATATCAGAGACTAGGATGGGAGGAATGTGGAGGAAAAAAAAACCTCAAGTTTTATCTTCCCCCTCCATCCATTCCATTCCATTGAGGAAAAGCAAAAAATTTTGATCCCTCAAGAAAATATATTACCCTCTAAAAGACTAATAAGAAAAAAAAATCTAATATATAATTTTAATTTTATCCTTCTATAATTTTTTAGCAAGCCACCTTATTAATGATTAGCTCACTATGCTACATTAGCTATCATTTTTTTTTTGCCCTGATAACTAGTTTACTTTTTTTTTTTTTTTTAAATTTTATAAAATAAAATTCTCATTCCTTTTATAAAAAAAAGAAAAGTCTTCTGTATAACATGGTTGAAAATAGTTACTGTAATCACGTTACAATGAATAATATAATGGTTTCAAGATATCAAATTATAATAGATTATTTACTACTATAATACATTATTATAATATAAATAATAGTCACTTATTATAATAAAATAATATATTTTTAAATTTTAAAATTAAAAATTTTCATTGTTTTTCTCAAAAAGACTTGTGCCATCTTAAAAAAAAAAAAGAAATTAAGTAACAACCATTTGGATAATAACATTGTTATCTGTCGTTATTTTTTTTATCATAGAATCGGATGGGGTAACTAATGGTCGTTAGCACTTAGCATCAATACATGTCCATAAATTATTGTAATGGAATAATGCTGTTATTGAATCCTTCAGCCTCACAGACCTTTTTTTTTTTCCCCTCACGTGCATCGCATGTGCTAGGTCATGGCGACTGAGATGCGAGTAGACTTGGGCATCGAGCCATGCCTAGCCCAGCCCGACCCAAGCCCAACGGACCGATTACTGCAGCAGACTATGTCGGCACGGCAAGATCGAAACCTCCACCCGACACGATTGACGATCCAGATCTAGCACGATCCGTTGGCCTGTTAAGCCCACTTTTTATTTTAAGCCCGCAATGTCTTCAAATGAGTCATGCCTGGCACGGTCCATAACAGCTCCAAACGAGCATGCCAAGCATGGCTCGTAACAACCTGAAACGGGCCAGGCTAGCCCGTAATGGCTAAAATTATTTTTTTTAATTTTTTAAGGGGTTTAACAGCTAGTTTTCTTATTTTTACCATTTTGACTTATTCAACGCGCAAAAAATGGTTAGATTGAAGGGTATTTTGAGAAAATAAAAATTTTAAAATTTTTATAAATAGAACATTTTTTTTTCATTCTCACAACATTAATTCATCAAATCAATAGATCGTGCCAAATGAAATTTCTATAGTATATTGTGGGACTTCTATAGTGTACCAAATGGGCCGTGCCAAGACATATAAATTCTCACTACATCAATTCTCACCACATGAAAGTTTTGGAACTTCTATAGTATGTCAAATAGACCGTGCTAAGGCACGGCCTATATAGGCTGATAGGCGGGTCGTACCGGATCTGGACACATACTGTACCGTGTCTGACCCAGTAGGCTATATCAACCCAGGCCGTGCTAGACCTGAGCCATAGGACACTAAATCTCAGCCCAGCACGATCTCTTGTTTTGGACCGTATGTCATGGCTCGCTACAGTACTAAATGGGCCGTTCGTGCCGGGCCGGCCCGGCCCGGTGCCCACTTGTAGACCCGAGGGCTGCCATCCGAGGGCGGGAACAAGATTAGGGTTTCGGAGATGGAGAAGATGAGCTTGGAGCGCTCAAATCCCTCAAGGAGCATTCCGATCTCGAGGTCAATCTCCTCTAGGACAGCCTCAACAAGATCCGCACCGCCGCCACCCGCCTCGAGATCGCCTCCACTGCCCTCCACGATCTCTCCCTCCGTCCCCAAGGCATTCCTCACATCTCTCTCTCTCAGCTTTCTTCTTTGATTCTTAGAAAAGTTTGTCCGATTCTTCTGTAGGGAAGAAGCTGCTAGTCCCTCTCACGGCGTCTCTTTACGTTCCGGGCACCCTCGATGACGCCGATAAAGTTCTCGTTGATGTCGGGACCGGATACTTCATCGAGGTTCTTCCTCTATTCCTACTCTGTTGATAAAGATTCCACCTTTCATGTTCCTTTCTGTGTTTTTCCTGTGTTTGGATTGATAGCTGATAAAATTTAGAATCTTCCGCAATGCTGATGAAATCTAGGGTTGCGTATGGACAATGGAGAGATTTCTTAGCGATATCACTACATATTTGCTGGATTGCATATTTGCTTTTTGGCCCCGAAACTGTGGTGGTAAATTAGGATATTCATAATAAGATAACGTTAGGAGTCGAAGTTTTTGATGCCAGTATGACAACTCTGCTCCTTAATATCTACGAAAAAGTGAGGATAGCCAGAGATTTGTACTTTCAACTAGAGAACTATAACAAGGTCAAGCTGACTCTGTAAATGATTTTTTTTTGTATGCATGTATGTGTAGGTTGTTTTGGGCATATTGATGAGAATATGCCTCTTCAGTCATTTAAAATGTGGAAATGTCATTACTACACGCATTTATTCGATCCAGTGAAATGCTTTTTGGAGAATGTGATCACTGTAACACTACAATTTCAGAAATGACGCAAACAGATGTAGCTTTGAACAGTTTGCTTCATTCTGTTGCCTCCCAGCATCTGCTCTCTAATAGCTTAGGTCTTAATACCAGTTAATCCTTTAACGTAAATAATTTTAATTTTTGCCACCATTAAAAATCGTCAAATTTCTGTTTATGACATTTTGATTTTCTTGACTGCTGTGCTTTGTTTTTTCAAGCAGCTAGTGATGCCTTCCTTTTTTATCGTAATTTAGTTGTTCCTTGACTCTGCCAATACTTTTGCCTTCCCATCCCTTTCATCTTGATGGAGAAGCTATTGATGATGGTATGCAGATTGTTAATACTAGCCTTCCATTCAAATGGCTAATTATTTCCTTGAGCTAAGGGCTCGTGATGTGCCTCACCACCGCACATACAAGATTATAAAGAGCAAAAAGATCTTGTACTATAACTTGATAACTAATTTTTTCTTAATCATAATCTTCTTTAGCTCTATTCCTAAAGTATTTTCACTTACTTATTTCTAGCTATGCCATCTAATCATCTCATGATGTTTTATCAGAGTGAGGCTTGGATGAGGATGATGATAAGTACTATCATTAATTGGTATGGTTATTCTTCTTTTGTTTTTTTAAAAGTTGGATTTTCAATTATGTATTGATAACAATACAATAAACACATTAGCTACTTACTCCATCAACAACCTTCCTAAGCTAGATCTTCACTTCCTTGCAACTTATGTGTGTGTTAATTGCCCAGGTGATTGGGCAATCGGATGTCTAGACAGCTTCTCTGAATAGCCCGGATAGGCTTATGTTCTATTTTGTTGTTCATAAATTGGAGGTGCAGAAGAGCAAATGGGAAACTCAAGTTTAAGAAACTATAGATTGAGTCATGCTGTTTATTTTCACCAAAGCAGCTGGTACAGAAATGTGATCTTAGTGCTTGCAGTTGTTTGGTTTGATGTAGGTTGCAATGTTGACATTGTGTCAACTCAGGTCAAGTTCTAGTTACAAACTATAGTTTGAATGAACTGTAATTTGAATGCCTTAGTGGTAATGCCTTTTATTGTTGGTCTGGTTAATGAATTAAATACTCATATTTCTGTTGTGTTAAGTATAAAATAATCAATTTATATATGTTAATCTTGAAATTGTAAGGGAGAAAACAAGAAATCCATAATCTGTTTCCACTTGGAACCTACTTTGCTTAGATTGTTGACTCAATTATGTTACCTATATTGATTAAGGAGATTATGTGTGAAGGAACTCTTATCTCCTTAGGTGTCTGACACTGTTGTAATAATGCAATATTCAGAATCGACATAACCCAAAAAATATGCATGCTTGCATCTTTTGTGTGGCTTTAGAATCTCTTGTTCTGGTCTTCAACATTTTAATGTACATGCATTTGTATTTTTTCTGAAGTAAATAGATGTCTTACATATGTTTCTTACCTTTTGTTTTTGAGATTTTTTACTTTGTAAAAACAATTAAAAAAACATCTATAGGTGTTCGAACTAGGATGGCAAGCCGATGGGAAATTCATTTTACTTTTAGAAAAATATTAATGAAATAATCTAGATAGGTTATCTATTTCTTTCATAATATATGCCTTACATGTATAATTTCATATATGCATATATGCTTGCCTATGTATTTCATTTGTGCATCCTTCTTGCTTGGCTTCTATGATTGCTGATTTTACTTTGTTTATCACAGAAAACCATGACTGAGGGCAAGGATTATTGTGATAGGAAAATCAATTTACTGAAGTCTAATTATGAGGAACTTATTGAGGTATTTATCCCCAGAGACCTTGCACTTGCATGCTATGCTTTTTATGTCCCTTTATTATTTATTGAAAGGGTGACAAAGCATTTATATCTTATCAGCTTCACTACCATAAGACAAATTACACTTGGTTTTCTAGAGCTGTGTGTTTCTGCATAAAAAGTTGAAACCTTAATATAGCAAATATTTGGATGTACATCTAACATGCCATTGTTTCAGTCAGACAATGTGTAAAGTTTAAATGGCTAATCTTTTCATCATTGACATTAATGCTAAATTCAAGGTTTGAAATAACTAAGTTAAAACACTGGTGGATCTTATTTACTTATTTTTAACAAGCCTATCTATTGATGTGCCTGCACATCTATAGGATCGGGTTTGCACTGCTCTTTAGACATTGGTGGAGGGTTGTTGCTAAATATAACATTTGAGTTGAGCCCCCTTTTGTTGGGTCCCACTGTATCAACAATGATCACCGATTGCCTTGAATTGCTCCAGGAGATGTGTTAATTGAATGGGTTTACCTCCACAGGACAAAGTTTACTCAGCCTAGGGGTTTGTATGGATGACTGAAAAATGAAAGATTAGACTATAAGAATGTGGTAAACAATCCAATGCATGTATGCAGAAACAATGCTATCATGTCAAATATGCACCAGAAACAATTCAATGCATGCATGCAGAAACAAGGCTATGATGTCAAATATGCACTGGGGAGGTTGGTGGCGGAGGAAAGAAGTGAGAAAACTACTACTTGTCTTTATAAACCCCCCCCCCCCACCCCCCCAAAAGAAAAAGATGGGTAATAGGATTATTAAATGCAAATACTAGAGCTATGCATGTAGGTGCCTATAGCCTACAGAATAAAGAGAGGGAAAGAAAGTGGGTTGAGATGAAGTCTTTTCCCTAAACCTTGGATGATGTCTACATGAAAAGAGTCTAGCCAACCTCCTTTTCTTCTCTCTCTCTCTCTCTCTCTGTTTGTGTGTGTGTGTGTGTGTGTGTGTCAGAGCTTCTGCAAGATCCTTTCATCACTCACTTTTGAAGGAATTGAAGAATTGATGCTGTCAAGTGGTTGGTGGCTACTGATCTGAAGGGGAGGGGAGTAGAGGTATTTATAATAGGCATCTCAGTTGGTACATGGGGTAATGTAGGCTTCAACTTTTGATAAGTTTATTGGTACTTGGGAGGTTTGTTGAAAGGGGATTCTAGGTGACAAAAGGCTACTGAGACACTCGAACTACAAATGTTGTTGTCAGGAAGCTCGAACGGCCAGAAGGTATCATCCAATCAACCAAGGTTGTAAGGCTGTTAGGCAGTCCAATTTGTTAAACAAGGTGCCAACATCAAATTTTGAATCCGAATGACTTTCCTCTTGGAAAGTGAGGACAACAATACTTAAAGCTTCTATTTGTGCATGATTTATGCAATCTGGCCTTTGTAGGGGCAATGATCTCATGTTTAGGAGGTTGCATAGTTTAACATCCCCATATTGTACGGTGCCAAAAGGTGGGTTGTCATGGTTGGTGCTACAAGATAAAGTGCCAGCCAAGGACTTAAAGATGACCTCTACTTGGCTACGCTGACCCCATTTTTGGGAGCGGCAAACAGCCTAGGCATTGCATTGGGGAGCCAATTCAAAGTAAGTCCAGAACCTTGTTTATGAGGTTTTTCAAGGTCAATTTATTTTGAGGTGAGGTGAAGAGTAGCCAAGGGATATTCTGGGCCAAGCATTGTCTGTCCTTTTAATAAGGCCCCTGGTTGTGTGGTACATCAATTGTCAAGATGTCAAACTCACACCGATCCAAATTCGAATACGATCAGGTTCAAATAACGTCACCCATCGATACTGCATGCTTTTGTGATAGAGCTAGGGATGGCAACGGGTCATGTATGGGTCGGATCAGCTAATACCCATGTCTGCCCCACAATTAAAAATCCCAAACATATACTCGCTCCATACCTACCTCGGATCGGATAGATAAGAGGGGTCGGGTCATGTACATGTAAACAGTATAAAATAATTATAATTTTGAAAGAGAGATATAGATTAAGGTTATATCGGATCGAGTTCGAGGCGGGGCATACCATTACCAATATCCGACCCGAACAGCTTCAGGTATTTTTTTCTAGACCCCATACTTGCCTCGGGATCTAATAGGATTGCGTGAAACCTGACCCATTTGGGTCGGATCGGTTATATGATGGATTGGCTAAAATTGCCATCCCTAGATATGGCCCCTAGCCATGTGGTATGGAGATTCACTTGAGACTAGTTCAAGGCCTAACTATAAAATATGACTCAAAGTGGATCATGATCATAACCAGAACCCAATTTTAACCAAACTTCATATTAGGTTGGGCCAAAAACTGAGAGTTATCTTGCACAATGTATTGTTGGGAGAAGGCAAGAATAGAGAAGGAAGCGGGGAGGGGAAAGCACGGTTGGTTTGGGTATTACAAATTTTAATGATTTGTAAAAAATGCAGATTGTTCACATTCTGATCGTAGCTTTTACTATTTGATAAATTAAACCAGTATTTCATTGAGAGGGAAAACAAATCTTAGTTGCCTTTGCGGAATATATGTTTTTTATGATTTGCTCAAAGTAAAAATGTATCAAAGAGAATTTCTGCATTTCACCAGCGATTCTTAGTAACTCGCCTTTTCTATACCACCAACATTTTTCCTTTTCCCCCATCATTCCTCTCCTTCCACCAGTTCAGCATAACTGATTAGTATTGCAAATCATGATTTAACATAAACATGAAGGGATAGATTTTTTTTTTCCTTCCTGTCTATTCGAACCTTTGGATTCTAATGCATGATCAATATCCTCATGGATCGATCAGACATTTCTTATGATGACATAACACTGCCACTTCTGGTCATGATCCTAGATGAGAAAGGTGGAGGAATGATGCAGTCATAAAAAGCATCTCCAACCATGTAACAAGTCCCGATTTGATTTTCATGACCATTGGGGTGTGAAATAGTCCTAAATAAATAGGTGGGAAATGGCTGTTGGTTATGATCATAGCTATGAAGCCCATGGACTAGATGATATGCTTGCATTTGGATGTCTTGGGGTTGAACACAACATGGTTCTTACCTGCTTAAAGAAATGATGATTCATATGCCTTGCTAATTTAGTTCTACCATTCTTCTTTTGACATGCACTTTAAATGGTCTCTTCTTGAACTGGCAAATCACGAACTTTGTCTAATGATGCAGATGGCTTCCAAGAAGAAAAACATAGCAGATGAAGCTGGAATGGTCTTACAAGCAAAACTCAGAGAATCGTCCCCAGGTACATGAGAGTGCAAAAGTGGCAGCTGTTTGTAAATTCTCGAGATTCATCGTTGGGCATTGGATTGATATTTTTTGGTCCCAAGTGGAAACTTAGTTATTTGCATCAACCATGTTTTTTTCCCTCCGATTGGTGAGATGCTCCTAATTACGAAAAAAATTAGTGAGATTCTCCTGGAGCCCATTGAAAGCACCGTTGGTTATTCATTTTGGTTAAGCAAAATCAAACAAGCATGTACGAGCACTAATATTTCTCAAATAATGTTCACTTTTGAAAAAAAAAAATTCCTTTTCTTTTTCAACGCTTTAGTAGGATTCTTGAATGTATATCCTCCTAAATATATGAAATTGTATGAATTTTATCATCAATCCAATCTATCAATGAATAGATCTCTTTACTTGGATGTCTTGTATTTCTCTGTTTGAATCATTTATTAAAAAATGGGCATCTTGCTCTTATTTTCCAATGCCGAATCAACGATCTATGTTAAAAAAAACAAAAAAAAATTAGATTTGAAGAAAAAAGGAAATAAAAAATGCAATGCTATTTGCATATAAATTCTTGTAAAACACTAGTTGTATATTAATTTTTTTTTTTTTTTATGTGTATATATACTCATATGATGTAACATCGTTAAGAAATGAACAATGTAAAATTAAAATCGTTAATAGGTAGCGGTGAAAAAAGAAAACTTTATTAGAATATACTTGTAAATAAGAATTTTGCAAGTGTATTTGTCTAATTTCATATATTTAGAAGGATGTATATCCCAACAACCCTTATGATAATGAGAAGAAAAAAGATCTTGAAACTGTAACTATTTGAGTTGATGGCAATACGTCTAGCTCCCTAGATTAGCCTTCCCGTATATACGTATTGCCAGAAAAAGAAAAAAAAAAAAAAAGGCTCCTTCCCTAAGACAGCATATATGTGATTTGATGGCAAAGATGACATAAGAAATAGAGGAGGGAGATGGAGCCCCCTTATCATAGCAAATGGAAAGCATGAACATCTCAAGCATATATGTTTCTACCTACAGCACTCCACATGCATCAAGCATGCTGGTCTATCAAGTAACAAAACCCAAAAGCATCAAATTATTATGAAGGCTAAATAATGGTGGCACCTTAATTCTTGTCAGACCGTGACCGTGGACAACTTTTTTTCCTTTCTTTCGATGAAATTGTGGTCAACATGTTACCTTTTTGTTTTTGAGATTTGTTAGAGTGAAGCAACACTTGAGTGCGTGGCCCTAAGATCCATCGAGTTACACACAAGTGATGAGCACATGTTCCGCATAGTCAAATAAAATGAGTAAATAACAACAAACACAAAATTCTATGTTCACCCAAAGTCGAATGTCTGTGGAGGACGAGAGATTCACCTCAAAAGTAGAAAAGAGAATACAAGCAAATAACAACGAACAGAAAAATCTCTGTCCTCCCAAATGTTCTCTGTTCGAACCATGGGAGAACATAGGTTTTTCTGTTTGAACTATATCCATGTGGGGAACGAGAGATTCGCTATAAAAGTAGAAAACGCAAGGCAGTGCCCAAATCTTGCATCCCTGCTGTGGGGTCTGGCACAAAGGAGTCTGCATAAAGTCCAACAAGTGGACGACTGGGTTATGTCAAGAGACATTGCATTGCATGAGTAGTGAATGGATCTGGCATTGGAGAATTTTAGTATATGTCAATGTGTTCTTCCTTGAAGAACTCCACCTGGTTGTGCTCGAACCTACCACCTAGCCTTTCACATGGCTTAAACCATGTCGATGGAGTTTTGACTTCTATCTATACCATATCTTCTATCAAAGCCTGCCATGAACGGTTTCATACGCGCACCTTAAGGTTTAAAGGTTTGGATAGGACTCATTGTTGCTCCAAATGGTTTATGCAATACCTAAGAGGCAATATCGTTTGCAGTCATCTCAAAATTCATTCATATTAAGGATGTCGAGGTGCTCGTCGGTTGTCTACTTGAAGTGTTCAATCTGTTCTGCACCTATTGCTGTCTTTGACTAAGACCCAGCAATGTAAAAAGGTATTCATCACCGGTCGTTGTTGATGTTCTTGTGAACATCTCTAGTGGAAAGAATGTAACACACTCGTGGAAAGGTTCATTTCATCCATAAAAGCATTTTGGATGACCATCAAGCAATTCAGCCTAAAGGCCTTTGTGTCAGCTTCCAAGGCATCATCTTACTTCCAAGGCATCATCACGCTTCATCGGGCACTCTTGTTAATATTATAGCTTGTCGACTATGTGGTGCAACCAAAGGTAAACCGGCTTGTGGAGATAAAGAAGAGATTTCAATTAGGTGCCTCAAAAAGTTTGGTCCAATGCTGATCCAACCTTGGGATCATTTTGGTGGGCAACCCAAGCTTAAAAGACCTAAACGGCAGCACAAATGGAAGGTGGCTTGGCACTTGCGGAAACTTATCCATTGCATTGGTCCCTCTCTCCCTGTCCAAGATCTCCATCAAGCTTCTTGGACCACCACCTGGCCAACCTTCAGGAAGTCCCTGCCTGGTCCCTCTCTAGGAGGTCCATCAAGTTTATTGGACCACAACCTGACCAACCATCATGCGGTCCCTGCCTACCTGTTGTTGGAGCCAACCATCTCCCCAAACTTGATCGAACCCATGGAGTGATAATCTATTGCAGTATTCTGTCCATTGCTAGTGCTTGGCATTTTCGATGCATGCAAAAATATGAGACAGGAATAGTTAATAATAGAAACGGTTGCACCAAAAGAAATCTTTGCCATGAGATAATTTCAGATCATTGTTCTTTAGTTAGTAGATATATTCACTTCAGCACTATCTTAAGCTCAAGCATGTTCACAAATTATTGGTCTCCTGCATGCTGAGATGTTTGCCATCAATATAGGTATCTGGATGGGGTGAGCATGAACTGTGATGAACTTGGCTTATTATTTCACTCAAGCTGAGGTTGATGGCAGCTTAATTGTGCATCGAGTTCAAGCTGTGTGAATGGTTCATTTAAGAGAATGATGAGGTCTTGAAGCTTTCCAAAGATTTCAAATATATGCTTTGAGCTTATCTTTGCTGTTAGATTTCAATCAAATTAGCAAGTACATATTTTCTTTTGATAAAATATATTATTTTGGATAAACAAATATGAAAAATCATTTATCGCAATGGTAACATCACATATAAGCCGCTATAATTCCTATTTTTTTTAAATTTCCATGCAAATCCTAATTATATTTCTTCCATTGAGGTTTAAGCTATACCTAGTTGGTAATAAGAAAAGGAATCCTGATCACTGGATTCCGAGGAGTCCAAGAGAAACTCATCTTGGGAATTTCATGATTCTGTGCATAATATGATCATCATGTCCTGCAAAATCTAAGTTTGTAGCGGTTTTCTGGTCAGAGCAAATTAGATTTACTAGAATAAGAATATAATGTATAAAGTAAATCTCAAACAGCTTCGCAAAAAGACATATTATTATCATATAATTAGATTAATTTTTTATATAAAAAATTGATATCTAAAATTCTTAGTTGTAATCATATGCATTTGCAAATTGCATCATAACTAATATTTACAAAAACAACTAGATATCTTATAAAATATAATATTAGTAATTTATTAATAAATCGCCAAATTTAGTCAAGTCATAGAGGTGCATTCGATGGATCTCAACCTTAGCTACTACAGTAATTGAAATGGAAAAATTGGCCATTGTTAACCTAGTTCAACCTAAATTTGATTGAGTTGGGGATCAAAATATTGATTGTTATAGCAGCCATAATTAACTACTAATGAAATGTAACGATTGACAAAGAGAAAAAAATCAATCATTTTTCCTTAAATCATTGCTAATGAATTAAAAAAATTCATTCTACCTTGTAGAGATTTGAATTTTAAAAGTATCTTCTATTCAAATGAATAATGAATTAGTCAATTTCAATTTATGAGTTTTGAAAAGCGGCCAAGGATACTTTTATTTTGAAAAAAATTATAAGAATACTCTATCAATTTTAACTCAATTTTATTTATACTTTTTATACTTTAAAAGTATCAAATTAATTTTTCTAGTTATCAATGTGTTCCAATACAGTTCAGCCATCTATCTCTATTAACAAAATTTTATAAAATAATAAAAATATCCTTATTTCCATCTTCTTCATCCTTTTCGATTGAACATTATCAACATCCCTCTTTCTCCATCCTTCCTCATCCACTTTTTTCTCCTCCCTTTCCTTCTTATACATTTCTCCTCCTCCATAGTGTCTTCTTCCATCTCCATCCATTCCTCCATCTCCTCTTCTTCCTTCTTATCTATTTTTTTTCATTCTCCTTCTTCTCCAAGCCATCCATAAATCATCCCCGACGGTCTCCTCCACTTCTACACCTTTTTGCCTCTTTCCTTTTTCCTTTCCATCTTCTTCTCTTTCTTGTCCTCCAACTAATTTCTTATCGACAGCCCCTCTCTCCTCCTACCTTCCTCCTCATCCTTTTTCTCCCCATCCTCTTTCTCCTTCAAATCCACCCATAAGCTCTATCTATCTACGATGACCCTCTCTACATCCACCCCTTCTCATTACCAACCCATCCTTCATCATCTTCTTCCTCTTCATTCATTTTTTTCTATCCTTCTCCTCCTTCAAGCAGTCTATAAGCCATCCCCTTTTACGGTGGCCTCATCCATCTCTACCCTTTTTCATCGATAACCCATCATTCCTCCTTCCTTTTCTCTTTATCTTTTTTTCCTTTTTGTCCTCCTTCTCCTTCAATACATTTCTTACTAGCGAGCGACCCTTATCCTCTCCTTCTCTTTCTCCTCATCTATTTTTTCTTTTTTTTCTCTTTCTTCTCTAAGTCTACATATAAACGAAAGATATTTTTATTCATTAAAAAAATAAAATTATTTATTAGTAAAATAAATGATTGAATCATATTAAAATATATCGATAACTAAAGTATCATTTTGATATTTTTTAAAGTATATGAATCTAAATAAAATTAAAATAAAATTTAAAAAATATTTTTATATTTTTTATGAAGAAAATTTATTCAAGTTACATAGTAATAATTTTTTTTTAATTTTTTTATTAAATTTTTTTAGCATACGAAAAACAAAAGGTTGGCGGAGGGAATTTCTTTTCTGTACGTAAAAAAAAAATTTTAAAAAAAAAAAACAACCATCATATCGTTCTAACGGTTGCTATCATGAACGTTGCTCCGATTCGTTTTCTTTGTCAAAAAAATAAAATAAAATAATGCATCAATCAAATTCAAATAAAATAAATAAAAAAATGGATAGAAGTTGATTTGAAAGGGACAAGGTGTCGGTGCTCGCTTGCTGTCTCAGGTAGAGGGAACGTGATGTGTGCCAGAGACTGCCCTGCCGCTGCCTCTGACCCTCTTCATTCAATTCAATGCTGTACCCACCCGGTGATGTTGACGTCCATCTCTCGCTATCCACGGTGGGTTCGGTAGTTCTCCTCTTGTTCTTCTGTGGATCGGAGGGGTTTTCAAATCTTTCACGTACTGACGACGCCCATCTCCGGATCCCTGCCGCCCGACCCTGGAAACCCGCCTGCCCCAAATTAAAATCCCACTCTTTCAGTTGCCCAAGATCTCTCTGAGTGCCATCACTCAGGACTGCTCTGGTGGACAATATGTTGTGGGCCCTAATTTGTATGGGATAGATTTTTTTTTTTTCTTTTCCCTGTATCTTTTGAAGGATCAAATTACGAGTCCTTGACCGCACTACAAAGTAGAGATGATTATTTTAATTTAGAAATTTTTAAAATTTGATGCAGAAACAAATCTTGAGTGTTTTCTCGAAGAATAGATTATTGTTTGAGAACTAAGAAAAAGGTAAACGGGCTTCAAATTGCCTTAATTTTGTGAGAGAAAGATACTGAAGTGTTAAAATTTGTAAAAAAAATTATAAAAATTGATTCTTAACTTTTATTATGATCTTTTTTTTCTTTAATGATAATTTTAGTGAGTTAAGATTCTCATTGTCCCGTGAAAGAACCCTAGAATTTAGTTGTCCACCCTCAACTATTAAATAAATGGGTACTAATAATCAGTGGCTTTGTTCCAAAACTCATTTTTAATGATCTATTTCCATGATTACTTTACACTTCTGTTGGCGTATCTAATCATCTTTGGCCACATGGCAATATTAGGAAGATTACTAATGGTATTTTGATGGGATGCTAATTTCAGATTCAGATTGATTGAATACTGATCGGGGACAAGTATTAATCTAGTACCATGGTAACCGACATCAACGAGACACCTATCTTATAGCCTCTCACCAATTTATATAGCTGATGTCGATGATTTATTGTTCTTACAGTCATACCAGATGATTTGATGGCTCATAACAGCTGCTAAAGTTAGGATCAAGTTCCTACCGTCTTGTCCATCGATACTTCAGATCGAGATCAATTTTCTACCATTCTGCCAATCAGCGCTTCAGGCCAAGATCAGTCTTATGCCATCTTGCTTATCAGCATTCTACACCAAGATCTGATTTTGACTGACATACTCGTGAATACTCTCTCATATCGAGATCAGGTTAATACCGACATCGTCAATACAGTTAGATCGAACTACTACCGACCTGCTAATTAATCTTTGATGGGAATATCAGCTACTTTTCAGCTATATCACTGCTGTCTTGCAGTTATACTACAGCCAATCTTCACATGGATAAATGGTCCATGATCAACATATAGCTGATTATTTTATTATAACAAACTAACGACCTAACAAACGATCTAACGGTCCAAGCAAATCTTCTCTATAAATAGAAAGATAGGATATCCTTCTGAGAGGTAAGATTCATAGAGTCAGAACTCTGCCAAAATCTTTCCTTGATTTTTTCACTAAAAGAAGATCGAACTGCACTCCCTCCACTCATACTCATTCTTCTTGTTCTTTGATTTTCTATTTTCATTATCTATTCTTAAGACTCCGACTGATTTAAGCATCAAAGAGTCCTACACCAGAAGATATGCTATCGATTCTTGAAACTTTTTTATGGATTAATCTATGGTCTACATCAACTTGGCCTTAATTAGCTCTCCAGCATAATCCTACATCGACCCTCAAAGCCTTGCAGCAACAAGTTCCAAAATCTTGCCTATAGTAACTATTATTTTGATTATTGACTCACCAATATAGATGGCTAGAGATCGAATGAATGAGATTACCAATTTTTACAAAAATTGGAGATGATTCATGCTCATACTTGATCAACTATTTCCTTTTTTTCTTTTCTTTTCTATTGACCAATACAATGGTAATGTAGCATCACGAATCTGGATCTTTTTTAAAAGCAAACCCTTGAGAAAGAGGTGCCAACTCATGGACCCAAGTTCTATCGGCCTTTTTATATCCTTGAGTAAAATTATGTTCTAAGTACAACGAAACATAATACGAGATGCATCGACAAGGCTCCCGCAAGAAGAATCTAGAGAAAAATAAAAATTCAATACAACGGATAAGCTGCAAAAGGAAGCAGTCTACGATGTGGCTCTTCCCGATCCACCTGATCCACATGTAAAACCTGAATCGAAGAATAAAAACACAATAAAGCTACTATTTCATCCAAGATCATCTTGGAATTGACCCCACAAAAAGTTTGAGAATCCCCTTTAAACAAAGAGCAAACACCCCGTAATCCCCATTTTTGGATTTTTTTTTAAATTTTTTTATTAATTAATTTTAAAAATATGGACATTCAAAACTTATTTCTGATTTTACTGTTCATGTGTGAAATTGAAATGATGATTTCATTGCCATATAGGCATTTGATATGGACGAATCAAAATCGCCACATAAAATGGCGAGTTCACTATCTTGTCAGTTCAATCGGTGGTTTCATCAAATTTTTTTTTGTTCCTAGACAAAAAGCGGATGAGCCGCAGACATTACGGAGGGGGTGGAGGATGCGACCGGAGGACCCATAGGTGGAGGGGGAGGTGGGGCCCACAATGATAGTGATGATGGGTGGGTACCCATGGATGTGGGTGGGGGAGGTTTTTTTTTTTTGTATAGTAGACAAGAGAGAGGGGGGCGTGTGACAAGTAGATACCTGAGGATGGGGTGGAGAGAAGGGGGATGGTTTTCTTTTTTGTTTAGCAGACGGAGGAGGAGAGGGGGAGCAGTGGTGATGGGTGGGTACCCGAAGGGCATGGGGCTCCCGTGGGGGAAGGAAAGGTGGGGCAGGAGGGATAGGAGTTTTTTTTTTTTTTATTTATTTACATTTAGCAAATGGAGGGAGAGGGGGGCATGGGGGTGGTAGTGAGATGGAGGGGAGGGAGGGGTGGTGCGGGGGATGGTGATGACCAACAGGAATCTGCCTAAGGAGAGGTGGTAGGACGAGATGGAGAAAAAGGGAAGAAAGTTTTTTTTTCTTTTTTTTTGGCTAACATAGGGGGAAGGGGGAAGGAGGTGGTGGTGACAGGGCCCGGAGAGAAGGGAGGAAGTTTTTATTTTTTTTTAAAAAAATATTTAAAAATAAAAAATAAATAAATAATAAAATAAGATCAAAATAAAATATTTAAAAATATTTTATTATATTTTTTAAATAATAATAAAATATTATTTTAAAAAATAATTTTAAAAAATATTTGGATGGGCATTAAGGAGCGGCGGCCACATGGACGAGCCATGGGCGGTGTTGGTGGGGAGAGGGGTCTAGGTGTTCGACACAAAGCCATGGAAGGAGAAAAAGAAAAAAAAATATTTATAAAATAATAATATTTTTTTTAAAAAAATAAGTTTAAAAAATATATGGGTAAATGCGAAGGAGCAGTGGCTGGGCAGAGGAGCCGCAAGTCTTATGTTAAATTCTTCTCTTTCCATGAATCTATGTTGAACACTCACAACTCCTCTTCGGCACCACCCATGGCTCCTCCGCTCGATCGTTGCTCCTCCGCATGTATTTATGTATTTTTTAAAAAATATTTTTTTATTTTTTTCTCCTTCCATGGCTTCACACCAAACATCCTCCACCGGTACCACCCATGGCTCCTCCATGCGGTCGCCACTCAATGCCCACCCACATATTTTTTAAATTTATTTTTTTAAAAATAATATATTATCATTATTTTAAAAATCTAATTAAATATTTTTTAATATTTTATTTTATTTTATTTATTTTTTATTTTTTATATTTTTAAGCATTTTTAAAGAAAAAAACTTTCTTCCTCTCGACCCCGTCACCACCGCCCCCTGCGCCACCTTTCTCCTTCATCAGCCAAAAAAAATAAAAAAAATAAAAAAAAAAAAAAAACTTTCTCTTTTTTTCTGTCCCATCCCTCAGTTGGGTCCCCGCCATCGGTCACCATCGCCAACCATGCCCCCCTTCCCCTTTGTCTGCCAACCCCCCTGCACCCCCCGGTGCCTGTCACCACCGTCGGCCCCCTCACCCCCCCTTCCTATCCATCTACTAAACCAAAAAAAAAAAATTCTTTTCCTTCCCTCCGCCCTCGCCCAGAGTACCCATCTGTCACCACCGCCCCCCCTCCATCTGCTACACCAAAAGAAAAAAAAATTTTCTCCCTCCCCCACGATACCCATCTATCCCCGCCTGTGGATCTTCTGCTCGCATCCCCCACCCTTTGGGTTGGAAGTAGGCTTGGGCCGGCTCGAGACCCATCGGGCTAGACTAGCTTCAGGTCGGGCTTCGGGCTCTGCTTGAATTTATTCAAGTCGGGCTCGAGAAAAAAAATAAAGCTCATTTTATTTTTGGATTGGGCTTGGGCCTACCTTTGATCCGGCCCAGGCCCGGGACCGATTAAAATCCTCTTCTTTTTATTCATTAAAAACCCCCACCCACTCGCCTGATTAAAACCCACCTACCCTCCCTCGATGCCCCATGAAACATGGGACACCCCTCTCCCCACCCACGGCCCTCGTGAACCCCCCCCCCCTTTATGGCTCTGCCCTCTCTCGACCCCTGCGAAATAACCCCCCCACCTCTCGCCTTTCTCCTGGCCCCAGCCTCGTGAACCGTTCTTCCGCCCTCCCCCAACCCCCCACGAAACACCCCCTCTCCCAGCATCATTCCCACCCACCTCCCGCCTCGTGCAAATTGTCCCCCCTCCGGCCTCGATCCCTGCGAACCCCCCTCCTCCTCCGCATCCTGCAAACTCCTCCCTAGCTTTAATGCCACCTCTAGCATTAGTGTGAAACCTCTCCCCTCCCGTGGCCCTTGCTCCAACGCAGAAACCCCCTCTCAGTCCTCCCCCGACCCTGGCTCCTTCATTTGTGCCGCACCCCCACGGCCCATCACACCCCTGCATCACTCCACGGCTCCCCCGACACCCCTCTATAGCTCCACCGTTGCTCCTCCATGGCCAGCTGGGCCCCCACGGATGACCCCCAGCATTGCACTCCGTGGCGAGAAGAGGAGGTCCAGGCCGCCGCCATCCATGCATCTTTCCCCGTCGACAAGGAGAGCTGGTCAATTGGGTTCAGGGCGAAATTTTTTAGAAAAATTTGGATCTAAGCCCGATCCGAAGCTCGAAAAAAATTCAGACTGGGAGTAAAATTCGATCCGGCCTGGCCCACTTCCAACCCTACCCACTCCTCGCAGCGTCTGCGGCTCCTACTCCCTTCGTCCACCATTTGGGAACAAAAAAATTTAAAAAAGAAAAATGATAAAATCACTAGGTGGACTGGTGTGTTTACTAACTCGCCACTCTAAATGGCGAGTTCAATAAAATCGCTACTTGGAGTGTCAAGTTCGGCGAACTCACCATTTTATATGACGATTTTGATGCCATATCAGATGCATGTGACAATTAAATCGTTATTTGAAGTGGTAATTTTTACATGAACAATAATCTCGAAAATAAGTTGAGAAAAAAATATTTTAAAAAATAAAAAATAAAAAAAAAATCCATCTTGATCGGCTGTTTGCACCTATTTTCTCTTACCCCATTTTTCGATAACCCTTGATCATGGCAACGATGCTTGCTCAAAATTTTGAAGAGTGCAATTCATTTCATTCATTCCATTTGTTTTGCATTATTGATGAAAATTTCATCATGCTAAAAAGAGGTTGTATGTTCATCTACCATTTGCTCTCCTCATGTATGCTATTGTCAAACTGCATGAGATGTGACACTTAGACAATAGTAATTGTACTTGGAGCCCATTCCCCAAGTTGTCTGACATCCCCAGCCGGCTAGGAAAGGTTGGTGAGAAGAGGCTAAATGAGAACAGTATAGGTTTCGGATTAGGTGATCCAGTTTTAAATTATTGGAGCATTGGACAGAAGATTTCTTACCCTCGGAACTAGGGACCTCCCATGATTCCTTCTAGTCATGTAAAGGATATCGCATTGATGGCATCCAAACAAGCTGAAATAGAAAAATAGGACAATGGATGCTGCATGCCCACATGCTTCCTAATAAAACCAATATATATTTCGATAATGCCAATATCTTCTAATAGTAGGATCATCATCAAATTATTATTATATTATTATGAAAATAATGATCCTTCTTCTGTCCAATCAAGCTCTCGTTTTGTGATACGGTAATCCTTGTTGTGATGACCAGCATTAGCTATGACACGAGGGTGCGACACCAAAATAGATAAATATACGTTATGTGGTCATGTCACTACATTCAAAATAAAAATTAATGCTCCCCAATCATAAAAAGAGTTTTTACATAGATTAGAAAAATAGGAAATAGCAGCAGCTCATCTTGTTATATGGCCATTATAGCTAAATAATATACCTTTATATGTGTTGCATGTGAGTATAAATCGTGGAAGATTTAGATTTTATTGAAATGACCATTATAATATTTTAAGGATCATGATTCTGAGCGATGTTTGGAGGTCTCATTTTCGTGTGCTTTCGTACACGAGGGACTTTGTATTTTCTTTTAATTTCCTTCTTTTTCTATCGATAAGGTAAGAGAAGTATTGCAAAATTTGCACTTGTCAGTAAGATACATGATTCCTTAATATATTAATATTTATGAGATGATTTTGATTAATCACAACTGCTCATACAATAGATTGGTTATGATATTGATTTAATGGAATTCTTGCTATTCTTTTGTCTGATGAAAAGAAGATAGAATCATTTAGTTTTCCATTAATACACTCCTAGACTTTTGCTCCCATGGAGGCACACCACCACCGGCCTTTCCTCGGTGATATATTCAGAAGTGCGTTGACAACAACCATTACCAATCCTGCTTTTATTTTGAAACCAAAAACTTTCTTGATAATATATTTGAAGCAAGAGGAAGGAGAGGATAGACACACCATGTGAGAAATCCATATAGATATATATTTAGTCTCACATCAATTATTCGTTGAAAAGATCTTGAATATTTGTATACATCAGATAACCTAAATAATATCTTCTAGCTAATCTTTTTTAGTGAGGTCCTGTATTTTTACAAATGATATTAGATCCAACCCAACTCTTAAGCATGTAGACTAGGAGATAATGCAATATGAATTCATTGGATTGATTATGGATCGATCGTGGTACTTATGAATAAAAATATGAATTTGGACCCTTAGCCTGTCAAGAACGCCATAGCTTAAAGAAGGAGAGTATGTGAGGGATCCGTATGAGAGTGTTTTTAGTTTCACATCAATTATTTACTGAAAAAAATTTGGATACTTATGCAGGAATAAGAAATTCAAATAATATTTTCTGACTATTCTTTTTGGACGGGATCCTGTTAAATACACGAGTCTAGGTTAGGTAGGAAGAAATTTTTTATTTTTATTTTATTTTTATTTTCACCTATTTATTTACAAAGATTTTTTTCTTTTTCTATTAATTTTCTAATTTTCTTTTACCCTCTCATATTACTTTTTTTTAAACTATTGGAGTGATTTCTCATTTATTTTTCCCCTTTATCCCATGTTTTTTTTTTTATTAGCAATAAATTAGATTTATTTAAATTCCATGTCAGGTGATTGTTATGGTTGTTATTTAAAGTTTCTCTACCAATCCCTCAATAAAAATAGAGAAATTATATCTTGCACCATACCTACCATATCAATCAGAATCTTGTAAACTCTATTTTTTATATGCTCATCTCAATAAATAGTCTATAAAAATTAGACGATATAATATAATGCAGTATACATATGGTGGTGTAGTATATAATTTATTTTAAAAATACTTATCTTTTTAATATATATATATTATTTTTGATTCCATGGTCTATGGTCCTCTAGGTGCTTCCTGGCCCCTCAGCGTTGTCACCATTCTTCCCAGTCAGATTCACCCTGTCAAATATCAAACATAAACTTGGTAACGCCTCGCCGGGGTCCCCCACTTTTGTTTAGATTTCCGGGCAGAGGCATTAAATCCATGCAGCGCCCGTTGCGCGACCGCGTCCGGAACAAACCAAAAGCCATCACAAACAAACGAATACCACCGACAAAAGAGCGGTGAAGGCTGCAGTTCATGCGCGCGCCCGCACGTCAAAACATTTCTGCCAGAGATTCTTCTGCACATCTTCTCTTTCTCTTTCCCTCCGATCCACTTTCCAAGCCACACCCAACCTTCGCTCAATAATCATGGCATTGCATCGCCCAAAAAAGTTATTATATTTTAAAAAACGCATGAGCTTATCATTCCATGATCTTGCTCTCGATGATTTCCAAGCCGCATTTTCTTATCTTTGATGCATGATTCCAATTTTTTTTTCCCAACATGCAATCGAATTATGGATGCAGAGTTTATATCTCACAACACTGGAGCATTTGATGATTGACATAGAATCATTTCAACTGCAAATTTGAAGCATCGAAACTCCTAAGAGATGTTTGATTCGCGATCGAAATCAGAATCAAAATGAAAAACAGAATGAATTAAAATCGAAATCGAAATGATTTAATCATTTGAAGTGTTTGGTTCATGATCAAAATTAAAATCGAAATCCGAATTCGAATGAAAATTTGAATCCATGGAGAAGAATAAAAATTGAGTTTTAGATAGATTGGATCATTCCATTCCATCCCGTAATTGAAATCATAATGAAATTCTGACCAACCAAGCAGTTAGAATGGAAATCATCCATTCTCATTTCAATTTCAGATCCCACTCTCTTTAACCAAGCACCCCCTTAATGTATTGTACCAATCCTTGACCATCATCAGAAATTAAGTATATTCGAAAAGATTCTTCGATCTCAATCATCCGATCTATACTCTTTCGATCATATCAATCTAATCGGTGGACCATTACAAGGTTTTGAACTAAATTAATAACTCACATATTGGAACATACGAGCTTGGACGATGAATGAATAAACCAATTATTTAATGATCTACTTAATTTGATTCAATCTAATATAAATTGAGTTAGATTATCTATTTAATAAAATGATTAAATTTAAATCTAATTTTATTTTATTTAATAATTAAATTAAATTTATTTTAATAATTTTTTTATATTAAATTCGATCCACGTCTGATCCAAGTGCTCAACACGACCTGCACCACTGTGCTCTCTTCGGGATTCCTCGTGCGGCCCTCTTGGGTTTGGTATTTTGAACTAAATCGAGTGCAAGGCCTCAGAGCCGTATCCTACCCCTTGGAGAAACATAGAACATTGAAAGCGGGTCAACAACCTGATTTACGTCAAGAGTATACCATACCTCTTAGGGTTGCATCGCAACGAGAAAAAATAATAATTACAATCAGAAAAATAGAGAAAGAAAAAAAAGAAAGAAACAGGAAAAGTAAAAGAAAAGAGAAGTAAAGGAAAAAAAAAAAAATATATATATATATATATAAAAGAAAAAATTAAGAAAAAGAAACTTGAGGAGGAAAGAGTATCGTTTTATCTAACCTTTGTTTGCTGTTTTATTTTGCAGTTTATAAGTTTATTCCTGCTAATCATGATGATCGTTGCATATTTGTCAAATACTCATCTGTTTCAATTGCATAGCATCTTCCTTGTCTCTCCGGTACATAGAGGATTTGCCTCTTACTCTTATAGCAACGTTTCCTGTTTCGTAGGAATTTCATTGTTCGTGGCTGTTATCTTCCATTCTCACTTTTTTTACTTGCTGCTGATCCATCTAAATGTTATTCAGAAGACCATAACAACGCTGTGGGGTGTTGTTAGCTTAAAATGGAAATGTCTGCCACATATTCCAGAGTTGCAGTCAACTATCTAAGGTTTTCTTTTCTACGGATATTCATGCTTCATGACGGCACATTTCTATACAAATTATGTCGAATCGTCCTCCGTTTGTATATATTATCATGCTTGGTCCTCCGTTTGTATATATCTCAGGTTCTTTATGACCATGTTGGGTACAACTTGCTGCATTTCTTGATGAACACACAGCGTTCCGTTTAGCTTCACTCACATTGTTTCATATACACTGATGACGACTCCTTTAAGTATGGCACCAAATTTTACTATTAATGGCTATTTGGGCTGCTCCAGCTCTATGTTTGTCCATACTCAGACTCTATACTCGCAGGTCTGGGGTATGTAACTCTTCATGCTTACCAGCCCAAGTAACAAGAGCTTGTTTCCCTAAATACTGTATGCTGGATAACCTTATTCAGTTGCTTTAGAAATTCTATAAAACAGCTCTTATACATCATTGGTTGTACACAGCACAAGACTCCAAGTGCTCTTGTAATCTTTGCAACTCTTGCAGAATTCTCTGCCATGTTGATGCTGTGATGCATATAACTGGCATCCCAAGAATGGTGTTTGGGCCGCTGTACACAGCCATATCATCTAGCGTTTGCTTGCATTCATCGTTATAGGTTTTCTTTTTTTCTGTAATCAATCTAATATGTGTGGTACTTCTTCCTTTGGTTGTCTCTGGTAACGAGCCTGTTTTCGTATCGTTGGTTCCAACTTTGTATCATCTCTTGCAATTATCAGTTTCGGTGAATAACAGTTTTATATTTTATCCACACACAAAAAAAAAAAAAAAAAAGGTCAAGGACCCGCAGGGAATCGGTCCTTTTGGACATGGACGGCATAATTATGCGCCCCCGATCGGAACGTGGGACCCTTCTGCCTCTGCTTCAGCGGTTTGACCAACGGGAATGCTGCGGCATTGGGAGGTGTGCCGATGGGTACCAAAAATTAGCTGAACTCACCGCTGCATGGCACCGTCTTGCAAGGTGTTTCAATTCGTATGAGTTTTTTACTACGTGAGTAGAGATAGTTAAGCAGGATGAGAGGAGGGATGTTAACAAGTTAAGATTCGCGTAGGATTATCCTACATTTGCGTTAGATGGATCTTGGATGCGTACATGGGAGCAAATATATATATATATATATATATATATATATATATATATATTGAAATAAAATTTGATTGACGTCAGGATAAGCTAGAGTGTAGAAGGATGAGATCGCCGTCAGGAATCTATAAAATAAAGTTCCATCCGGAGTCAGTAGTGATGGCTCCGATAGGATCTTTCGATGATCAAGTCAGCTCTTCTGATCAAAAGAAATGGAGTACTCAAATAAGAGTTCGACAGAGTTTTTGGAAAGAAGAAGAGAGCTAAAAAAAAACGTATCTGAAGGATCCCTTTTTATAGGCGGAGCTTGATTGATGGTGACAGCTGCAGCTGTTTGACAGTGGGCCGCTCGAGGCTTGGTGGAGTTCGGTACGGAGAGAAATGTGTCGTCAAACTGATGGTGACAGCCATACCATCCGATAGCGGACCGCTTGAGGTCTGATGGAGTCTGTCATGAAGGGAGGCGCCACCTATGACAGACTGATAGCGACCGTTCGTCGAGATTTAATATCCGTAGCTCTAAGAAAGGGGGGGGGGGGGGGGGGGGGGGGGGGGGGGGGGGGGGGGGGGGGGGGGGGGGGGGGGGGGGGGAGGGGGGGGGGGGGGGGGGCAGATGTTGGTTGGTGGACTTCAACATATATCAATTCCAAAAGAGTTCGAACTCCTGAAGGAAATACGTCTGGAGGAAATTATCCGAGAGCAATCCGCTGGAGGAATCCGACTGAAGGAGAAGTTCGGAAGGAGTTCGGCTCCTGGAGGAGTTCGACCGAAGGAGAAGTTCGGAAGGAGTTCGACTTCCGTAGGAGTCTGACTGCAGGAGCAATCCGAAAGAAGTTCGGCTCCTGGAGAAGTCCGAATGAAGGAGAAGCTCGGAAGGAGTTCGGCTCCCGTAGGCATCCGACTGAAGAAGTGCGGAGAAAGTTCGGCTTTCGTAGGAGTCCGACTGCAGGAGCAATCCGGAAGAAGTTCGGCTTCTATAGAAGTTCGACTAAAGGAGATGTCTGAAAAAAGTCTGGCTCCTAGAGAAGTTTGGCTCCTGGGGAGTTCGGTAGAAATTCGACCGTTGGGGGATTCGATTGGGGCTCGACCGCTGAGAAGTTCGGTCGATTGAAGGGGGTTCGACTGAGGCTCGACCACTGGAGAGTTCAGTCAGCTGAAGGGGTTCCGCTGGGGAGTTCGATTGGTTGAAATAGTTCGGCTAAGGTTCGGTTGCTGAAGCTCTTTCGTGATTACTGGTTGCATTGGGCTAAGCATCAGGCTAGATTTCGGTAGGAGCGGGGTTTATCCCCAACAATAGTCCCCCCACTTTCGAGTTTGAAACTCGAAAGAAGGGAGTACAAAAAGGGCGACTGTCGAAGTCCTCTTTAGAGCTCTGCGTCAGTTCAGATTGAAGCTCGGGGGAGATCTTATCTCCAGCCAAGGTTGACGTTGAAGTTAAGGCTCGGGGGGATCCCGTCTCCAGCCAAGGTCCAGGGAGACCTTATCTTTTGTTGACGTTGCGGTTGAAGCTTGTGGGAATCTTATCTCCAGTCGAGGTTGAACGAGATCTTCTCTCATGTTGATGTAGATTTTCAAACTTGGGGGAGATCTTATCTTCAGCCGAGGTTGAAGTTGTAGTTGAAGCTCAGGGGAGATCTTATCTCCAGCCGAGGTTGAAGCTGAAGTTGAGGCTCGGGGGAGATCTCATCTCCAACCAAGGTTGAAGGAGATCTCATCTCTTTTGATGTAGATGTTGAAGTTCGAAGGAGATCCTATCTCTAGCCAAGGTTGAAGTTGAAGTTGAGGCTCGGAGGAGATCTCATCTCCAACCGAGGTTGAAGGAGATCTCATCTCTTATTGACGAAGACATTGAAGCTCGGGGGTTCCTATCTCCAATCGAGGTTGAAGTTAAAGTCGAGGCTCGGGGGAGATCTCGTCTCCAGTCGAGGTTGAATTAAATGAGCTCGGAGGAAATCCATCTCCAGCCGAGGTTGAAGTTGAAATCAAGGTCTCGGGGGAGATCTCATCTCCAACCAAGGTGAAGGAAATCTCATTTTCTATACGAAGACGTAAGCTGGGAGATCTATCTCCAGCCGAAGTGAAGTTTGAAGTCGAGGCTTGGAGGAGACTCGTCTTCAACGAGGTTGAAGTTGAAGTTGAGGCTTCGGGGAGAGGTGAAGGAGATCTCATCTTCCATGACCGGGAGAGATTTGAAGGAAGCTTGGGAGAGATCTCAGCCGAGTCTTTCTTTATGAAAGGTTCTGAGCTCGGAGAGAGACTTATCTCTACGTAGACTTTGAAGCTTGAGAGAGATCTTATCTCCAACTGAGGTTAAAGTTGAAGCTCGAAGGAGATCTTATCTTCTATCGAAGGATTGACATTGAAGTTGAATTTTGGAGGAGATCTTGTCTCCAACCGAGATTGACATTAAAGTTAAAGCTCGGAGGAGATTCTTATCTCCAACCAAGATTGAAGAAGATCTTATCTCTTGTTGATGTTGATGTTGAAGCTTGGAGGAGATCTTATCTCTAGCTGAGGTTGAAGGAGATCTTATCTCGAGTTGAGGTTGAAGAAGATCTTATCTTTCTTTGATTGACATAGACTTTGAAGCTCGAAAAGAGATATCTCTAGATTGAAGACTATGAAGCTCGAAGAGAGATCTTATCTCTGGCGAGGTTGAAGGAGATCTTACCTCATATTGACGTAGACTCTGAAGCTCGAGAGAGATCTTATCTCTAGCTGAGGTTGAGGAAGATCTTATCTTCTATTGACGTAAACTCTGAAGCTCGGAAGAGATCTTATCTCTAGCCGAGGTTGAGGGAGATCTTATCTCCTATTGACGTAGACTTTAAAGCTTGGGAGAGATTTTATCTCTGGTCGAGGTTGAGGGAGATCTTATCTTCTATTGACGTAGACTCTGAAGCTCGAGAGAGATTTTATCTCTAGCCGAGGTTAAAGGAGATCTTATCTCCTATTGATGTAGACTCCGAAGCTCGAGAGAGATCTTATCTCTGACCGAGGTTGAAGGACTTCGACTCGCTCATGTTAGGATGAGGTTCTCCTCCTATTCCTAACACGGACACTATTGACTGCTTCTTTTCTATGATCATATAGTTTTTGCACCAAGAAACAATATTATTGAAATGAAAGAATTTTATTGAAGAAAAATTATAGGTAGCACATCCTCAGATTTTTTATATTTCAGGGTCATGGGAGCATTGTTCCTCCGAGTTCCTTCAAGCGATAAGTTTTGGACTGGATGACCTTCTCTATCTCATGCTGGCCTTCTCGATTTGGAGCAAGCTTCTCTTAGCTTTGAGGCTGGAAGATGTTGGATCGCCGAAGTACTAAGCCCCTCCTAGAGGTGGCGTTGATGATGCGGGAGGTGGTCGACCTTCTTGTTGTTCCTCCGTCATTGGTGGTTCTGGCTACAGCAACGCCCTTGGCTGATCTTCTCCTGCTTCAGACTAGCGTCAGAGGAATCGACCCAGTCGCCTCCTTCTAATGAGCTTATTGATTTCGTCTCGAAGCTGAATGCATTCTTCAGTATCATATCCATGGTCACGATGCTAGAGGCAGTATTTGCATCGATCGTACTTGTTTGGAGAAGATCGTAATTCTTTTGGTCTTGGTAGTTGATTCTTAATTTCCATCAGAATTTGAGCTTTAGGAGCGTTAAGGAGGGTGTAGTTACGAAACCTTCCAGGGGGAGGACTTCTTCAAGCCCTTTTGTTGGGGTTTTCTTGATGACGAGTTCGAGAAGGAGTTCGAACTTGCTTGCGCTCGGAGGAAATCCATGAGCGCAGTCAAACTTCACTCGGCCCTCCATCAATGGTGGATCTATTAGACTCGTCCGTCCGCCGCTCTCCTATGGTTTCTTCGTCTTTCAACTTGAAGGGTTCTTTCGCATGGGTATATCTCTCGATCCAGGCTAGCAGATCGGCAAAATTTCTGGGGTACTTCTCCAAGAAAAATAGCAAATCATTCTTCTGAAGATTGTCATTGAGTGCGACCATTGCAACAGACTGGTCTAGGTCCCAGATCTCTAATGCCGCAGCATTAAATCGGATGACATAAGCTCGATGGATTTTTCCTCCTTCTGCTTGACATTCATCAAAAAATCCAAATCTTGGCATGGACGTCGACTGCTGATGAAGTGAGCAACGAACTGATGACTTATTTGGTTAAAAAAGAAGATCGTACCTGATTTTAATGTCGAGTACCAGTTTCTTACTACTCTCTTTAAGATAGATGGGAAAGCTTGGCATAATATGACGTCTAGTGCGCTATGGAGTAGCATCATAATTTGGAAGGCCTCCAGATGATCAACTGGATTAGAGGTTCCATCATAGCTTTCAAATTGAGGGAGCTTATAGTTCAGCGGAATGGACTCTTACATAATTCGGAAAGAAAAAGGAGGATCGGTGTGGACGTCGTTATGATGAGCTAGGACGACATGGCCGAGCTCGTCAATTCATCAGTCCATCTTCCATAGTTTGTAATTGAGGACGTCGTCTCGATCGCAGATCTTGGAGGGCTTTCGGCTACAGATGGAGAAGGTCTCCTCCAGAGGAGAACCATGATCCAAACTTGGATCCTCTGCTCTCTGTTTTTTCTTTCCAGCGGCGACGGGCATGCTAGCCCAAATGCTCTTCCTTGGGATCAATTTTCGACATTCTGATGGTGGGTTTCCTAGCGGAGTCATCGTCGGAGGCTACCGCATGGCTTGCATCATCTCGGTGAGGCCCTGAACCCACTGCATTAGAAGGTTAAACTACTTCGGATCTACCATGACCGTCGGTGGAGGTGGAGGTTGAAGTATTGGTGATGAAGCGGGAATAGATGGATCCAGCTCAGATCTGACGGCAGACGCGGTGGATCTCCGAGTAGTCACCTTCTTTTAAGATATTTTTTGGAATTGAGGAAGAGGGTGGAGACAAATTTTGGAGAAGAAGGTCGGCAGAGTCGGCTGAGCACTTCTTTAAGAACAAGGGTACCTCAGAGATAGAGGTCCTTCTTCTAGCACCAATTTTATTGGTGCAGAATCTGGTTGATGCCAGGACGAGCTAGAGTGGAGGAGGACGAGATCCCCATCGGGGACCTACAAAATAAAGTTCTATCCAGAGTCGATGGTGGTGACTCCGGTGGGATCCTCCGATGATCATGTCAGCTCTTCTGTCCAACAGAAATGGAGTGCTCAGGTGAGAGTACGGTAGAGTTTTTGGGAAGGAGAAGAGAGCTTAGAGAAAACGTATCTAGAGGATTCCTTTTTATAGGTGGAGCTTGATTGATGGTGACAGCTGCAGCTGTCTGGTAGTGGGCTGCTGAAGGTTTGGTGGAGTTCAGTACGGAGAGAAAGGTATCGTCAGGCTGACAGTAATAGCCATATCATTTGGTAACGGGCCGTTCGAGGTCTGGTGGAGTCTGTCATGGAGGGGGCGCCGCCTATAGCATCGTCTGTGGCAGACTGATGGTGACCGTTCATCGAGATTTAATAGCCATAGCTCTGAGAAAGCAGGCATTGGTTGGTGGACTTCAACATATATCAATTTTAGAGGAGTTCGAACTCCTGAACGAAATACATCTAGAGGAATTTATCTAGGAGCAATTCGCTAGAGGAATCCGACTGAAGAAGAAGTTCGGAAGGAGTTCGGCTCCTGAAGAAGTTCGATCGAAGAAAAAGTTTGGAAGGAGTTCGGCTTTCGTAGGAGTCCGATTGAAGGAGAATTCTGAAAGGAGTTCAGCTTCTAGAAAAGTTTGACTGCAGGAGCAATCCGGAAGGAGTTCGGCTCCTGAAGAAGTTCGAATGAAGAAAAAGCTTAGAAGGAGTTCGGCTTCCGTAGGCATCCGACTGAAGAAGTATGGAGGGAGTTCGGCTTCCGTAGGAGTTCGACTGTAGGAGCAATCCGGAAGAAGTTCAACTTTTATAGAAGTTCGATCAAAAGAGATATCTGAAAAAGGTTCGGCTATTGGAGAAGTTCGATCGAAGGAGAAGTCTGGGAGGAGTCGGACTCCTGGAGAAGTCCGGCTCCTAGAGAGTTCGGCAAGAATTCGACCATTAGGAGATTCAACTGGGGCTCGACTGCTAAGAAGTTCGATCGGCTGAAGGAGGTTCGGCTGGAGCTCAACCGCTGGAGAGTTCAACCGATTGAAGGGGTTTCACTGGGGCTCGACCGCTGAAAAGTTCGACCGGCTGAAGGGGCTCAATCACTAGGAAGTTCGATCGGTTGAAGGAGTTTGGCTAAGGTTCGACCGCTGAAGCTCTTCCATGATTACCGATTGCATTGGACTAAGCATCAGGCTGGACTTTGACAAGAGCAAGATTTATCCTCAATAATAATAATAATAATAATAATAATATTTTTTTTTATTTTTTTAGGTATCATCTTGAATTATTATAAAAATTAGTCGAAGATCTAGATAATTATAGCCTATAATTATTAAATTTTTTTAATAATAATATTTTTTTTTTAATTTTTTTAATATTTTATTTATTTATTTATTATATTATATTTTTATTATTTTATAAAATAATTTTATTTTTTTTTTCTATTCTCATACCTTCTTCACTATCCATCCGATGTCGCATCCCATCATAACTCCTCCTTTTTTTCTTAGCAAATGCCGATCTCGATCGTACCCATGCCCCCTCTCTTCTTTTTTATATCTTCTCGTATGCCCATCGGTGCCGCTTCCACCCTCCCCCTCACCCCGTCCGCATCAACCATCCCTTTTCTCTTGGCAAATGCCATTGATCCCGATTGCATCCCAGGCACCCCACTACCAGGTACTGCCTGTCCCTCAACACCACCACTGCCCCTTCCTTTCTCCTCTCTTGCCTTCCTGCCCAGCCCCCTTCTTGCTGCCATTGCCAACATCTCTCATTCCCGACCATCCGCCTTCGCTCGACTTGGCCCTCTTCGCATGCCTCTTGCATTTTGAATTCCGTTCGTGTCGCTCCATGGCTCAAGTAGGAAGAGTCCATGTTCGGCAATGGAAGCCATGGCATGGGCCTGAGTTGCGAGCCTTCTTGTAATCGCGCAAGCAAGATTGTCTCACTTGTTATTGCACTGGTTTTGATTGCCAGAAGGTAGACATGTTGTTCCAGCAATAGTTCTCAACTTACTTCCACTGCTACTCCATACGAAAGTGGGTAAAAGAGAGAAAAATTGACTTTTTTTTAAAAATTTTTAATCTACAGTCCATATTATTAGGCCCTGACTCTTTGATAGAATAGATGTTTAGATAAGAGATTTTTTTTAAAATATTATTATTTAAATAATTAATTCTTAAAAATATTATTATTTTAAATTTATTTTTGAGAATATTCCTAGTTACGATGATCTGTTAGTGATGCGATGAAATCGTATGTTGAACATATGATTTTAGACCTGAAATCACATGTTGAACATGTGATTTTGGACTTGAATTTTAAGTTGAAGTAGCAATTTTAAATTACAAAAAATTTTAAATAAATTATTTTAAATTTAAAATTAAATATAAAATTATATATGAAAGATATAATTTTATCATAAAATTGTATGTTTAATATATGATTTTTCTTCCATTTTTTTTTTCTTCTTTTTATTTATTTCTTTGTAAAAAAATTTTTTTTTTTTTTGCCCCTCGCACGTGGATGGAGGAAGCAAGGCCATCCAAACCACCCCTGCTTCCCCCTCTAGCCCCACACCAGCACAACCACCCCCCAACTTCCCCCTCCAATCCTGCACGATCACCCGACCTCCCCCTCTGGCCCTGGCAAAGCCTGCACCGTGCGACCACCCCCTAGGATTTCCCTCCAGCCCTGACGAAGCTTGCACCTCGTGCCCCTACGATCCCCATGCGATCATTCCCCCCCCCTCAAGTCCCGGTGAAGCCCACTCCTCGTGGCTCTGCACGATCACCCAGCCTCCCCTTTCGGCCTAGCGAAGCCTGCACCATGCGACCCCCCCTCCCTTCCCCTCTGCCCTGACGAAGCCGCACCCGACTCCCTTGTAGCTCCATGCAACCATCCCCCTCCCCTTTTGGCCCCGACAAAGTCTGCCCTTCGTGGCTCCGCCCGACCACTCACCCTTCCTCTCCAGCCTCGGCGAAGCTCCCACCCTACACTCCCATAGCTCCGTGCGACCAACCCCCCCCCCGACCTTGCACAAACACCCTCCTCCTCCTCTAGCCCCGACGAAGCCCACCGCCCACGGCTCCGCATGACCTCCCCTCCGGCCCAGGCAAAGTCCCAACCCCACACCCTCCATGACTCCACGCGACCACCCCCTCCTCCGGCCTTAGTGAAGCTCACCACCCATGGCTTTGCACGACTACCTTCCCTTTGGCCCCACATAGCAACCCCACCTCCGTCACTCCTCCATGGCCCTCGTGGCTTGGTGTTGCACCTCACGGCCACTGCGGCTCCTAACATCCCCTCCTCTCCGTATGGAGGGGAAAAAAAAACTCCTTGAAACAAAAAATAATAATAATAAAGAGAGAAACCGCCAACACCCCCTTCTTTCTTATTTTCCTCCCATCCTTGGATTCCATGGCCTCACCGCCGCCGATGAAGACAGCTCCACATCCACCTTGGTTGAGTAGATCGATGACACACTATGACTCGACAGCATCCAAGCCTTGGCATCGGTGCCTAGGTTGGTCATGACTGCCTCATCCTGGGGTAATTAGTATCTAACAAAATACCCCCCATCCCCATGCCTCTCCTTCCCTCTCGGCAATGCCGCAGTAGTGGTGGTGGAGGACTCTTGTAGCGCGACAGTGAGCATCGGAGAAGACTTGGCATTGCCGGAGATTGGATGAGCTCTCGAGGAGGAGTTCTCGCCCTTGAGGACGAAGCATCTCTGGTTGCAGTACGAACCCTTGGGGCTTTTGGAGCCGTGAGATTGCTGGGAGAAAATTATAGCTTGTTATTTGAAAAACTAAGTTAGCAATACTATAATACTCTTTCATAAAATATTATATATATAAAATACCCACTTTGGAGCGAATGAATTTTGAATTGGCCTAAAATTTATTCAATTATTGCAAAAAAAACTCTACAAAATTCTATTTATTTTGGGTGAATTCATGCAGATCCAGGTTAACCTTTACCACCCCTGTATAAAATAAATGAGATAGGCTCTGTGTTACGCTAGAGATTTAGTTTAAATTAGTTAACTTGATTGGTAAGCAAGTCAAGCTCTAGCTAAACTTAACATGACTAGATTAAGTTTTTAATAAATATTTATTTTTTTCCAAAGTTGATATATATCATTAGTTTTTTTAGCATTATAAGTTTTAAATTAACGACTCAATCAACTTGATACTTGTCTCGCCTCATATCTAAGATCGCGAGCTATGAATTATGACAACCACCATATATTTATAGAGAACTCTTCGTATAAATATGCAATGTATTTCAAATACGATATCAATATATTATAGCAGAATTCATAATTAATTTAATCTAAAATTTAACTAATTAAAATCAACATTGATTTCTTACAAAATTTCAATGACATATAAAAGATCTTACATTAACTAAATCTCAAATTTAAAATATAATAATATATCTATATCTAAACTTGATTGATATTATTGGCTCTTGCTTCTAAATTCACTCTCAAAGCCATATCTATATCCATGATTATGAGCTTAATAGCTCGGTAAGTAATGAATATCTCAATTAGATATTTTAAATATATTTATAAAACATAATATTCGAAACGATACCGTAAATAAATATAAGAATATATATTCTATGCTAATTAATATAAATCAAATCCTTTTAAATAATCATAAAAAAAATAGAAATCCAATTCAAATCAAAATACAAATGATTCATTAGTCTTTGACTATGACCAATGTTTAATCTTCATTGATAAGATCCACTAAATATTAGCATACAACCCCCACTGGCAGGGTGCACTGATTACACCCCCCACATAACTCTACTAGCAAGATCCACTGATTATCAATATATAATCCCTATTGGCAGGGCCCACTGAGTACCAATGTATAACCCCCATTGATGGGGTCTACTGAGTACCAACTTATAATCCCTATTGACGAGGTTCATTAAAACATAGTTAGACTTAGAGTATAAATCTGATCTATGACAAACCACTTATGCAATCATAACATATAGATATATATCATATTTCCACTAAATATATGCATATCCATAATAAATCAATGAATCACAATATTTCAGAAATCTTAAATTTTCAAATCACTTTTCGTTCAAATATAATTTCATAAATTATATATAATTTAAAAACTAATTAATTACTTTCAAAATAAATTATAAAATATCTTGAGAAGATGGTTCATTATTTATCTCTGTGGAATACTGAATAGATAGATTTAATCAATTTCGATAGCATCCTTCAAAAATTATTATTCAAAATTATATTCTTGCATTAACTTTAACTTATAACCAATCAAAATAAAATCTTACTTAGGACCGAATTAGAAATCAAGTGTGCTTTATAGATTATATCAGGATATAGATATTTCAATAAAGATTATAGTGATCTCGACAAAAATCAAAGTGGAGGTTGGTACATCAATTGACGATCAGAATCAAATAAATCAAGATCACTTAAAATATAATAATTTAATAGAGATTAATGAGGATCAGATCAAGCGATGTTCAACAAAGGCTCAGATGGTGTGGGCATACTATTCGACTGATAAAGTAGTTTAAAATCTCTTATTAGAATCAACTCAAATTCAAAGCAATAGATCAGGTTCACTGGTTTCATAAATCATATGGAGAGAAAATATTAGATGAGAAAAAAATCAACAAAATAGAATAGAGCTAATCAGGTGATATTGTCCGACAATCCGATCAAGATGACTTAATCAAATCATTATAGATAGATGAATCTAATGGTATGCGGATTTGGTCAAGATAGGTACACTGCCTGCAACCATGGATCATGACTCTCCTTTTTAATATCAGATCAAAATCATCAAAAAGAAGTTCTTTATTGGACTAATCTTAGAGAGAAAAAATTTTATAGAGAGAATAATTCTAAAAAAGAAATTTATAAAAAAAATTATATAGACAGAGAACATGAAGCTTTCTTAGAGAGAGAAATGCAGGATTCAAACTCAAATTTAGGAGAGAGAGAGAAGAGAGAGAATGTTCTTTCTTCTTTTCTTTGCTTTTTTTTTTTTTTTTTCCTTTTCTCACATAATAGAGGACCCATGCGTCCTCTAGTTTTTTTTTCCTTCTTCACGGAATAGAAGATTTAGTTCCTCTTGCTCCCATTACCGAGGAGGTTCACCTCCCAGTCAATGCTGCCTATAGCAAGAGAGACGGTTCCAGTGGCAACAGCCAACCAGATCTGATGACCAGCGCTCGAAAACCAAGAAAAAAATATGAAAAAAATTAAAAATAGCTTTTCAAGAAAAATCCAATAATCATTGGCCGGAAACAATGATCTATGGGTTAAGAAAAAGAGATACAATGATCAATCAATAGATCATGGGCCTTGTCTTGATTTTTTAATGATCGTTGGCCACCATGGAGGAGGAAAACGTCAGTGATGGCTCGGCGAATTAGCGGCAACTCCCAAGGACTTCAGTATGGATCAAAGGATGATATTGGATGATTTAAATAGAGGATTGAATCTAGGGTTTTGAGGCCGAAAATCTTTGGCCTTCAATCGAAATTGAAATCTCAATAGGAGAAAGAACAAACTTTTTGGGAGCTCTGGATTTTTTTTTCTGTTGCATGGTCTCCAGCAGGGCACCTGCACGTGCTGGCTTTTCTTTTGTTTGTTTTTTTTTTTCTAGTGCTTCATGATTTGTGCTGCTAAGATTTTTAATTTGCATTTGGGATATTACAATACTAAAGCTCAAGTTGACGAAGATTAGGGTGTCAGCAGTTGATAAAGTCACAAGGTTTTTATACCGAACGACCTAGATTTGAATATTGTCCTCACTTAATTAATTTCAGCCAAGCTTGCTCCTATCCTTGTTGTAAAATTTTATAAAAAAAATGTTGCTAAGGTCATGAGCTCAACGTTTTTCTTCTATACCAGTGATTCATTTACTTATTTATATTTAAGCATTTAGGATCAATTGGTTAGTTAATATTGTTAAATGTATATAATGCTGTAGTTTTATAAAGAAAAGATATTATATTTATTTTTTAAAGATCAATATAGTTTGTATTAAAAGAATGTATTTGATTGTAATATCCATGTATAATTATAAAATAGTTGGATGGAGAAACTTGTGATAGCCCCTTTCACCGGTTTGTTTTGAAAGCCGAAGTGCATGATGGAAAATTAGATGTACAAGATTCTAGCTTTTCCTAATAACATGCTAGGCCTGATGCAATATTTCAGGTGAGGACGTGTCAGACACAAAATATTTTCATTTAGCCATTACATTTTAAGAGGATTTGATCATTCTAGGCTTGCTGGCTAAATTTTGGTGGCTTCCATCGGACCGTTTGTCTTTGGAATGATCAGATGCTTAACACACACACACACACACACAAAAGAAGAAGAAGAAGAAGAAGAAGAAGAAGAAGAAAAGAAATCTTAGGTAGTAAATTACATACTGCCATAACGAATTTGTATAGTTTTTG
Source organism: Cocos nucifera (assembly GCA_006176705.1). Classification (NCBI taxonomy): domain Eukaryota; kingdom Viridiplantae; phylum Streptophyta; class Magnoliopsida; order Arecales; family Arecaceae; genus Cocos; species Cocos nucifera. The sequence goes on along the minus strand of QRFJ01000238.1, from coordinate 277,147 downwards.
AGTGCAAATCAAGAGGCCATTTTTGTCCTTCAAACCATCAATCCTTCCCTGAGTCTAATGCGAGTCAAACGTTATTCTCACATTTCATGAGCAATTGCAACCCTCACCATGGCTGTTTAAATTACCTACATAAAGTATTCACACCTCGAGAAATTGAAATATTTTAAATTTTTGCAAGACGTTCCTTCACTCGGGCTCAGCTTTAATTCAGAAGCATTACATCTCCCTCCAATCCCTGATTTCATCGAAGATCTTTGGTTTGCTCGCAGAAACATCATGTCAGGCAAGAAAAGCAGACCTGCAAAAGATTATTTATTAGCTACTGTCAACTGGTACTTGTGGTTAGAAAAAAAACAATGTAGTTTTTAAAAAAGAGGCGATCTTTTCCACTTCCATCATCCACTACGCTATTTTTCTGCCCCAAAGCTGGACGTCAACCAACCAATCCAGGTGATGCTAAAAAGGCCATAAAAGCCTCGGGGAGACTCACTGGCTAAAATTTTGAAAGAAGAAAAATAACTTGCTGGAGATTGTAATCTCATTTTTTTTTTTTTTTTTGGTATTTATGGCAGGCACATCCTTGGTTGGAAACTTTGATGTGACGAGTGACCACGTCCTCAACGTGGGTTTGGGTCCTTTTGAATTTGAATCTCCTTGTCTTTGTATCCATGCAACTTTAGCGGCTACGCCTACATTTTAGGCCAATGATCTTGATGAACGCTGACGATCCCTCGTCGTCAATATTGGGATAAAAAATGAGCTCTTTTATAAATACTAAATCTATTGTATAATAAATTGCCGAGTAGATCATCCTTCCTTTTCCATCAAGTTTTTTTTTTTTTTTCTTTTCTTCTTTTTTTTTCGGGAACTAGGAAAAGAGGAAGCCCGGTCTAAATATAGATGAGGATGGGATTCAAATTACTGATATCCAACATCCGGTAACTTTATAAATTGAAATAGTTGGCATCCTTAAAACTACATTGTTACTTGGTTACGGACCTTAAGAAATTTCACCACTAACTTGATATTTCAAAATAATGGTAGTGGAATTTAACAAAATATTCAGACGAGAACTTCAATCTATAATAATAAACTTGCGGCATTGATCAAAACGTTTCTTGTAAACTAAGCAACTTTTTGTATAGTTATCCCTTACGGGGACAAGAATTGGATTGAGTTTAACACGAAAGGTTGAATTTATCAAATTTTAGGTCCCAATGGGATACGTTATCAGAGAAAAATGTGCTCACTGCTAATGCTTCGAAGGATTTGTTGTTCTATATGTTTTGTTTTTTTGGGTAAACTTTGTTCTATATGGTTGAGATGTTTCTAGGGAACGTGTGGGTGAGCATAGTGATTAGGGTGAACAACGTGACAACGTACTGTGTTTAATTTTCACAATATGTGCGTCGCTCTGAGCAGCAATCTACCATGAAGGAAGTTCTTTACACGTCTTTGTCTTGGAATAATGCAGGATAGGGCTTGAAATAGATCCTTGATATCAAAATGGGAATAAGGAAAGAATAACTTTTCAAAGAAACATGCTAATTCTTGGTATAATTATTCCAAAGGGAGATGGAAAGCATTATTTCCGGAATAAGTTTTTTTCTTTTCTCCCTTGTCCTCGTTTGCATGGACCAAAACATCCTCATGCTTAGATCTATTCAAGCTAAGAATAACAAATTTCCTCCAAATAAAAAGCAGAATATATATATTCGACGGGGAATAACTATCCTTATTCCGTTTGTCTTTTTCTCAAATCAAATGCAGCCTTCACAAAGCAAAGTCCACATGCCGAGAAAACTTGCGCTGCACAAAGTAATTATGGACCGAAGCCAGCATGCAGCCCCACCATCTTTCAGTTTTCTTCTAGAGAAAGTAGCCATCAGTGGTACAGTAGAATGCCTAGATTAAGCCACTTGTTCTTTTGTAAGGTGCATCAATAGGTCTTGATTCAGTCCATGTAGCAACAAACATTTTATGGACACCATGTCTGATCCAGAAAACAGTTCTTCATGTCGTAGCTAAGAAAATGTTGTTCCACCCATCACAATTTTGGAACCAACAATTTAATCAGCTATGTTAAGATTGTCTCCCCTTGGATCTCAATGCACAATAGGCAGAATTTTGCATGTTGAAAGGTGATGTGTGTTAATTTGATGATAGCACCAAAGATGATTGAAGTAGTGCTGGCTTTATCATTCAGGAACCGGACTCTAAATTGGTGGCTGGGGGCAGGAGAGGGAGGGGTCATATCTCTTTGAATCGTCCATTCTGAGAGTTGAGCTTCACGCCACTTAGACCAGCATTGTCTATGTGTGATGGGAGCAGATAGAAAAGATTATAATTGAGGAAGACTTTGATATCGTGATAGACTGGCTTTGAAGCGATACGATACAGTTGAAAGCCCACACGCTCCTTCATGATATTTGGATCTACTTTATGACTTTGCTATGGTTACCATTGGAAGACAACAATGCTATTGATCAGATCGTCTCCTATATGTCCGAGCATATATATTAGTGATTGGACCTGGCATCAGGATCAAACTAGTCTTCAAGCCATGTAAGATATTTTATTTTTTTAATCTTTTGAAATATACTCATGCTGGGTCAGTATGAACACCCACTTGTACAAAAAAAAAAAAAAGAAAAAAAAATTATCATGCATGATTTTAAAGCCTATTACTCGTGGAACAACATTTTAGAGGCAAGCAAAGTAACATTCTTGAATGTGCAATATATATACCCCATTGTTTCCATCCTTGTTTAGCATGTGAGTTTTTCTTAGGCAACTACATTTTCTTAAGCATCAAATGTAAAGTTTGAGAGCTAAGATGTACGATATGATGACTCCTACGTACCTCGACTCTGCCACATGCTGCAAGAGAGCAGGTTGAGGGATTATTTGGCTGAGAAAGTAGCCGAATTTATTGATCTAGCTTATTTTAATAAGCACTCGAAAGCAATAAGCCGAAAAGAAGACAACTTTTGCAAGTGATTTGGCAAAATTCCATAACAAGGCAATGATTAAGATGGGCAAAGGGCAAAAGATGAATCTAGCAAGGATCCCTGGTAAATTTTTAGATATGATATCGACCCTTTAGCTTTGCCACCGAAGCATACGTACTTCAGCACAAATATAGATGGAAAAAAGCTTCAATAACACAGAATTAATGCACAAGAAATACGTACGCATCGCATGCGTAACTTTTGCATGACTTGCTTTCTTGTCTGCCAACTCGTACCTGATAAGTTCCAATGAGTAGTAACATAAACGCTACATGTTAGCTCCTTGCTTTAATTTGTCAGAGAGTTCTTGGTATGCTAGTATCATGGACCTAGATTGCTTAGAATTTTCAGTTTTTAATTAAGTCACTACTTAATATTTATACTAAGATCTAGCGACACGGTAAATTTTCCCATAAAATTTGAGACATAATTCATGTGGTTATGTTCAAATACGGATTAACCATCATCCGAAAGATCCGAATCATGCAATAGTTTAGCAACAAGGATAAAAATTACATTCTCTAGAGCCCTTTTTTTAATTTTTCCATAGTTCATTTTGCTAATTCTCCTAGGCTCTAGATTTTAATTGCATGTGTAAGAGGGCACTCAAAAGTCCTATGGACATTTTCTAAAATATGTGCAAGGTCTTACCACCTAATCTTTTGACCTTATAAGGGTGTGACAAAGTCTTTGGCTTTGCGGTTGGCAGAATAACCTAATGATTAACTTTGCTGCAATCAAAGTCTTTTGCTTTGCGGAAAGCATGCAATAAAGCAAAAGGATGATCATCAGTTTGGTGGCGTGTGCAACAACCACACCGAAAACTGGTGTACTCGCAGTCCCCGACCTTTGTTCATGTTGGTTCATTCCAGTTCTGGGTCTGGTCTTTGTTGTGGGAGCTTTGGCCCACGTCCGTCCTCTTGCTCCATGTTACCATGTCCCTCTCAGTGGGAAGCGCGCGCGCACGCACACACACACACACACACAGAGAGAGAGAGAGAGAGAGACCCCACACTTGAGAGCGGATATGGGGTTGATACAAGGTGTCAGGGGTTGTACATGAGACTAGCACAGAAGCCCAACCCTTTTGTGGCTTTACCTCTCATTCCAAAGGAAAATACAAAATACTCCAAGCCCAAAAATGCCTTGGAAAGAGTTACATGTGCTGTTTTCAATTAAATAATTGGCTTAGACTTCTGCTGTAGTCTAGGGTTGTCCCTCCATGCTAAACACAATGGTGAATAGATTTTTCTCAAAAAAAGAATTATGGAGAAGATTTTGCACTAACGATGGCAATTTACCCTATCCTATCGAGTACCCAACCCCTCCCTTTACATCCTATTGGACCAAGTTTTATCTAAACCACAACGGATCTAAAATGAATATAGATAGTAATAAAATCTACCCCCAATTGGACCTGAATATATATTAATTCTTCACAAATCTCCTCATCAAGGCAAATAATAATAATAATAATAATTTGTTAGCATAGAGAGAGATTTGTATTTTTATCCGATCTAATTTATCCAACCCACTCCATTTAACTTTATATGCCCCATCTCGAGACTCTATTCATCACAAAAAAAGTAAAGGACAGTTATATATAATCGTCCATCTGATCCATGTCTAACCCATTGCCATCCCTATTCATCACGAGAACAATAGCAATTGATGGCATAGTAATTGCAATTATTGAACTTGGGTGACTTTTTGATCAACAACTTCCCTCCACGTGTTGTAAAAAACTCACCAAAAGGTGTTCACTAATTCTCGCTCCCAAGTTTATATCATATAGAAATCCGGAGCCTAAAAATATATAACATATGCTTAGTAGATGAAGTTTCATAAACATGGATTAAATAAGTGTTTAAGTCTATCTAGGATATGTTTGATTGAGGAAAGTTGAGCCCTAGAGTGTGAATGAGAATTAGTAATTCTCACTCTAGCCATTTGGCTACAAGGAGTCTTATTTCCAATCTATTTCAGGGAGGAATGGGAATCTCCTAATTTCCTAAAAAAATTTTTTGACTCTCTCCCTAGCATTCAAATCTGATTTTGTCAGATTTATTTTAAAAATATAATTTTTCAAAAATACCCATCTATTTAATTAGATTTTTAAAAATATCTATTTATTTAATTATTTTTTTATTTTTATTTTAATTTTAATTACAAACTAAATGTGTTGGGAAGTATAGCCATTTCAATTTTTATTTCAATTTTGATTTTGATTTCGATTATGAGCCAAATGCCATCCCTAATCTGTTTTATATATATATATATATATATATATATATATATATATATATATAAAATAGATGCTTTTATTTAGAATGTCTTATATTTTCAAAAAGTATATTTGAGGTATAACCAATTCTTATTTATACAAAGCCACCACCATTGAGCATGATGCCAAAATAGTATTCATGTGCAAATCTAGACTTGATGCACATAGTACTAGGACTAATGCACAAATACCTAATTCCAATGCATCAGAACTGATGTATATTGTGTCAGAAATGGTACATACAGAGCAAATGTGAATGCACATGAAAGCAAGACGAGTGCAAAGAAAAAGCTTAGTTTATATTGTGACAAAATATTATTCTATCATATATATATATATATATATATATATATATATATATATATATATATATATATATATATATATAAAGAGAGAGAATAGAATCAAATCGATCAAATTTAAGCTCAGATTTGATCAAGTCAAAATATTATAATAGAAATCCTATATCAATGATCCAAGTCATTAAATATGATCTACTATCTCAAAATTACTTGTATACAAAAAATCATATGATTGAAAGATCTATAGCCTATGCATCAAATAATCAAAAATTGGACAGTCTAAATAAAATTAAATTAGATTTATTTTTTGATTACTTGATGTATAAGCTAAAGATCTTCAAATCATATGATATTTTGGTATGCAAATAGTTTTGAGGTAGTAGATCATATCCAATAGCTATTGGATATGAAGAACTCCCAATGTCTAGTTTTGACTGGACCGAATCTAATCCTAAATCCAGTTGACCTTATCCAAGTCTGCCTATATATATATATATATACATATACATACACACACATATATATACACACACACATATATATATACATATACATACATACATACATATACACACACACACACATATACATATATACATATACATATGTATATATATACATATATACATATATACATATACATACATATATATATATATATATATATATATATATATATATATATATATATATATATATAATATACACACACATATACATACATACATATATACATATACATACATACATACATACATACATACATACAATATATATACATACACACACATATATATATATATATTAAAATAGAGGTTTCTATCTTCATTTGACACATGAAAATATGGAAGTGAAGGCTTAGGACATGTGGTGTTGCATGGCGCCTAGATGTGGGAGGATTGGAAGTCACTTGGATGGGAGCACAAAAGAAAAAAATACTGCAAGGCCCATCTGCTAGCCATCGCAGTCTTGGAGGAGAAGATGACATCAAAGAATCCACCACTAGCAACGGATGGGTCTTTAAAGAGGACTATGGCAAAGTCGGTGAATAGGGTGAGGCGGCAGATGGGCCCAATTAGGGATGGCAACAAAATTCAAACCCATAAGTATCCAACCCGATCCGATCCGATTGGGTCGGGTAGTCAATGCATTGACTAGGTTTGGACCAGATTTAGGTAAAATCCAAATGCTTAATTTTAGATTTGGATCTGGATTGGATAGTTATGCACCCGACCCGATACCTGATTCAAACCCAACCCAAACTATTTTAGTATTTTTAAATATATATATTATATTAAATATATTTTACCAATTATCATCTACTAGTTACTAAATCCTAACTTATTCATTCATTCTCTCATTCTCTCTTTCTTCTATTTTCTTATTGTTGAATGTCTTGGTTTGTTAAATTTGTATTATATTTAAATTTTATTTTGATTGAATATACAACTAAGTGTTATTAAACTACACATTATTGAATTTTATTTAATTAAGATAGTTTCAATTTTATTTTGATTAAATATGGAACAAAGTGTTGTTGAATTTTATTTATTTAAGAAAAATATGATTTATGGAATGGTGGTATGGCCTTAAAGTTGACAGAATGAAAAAAAATACTCAATGTAACTCAATTAGATTCAGACCGGATAAACCCGAATTATCCGATACCCAATTAAGGTGGGTTTGGGCAAAAAAAATTTTAGTCCCGATAGTGTTTGGGCTAGATTTGGGTAGTTTAGTAGATATTTGGGTCTGGATTTGGATAGTTAAAAATTCATCCTGAATCTGACCTGATGCCATCCCTAGGCCCGATGCCATCACCGCACAAGCAGCACTATATGGTGTACTTGATACCGTCTCTCTTCCATTTTTTCAGATTGAGGGCAGGGGCACGAAGGGGGCATTGTGGTAGCGGGCGAATATGGTGAGAAGATGGAGGGTGGGGAGGCTGTTGGCATAGGAGAGAGAGAGGAGGAGGCGACGGAGGGCGAGGAAGGGGAGAGGCCTAGAGATTGAGGGGGCAGGGATGCCGAGAGGGGTCCCGTAGCGGCTGACAAAGGTGGCGAGGAGGCGGAGGATAGTGGGGAGACCATCAACGAAGGATACAGAGAAAAGGAGGTGGAGGAGGATGAAGGAGTGAGGCCATGAGGGATAGGGAAAGAGTGGTGGTTGGGGAAGGAGAGGAGGGGGTCAGAGAATCCCCATGCATTGCAAGGGTCATAAGCTAGTGAAAATTTATAACCCTATGCATGATAGTGTCAATCCCATCGCACACAATGCTTATGTAGGACATTATGTGTGCATAAACTCCTTATAATGTTCTTACATCAATTTTCTTAACAAGTTAACATTGCTTATTGATTGCTTTTGATACATCTACCATGCACTTAAAAAATGGTATCATGTTCAATGGTTCTATCGCTTTGTGCACCGCTTTCAGCATAGCATGCAGTGAAATCAAATTTTGTATGCATTGAGATAAAACTCATATACATTGGGGGCATATTTTGTTAGGAAGAATTGGACTCCAATAGTAAAATAGAAACAAGTTACTCTTATTTCAGCTATTTAGTTGGAAAAAGTTCCTTCTCATTCCAATTCCAAAAAAATAAAAATGCTATAATCCCCAAAATCTACTCCATACTCTCTCCTAATATTTAAATTTTATGCTGATTCCAATTCTAATTTTAGTAATAAACTAAATGATGCTTATTTTAATTTATTTTGATTCTGATTAATCACAAATCAATTGCATTCTAAATTTAAGATATCTTATATTAATATTGTCTATATTTACTTTGACACCGGCATTGTACACGCTAAGTCACCAAGATAAGGTCTATATTGACCGTAATTGGCATTGTACTGCCATAACATGTCTAATGTCATGAATCGTATGTATTTTAATTAAAAGATAAATACAGCAGGGGTTACAATATATTGAAACTTCTCAACTTGTGTGCACAACTTTATGAGCCATGTGCACTGCTTTTGACTCCATGTCCACCACTCTTGGCATCATGTGTACCAAGATTGGCTTTGTGTCAGTTGAGCTTATGTACGTCTGTGTACACTACTTCTAGCACCGTCCAGAGCAATGCATGGCAAAAAAAATCCATGAAGTATCACTTGTTTGATACTAAAAATGTCCAATAAATGTACCATACGTTCAAGAATATACCACGAGAAACCTGGATACATAAGGCACGTAAAATAGATGAAAATACGTGTTTAATAATAAATTTTTAATATGTGTTCAAATTAACCAATCTACTGTACTTTTGATACAGAAGATTACATTAATCCATCTAAAAATTTACTTGATCACAAATGTGCCGTTACAATAAGCTAACAAAAAGATTTCATGACTATGAGATTTTTTTTTTTTTGATAAGTCGAAAGAATACATATATAATGGATATGAATATAATCCAAAAGTCAAAAAAAGAAACTGTCAAAATAACATTGGCAAAGAAGATACATCAATCTATCCACTCCAGAATGATCTGCTGATAAACTCGCGATCCAATCGACAGTAAAATTTGCCCCCCACAAAAATCCGTCTTTACTATTTAACTTTATCTCGGAGGATATCCTAAATAATTAGTCTCCGATGGAACACCATATCCGCTTGCGAGAAGTGCAATGGCTTTCTCCCTAGTTATGCATTCCGCGTACTTTGTTACAAAAATTGTACAAAACACACTGCATACACAAAGAAATAACCTTGGTTAAATGTAATATACTCATTGTCTCATTGTAAATAACATTTGATAGAAGCTTTCGAAAGAGATGTAATAAACCTTGTATCAACTTGCTGGGTAAAAAGGGCATCATGAAACATGGCCAGCCTATAGCATCGAATTTGCTTTACAATATCTTCTAAATATTTGGACGGTCATGTAACCTTTAGATGCATCAGACCAAATTGAAGTTTATAAATGCACCCACATGTAGAGTTGAGCATTACCATCATTGATGAAAAGTTAGTATAGTTCAAATTTTTATACATTTTTAGTGTATAGTTTGATGCCAATAGTTTGACAATGAGGACATAGTTCACAGAATAAACCTCGAGAGTCATATTTATTATATAATGCAAATAAAACTATTGGTTGTTAAAACTATTCATTGCAAAAATAAATCTCAAAGCCCTCCTCACCATTCCCTCTAAATATAACCTTTCCTCCACAAGGTAGCAAACTCAAATTGCACTTCTCTAACCCAAAGAAAAAACACTCAATTCACACCCACTTTCAATGTATTTGGTGGTTGGTTACAGTACTTTTAAGTGATTGTAGCTAAAGAAGCAAAAGAAATAATAACCAAACCAGGATAACAATGGTTATTAATCATATTTGTGCCAATAAATGGTAGTTAACTAATCATTTTTCATTTTAAAAGGCACACCCTTAGCTCAACGGTCTTTGTGCTCATTAAAAATAGAAGCTGTTTAAGAAGCTTAGTTTAGCTCATGAGACTGTAGCTAAATAACCGACTGGATCCTAATCAAATGTGCTTAGCCATAAAGCAGGAAGAACTCTCATGTGTGCTAACAAACACCCGGACACTTGACATGCACTAACAACCATTTTGGGTTTATATTTAATTCCTGGATAATATAAGTATATTTTTTCCTTTATTGGAAAGATAGAAATTTATATTTTGGTTTTCTCAATTATTTCTTGATCAGTAGTATTTTTTGATATCATCATCGTGAGGAGACGAAATCTCGTGAAACATTTTCACCACTTTTGTTGTAACCAGAGTTGCTTTCGGGTTGTATTTGACCAAAGTTGAAATTGAAATTGGAATCGAAACAAAAATCAGAATAATCATACCACTTCGTGTATTTGATTTGTAATGGAAATTAAAATTTGAATAAAATTTAAATATCACGAAAGAATACATATTGAACTTTCGAGGACCGAAGTATTTCTATTCTTTTCTATAATTAGAATAGAACTCCTCTTAATTAAATAATTAGAATGAGTGTCTTATTCACCGTCCCTCCCCATAAAATCAAACATGCCTTAAAGCATTGGGCCTATTAGCGTTACGAGTGGGGAGCAGGGACTACTTAACAAAACATATCACGAGTCCATTTTGTTGTATCTCAATTATCATAACCAAGCACACAAATCAATCTGATTATACTTTAAATAGAACTTTAAACATTTTTTAAAAAAATGGTCTCACAGATGAAACCATAAATATCAAAACATAGGCTTATGGGAATAAACATATGAAGCCAAAAAAATATACATTGTTGACCAACCAAGAATAAAGAGCTCATAACTGTCACTCTTGGAATCTAATGTCCTGTAAATTTAAAATAATAGCCAGGGAGAAAATAGAAATCCTATTTTGGTGGCCATACAAAGCATTGGTAACAAATAGGTACACAAAACCATCAAGAATAAGCATCTAATTCTCCTCTTTTATTTTGAAAAATGTTGAGCTTGAGGTTGCAGATATTTGAATTTGAGGGTTTTTGGGGTTTGGTGGAGAAAAGAGTGGAGGGAAAGAAGTGAAAAGGAGATCAACCTCACAAATAGAAGTAGGTCTGCCCTTAATCACATAGATTGGTTTAAACAGGTTTACTTACCATGTTGGTCCAATCAAACAAAAATGTGCTTTGGAGATTCGGTTTATTCTTCACAGAAAAATCTGTTAGCTTTGTAAAAGTATAGCGATCATCATACAATTAAAAAGATAAAAACAAGAACAAGAAAGAGACTGACCTGCAATTTTAGAAAAGTACAGGGATGGTCCTGGAAAAAAAAAAAAAAGCATATTTGTTTTCCTTGGGTAGGGAAGAGAGCGGAAATCCTGGGACTATTAAAACCAAATGAAGGGCAAAAAAGAGAGGCTCTGTAATTGGAACACTCACCCTCCCCTTCCTTTCCCCACCTCCCTTGCATCACCTGACAAATGGCCAGGGCTAATGGTCATTTTTGAAGGGTATCAACCTTCCCTAAAACCCTCCCTCTAGCTGCTCAAATTAACTAAACCCATTTCTCCACCATTATTTCTTGCACTCTTGGGATGACAAACCTACCAAAGAAGATGATCTCTTTCCTGGGTGTTCTTTAGTTTCTCCCTTGCCCTGTTTTCTTCTTCCTCTGTTCCTGTATCTCCACAAAAGGCTGTACTGAGTTTGAAGAAGAAGGAAAAGAAACTTGGTCTTGTTCTTCTGTTTGGAGGAAGAGATGAGTAAAGAAGACGATATCAAGTTCCTCAAGATACAGGTACCTCTTTCTTTCTTTATTTTTCTTCTTTGCCCTTGCTTCTTCCGAACTCAAGATCTTGCAACAGTCATTTCTCTTTTCTTTGTTTCCTTTTATCCCATGATATATTTTGAGCATATTATTCTCAAGATTTAGCATTGCCTCTAGTCTCTTACGGTCATCAAGTTAATCAACACATTTCAAGCTTTGCCTCTAATGTTCATGGTTTTTGTTTGTTTATTTGTTTTTTCCTCCATTTTTCCTTCTTTCTTTTTTGGTTATCCTTCCCCAACTGCAGACATGTGTTCTCAAAGTGAACATACACTGTGAGGGATGTAAGAAGAAGGTGAAGAAATTGCTTCAGAAAATTGATGGTACCTCCACTATCTATTCTTCCTCCCCCACCACCAATGCTCTGTTTGGGTAGTGTTTTTAGCACTATAAGAAAAGGCGCTTCTCATTTTTCCTTTATCTACGGTTGTTTGGATTCCTACATATCTAGATCTCTGGTGATATCTTTATTCTTGTCGTCCTTTTTTTTTTTTTTCCCTTTTTTCTTTTTTGTGTTACCGTTGATCTCAGGAGTGTACACCACCACCATAGATGCAGAGCAAGGGAAGGTGACTGTTTCAGGCAATGTTGATCCTGCCACCCTCATAAAAAAGCTTGGAAAGGCTGGCAAGCATGCAGAGCTGTTGGCTCCAAAGGGTGGCAGCAACAACAACAGCAACAGCAGCAACCAATTCCAGAAGCCACAAGCTGAGCAAGGGAAAGGGCAGCCCAAGGACAATGGAAAGCCCCAGAAGGGTGGAGATGGTGGTGGGAATGGTGGAAAAGACCACAAGGAACAGCAATCACCACCACCACCACCACCGCAGCAGCAGCAGCAGCAGCAGCAACGACAACAACTACTCCAACAACACTTGCAGCAGCTACAGCAGATGAAAGGATTCGAAGATCTGAAGCTGCCTCCATTGAAGGACCTGAAGCTCCCCTTCCCAAAGGATCAGACATCTATGAACTTCGCCCCGCCTCCCGATGAATGTGGCAGCGATGGCGATGATTTCGATGACTATGATGATGAGGACCTGGATGATATCGATGGATTCGATGCTGACTTTGATGAGGATTTTAAGAGCATCAAGATTAAGCCCATGAATGCACCAACCAATGGGAATGGGATGAATGATAAGAAGGGCGGCGGCGGCGGTGGGAATGCCAAGAAAGGTGGTGGTGGTGGTGGTGGTCGTGGTGGAGATGCCATGGTGCAAAACAAGGGAATGGTTGGTAACAATGAGCAGAAGAATGGCAGTGGCAGTGGTGGCGGTGGTGGCAAAAAAGGTGGCGGTGGCAGTGGCGTGTGGTGGAAATCAGAACCAGGGTGCCGGCAATGCTGGTGGTGGAACTGCTGGCAAGAATGGTGGTGGTGGTGGTGGTGGGAAGAATGGTGGTGGGCCTGCGCAACAGGATAACAAGAATGGAGGGAATAATAAGGCCACTCCCAACGGCAACGGCAATGGCAATGGCAATGGTAATGGTGGGAACAATAGCAACAGTCCAGCCAATGGAGCCAAGAAGGAAGGTGGTGGGGCCCATCCAGTGATAAATCCGAACACGATGGCCCAAGGCTTCCCTGGCATGGGCTTGGGCCAGATGGGGAACATGCAAGCTCTCATGGGCCAGATGGGGAGCATCCCGGCTGGGATCCAGGGCCTTCCCGCCGGCGGGCCACTGCCTGGATACTTCCAAGGGGGGATGGCTGTGCCGCCGCCACCACCGCCGCAGCAGCCGGAGACGATGGCTGCTGCAAACCCATACCAGCAGCAGTACGTGGCTGCAATGATGCAGCAGCAGCAGAAGATGATGATGATGATGAATGGCCAGGATCATCCATATCAGCCGATGATGGGGTACTCTCGGCCACCGCCACCGCCAATTTACATGTACCAGACACCACCACCACCCCAAGATGAGCCATGTACCAACTACTTCAGTGATGAGAACCCCGGTAGCTGCTCAATTATGTGAAGCAAGGTTATTTGGTGGTGGTGGTTTTGTGGGCTACGTTTCTCCTCCTCAATTTCCTTGCCTATCTCTTTGAAGTTCTCTAGGTGGAGGGGAGAGGCATACTAGTACTTCTGCTGCATATAGATGGAAAATGGGTAATTTAGTATTTTTCTCTTTATTTTCTTTGAATTTTTCATGAGGAAATGCCTTCTTGCCTCAAGTTGAAGTGAGGTCAAAGGCATATTTATATATCTATATAGGGTTTAATTATAATATCTTATCATTTAGGAGTTCGGGGTTGCTTGGTCCATCTTTTGCTACTGTAAAATGTGAATGGAGTAAAAAAGTGAATGTAATGTGAGGCTAGATTCTGGAGAGCTTTAAAAAGCTTCCATTGGATGTGTCACAAAAACCGGAGAATAATAATTAATGGAACTGGTAGAATGTCCCATCAATTGCAGATGAATGTTTGGTGCCTTAAATTAATTGTTTGCCAACTTTGATCGTTATGAATTTATCATTCAACCGGAGATGGTTGTTTTGTGAGATAGATGCGTTTTTTATTGGATGCAAAGAAAAGATTGGTTACTGGCAATTTGGGTTGGACCTGATCTACTCGTTCCGTTAGATAAATGGATCGGATTAGAATCATATTTTAGTAATTCATTTAAAAGTGTTTGGATTGTGGCTTTAGGGTTGGGATGGACTGGTTCATTCTCTCTCTTCTTTTTTCTTTTTTTTTTTTTTTTAGCTTCTTCCTCTCCGCTCCGGCCATCATGTCCGACGCCTGCAACCACTCCCGCCCCCAACCTCGCGCCACCACCACCCCTCGAACCATCAACCCCAACCACCCCCACCCCTGCCTCGCCTCTCTCGCCACGGCCACCCTCCCCACTTCCCACCACCCCATCCCCTCCGCCCTCCTCATCGCGGCCGCCCTCCATCCCCGCCACGGCTACCCCTCCCTGCTTGCCCCGGCCGTCCTTCCCGCTCCTCCGTCTCCTGCCCCTCTCATTTTTTCCCGCTCGCCTCCGAACCGTCTTCCCTCTCGGTCCCCCGCGACCCTCCCCCCGCGCCAGCCCCTCTCTCTCTCGGTGCCCCGCTCGCCACCATCCTGGCACCCGCTCCTGGCCGCCCTCCCTGTCACCTCCGTCGCCTTTCCCTCCAGACCTCTTCGCTTGGTCTCCACCCCCCTCCCCGTCGCCCCGTCCCCTGCCCTCCGACCTCCCTGCTCGGTCCCCCCCGCTCCCCGCTCGCCCCATCCTGCTCCTTTCGATCTCCGTGATTATAGATTTTTTTTTAAAAAAAAAATTTTAACGGATCGACCCGTTTAACCCGGACAGAAATTTTTTGCAAAACCATAATCTTGTGCAAGAATATGTTGATCAATTTCTTCTTCTATGTTTGCAAAAAGCAAGCATCATCTCCCCTGTCCAGGGTGAGAATCTTGGCGTAACATACTAGTTTGAGATGCTACTGCATTCCATTCCCTTAAACTAAAACTCTGCATTAAAAACGATTGGATTGTGCAATATTTACTACTAGTTTGAGAATCTTGGTTCATGAGTCACGCGCGAACATTTTTCCTTGGTCCCATCACTGCATGGCCCTGAACCATTTATGCAGGAGTATTTATATCATTGAAGCGAATCATGGCAACATCAAATACTCCTTGCCAATGGAAATGTAGATACATAAGGTTAAGAGCCTCGACATGTTTCAAACATTAGTAGATGGAGTGCATTTGCCATCATAATTGGGTAAAGGAGGAGAAATTATATTCTACGTTGCATGCATTGACTATATACTACATCAATCATCTCATCCATTTTTTATGGACCTCATTCATGATGCGCTTATCATGGTGATTGGTCCACAAGGAGGCATGCTCATTGGTGCAATGCATGGCTATGTTGATGCATATAGTATATGATATAATTTTTTGTAAGAGACTATTAACGAAAAGGTGGTGTGAAGAGTGGAGTTGTACCAACAATAGGTTTGTGGGCTACTCAGGTTTGTTATGCTAAAAGGCTCTATTGATATGTTAATTCTACCATCTTTATAGGGGCAGAGCCATATTTTGATTTTGAAATTCAATTGAATTCTCAAGTTTTGGTGCAATACCCTTAAAAATATATAAGTATATATATATATAACCTCCATAATATAAAAAACTTTAGTTAGCTTAGTGGTTTGAATTCCAACCCTTTATCCTCTAAGTCCCAGATTCAAATCCTTACTCTTATAGCCTGTTTGGATTGGGGATACACAAGAATTCATAAGAACAGAAGAGGAGAGGATAATGGAGAGGAAGAGAGGGGAGAGTAATGGAATTAATGAATCCTTATTTGAAAAAGAAGAGAAAGGATAAAGAAGGATATATACCTTATCTTTATTTGGATAGAGAGATTAAGAAAGTAGTAGAAAAACTGTTATGTATATTTTAATAAATATATCCTTTCTCATTAATATATATATTATTTAATATTTATGATATTTTTTTATTATATAGAATAGATTTATTACATATTTTTTTTGTAAGATGCATTTGCTCCATATACCAAAAAATCTTATGCGAAGAGCAAAGAGTTAGACGATTAGAAAGATAGAGTATATAATGATCTAGTTGTAATTTTAAAATTTTATTAAGAATAAATTGAGAAAATAAAACTTAAGTGTGAATTTTTTTCTTCGTTACTCCCCAAATTTGGGGTATATAAAATTAAGTGAGGGATACGGAGGGGTTGAGAGAACCCTTCTCTATCCTTCTTTACCTCTCAAAAAATTTTACCAAGCAGGGTTTATTCTTTATCCTTCCCTCTCCTCGTCTTATGAACTCCCGTGTACCCCAATATAAACAGGCTATTAGGAGAGGTGTGGGGAGGTTGGGGAAGGCATTTAGGCATGAGAGATGGAGAGACAGATTAGTGGATTGATGGTCAAATAACTTTGATATAGGGAATAAGCTATTATAACTTTAAATAACTCACTCCGATTACAATCATCTTTGAACTTTAGATCTAATTTTATTATTTTTTATTTTTTTAGGAGTATTGCGGTCAACAGCTCGATTAGGGATACAAATGAGTTAAGCTGCTCATGAGCTACTCGAGTTTGACTCGACTCGGTTATTATCGAGTTCGAATCGAGCTTGAGTATTCGAGTCGAGCTCAAGTAGCAAAATACTCGGCTCGAAAACTTGTAAGCCTATTCGAATACACACACATATATATATATGTATATGTATATATATACATATATATATATACATATACATACATACATACATACATATATATATATATATATATATAATTTTTATTTATAATATATATATATTAATATATTTATTATTAGTAAGATAAGATTCGATTTCGAGCTCGAGTATGACTCGTTTCATATTCGAATCGAGTTGAGTCGATCTCAAGCTTTATTTATTTTTTATAATTTGAGATATTAAGACTCTATTGAGCTTCGAGTCCGAATATTTTGAGTAAGCCAAGTTCAAGCTTCCAACTACTTGATTTGATTCGGCTTGATTATATCTATATGAAATAATATCTA
Organism: Cocos nucifera; assembly: GCA_006176705.1. NCBI lineage: Eukaryota > Viridiplantae > Streptophyta > Magnoliopsida > Arecales > Arecaceae > Cocos > Cocos nucifera. The sequence continues at coordinate 259,746 of QRFJ01000238.1, read as the reverse complement.
TTGGATTTAATAATTTTATTCTTAAAAAAATTTTATATAAAAAAATTAATTATATATATATAAGTTAGAATTTTTTTCGACCCATGATCAATGATATTTTAATGTGGACTCCCCTGCGTCATGATAGGAGGGATAAGTGAGGCCGCTTGTTTCATGCAACTTTTCAATACTGAAAGTTTTAAATCCGCTTGAGACGAGAGGCACATTAGTCGGCGCTGACAATTTCCTGTTTGAATCATAATCTTTTTTTTTAAAATATAAGGAGCACAGGAAGTTAGGCACGTGTGAATGAATAGGGCCCTAAATATGAAAGGAATAGCAAGGAGTCACCAAGCATTGGGGCGAGAGCCCTTCTCCCTGCAATTCTTCTCCCCAAACTTTGCATTGGTACCACCATGTGTTCCAAGGCTTGAAGGTCACGTAAGCTCTCATCTCTCTCTTTAGCAGCCTCTCCTTTTTTTTTTTTTTTTTTTTCCTTTTTTTTGGCAGAGAAACAGGAGAGGGATCGAACGAAGAGACGCCCTAATCTAGAAACAGTGCGGGAAGTTGGGAATGATGCACCCCCCCCCCTCTCTCTCTCGTTTTTTTTCTTTATCTTTTTCCGTTGCTCCATGTTCCTTTTCCCCAAGAAACTTTTGACCTAAATTTGTACCGTCCCACTTGATTCGATACATTGCCTTGGTTTGCGTTAGCCACTATTGCCATCCATCCGAATCTAATTGTTTATAAGGATTTGATGCCCTGCCATGTAAAACGCTACCCAATCAACTGTGCCATACATCACACCCCAAATAGAAACATGGCACTTAAACTACCATGAGACACGAAGTGACGGTATTCGGCTACTTACACTAGCATTCTTCTTCTTTTCAAGCCAATCTTATATTAGATGTCCTATTTTGCTCCACTGATAGCATAGTTTAAGCTTTTAAAACAAGATTAATCAAGATTCTTGCTGAAATATTCATAAGTCTCCATTTTTTTTTTTAGAGTTCATAATTTATAAATAAGCATTAAAATAAAATTATCATGAAATTATATATAATAAATTAACTCTTTTCATAAAATTCATTGTTCATAATTGGATCTTATATATCTTGCCTTCATAACAAAATATTTTTTTAATAATTTAAAAACTATTCACACATAAATATCTATAACGTAGTGATAAAAAAATATGAATAAATTCATAATCATATGCTTGATCATAACTTTTCAAAAAAAAATATAAAGTTAATAATGTTAATATTATTTATATTTTATATTTTTATTTTTCATTGAAATTTATCAATAATTCAAAAATCGATAAAGTTTGTGATTAGTTACCTTAGTTCATCCGTTAAATTATTATTTAATTTTTTCATCTTTTATAAATATCTAAAATTTTTTCAGTGAATAATCGATATAGTACAGGTTCTTACATACTTTTCTCTGTTTAAGACTAAGAATCCAAATCAATGCATCTATTCACAAATATCACTATCGATCTGTGACCAGTCCAATTAAATCAATATTGCATTATTCTCTAATCTATATAGATTATGAATTAGATTGATTTTTATATCAATTATAATAATTCAGGATCTTATAAATAAAAAATAATTGAAAGATATTATTTAAATTTTTTTAAAAAAATTAATAAAAGATGCATACGAAATTAAATATAAATCTGTATAGATTCTTATATTATCATCCCTTTCGGAGATATAATTGAGTGATTGGTCCCCAAAACATCCATTAATAGGAGAATTAAGCATCAGAGTACACGGACTCAATGGATAACCATGATATCACCATCCTGCGATCACCTTTCAGGATCACTTTGTTAGCTCGTAAGGTAAAATTAATACATACAAAGTCCTCCCATACCGTCCTCAATTCAGTCTGAAGCACAATCGTATCAAAGGGTGAAACTTTATCCGTTGCCATCAGCAATCTGGCATCACGTATAATAAATCCGGCTCCTCCACACAGCCCCGTGTCCTTCGCATCTCAAAAATAAATAAATAAATAAATAATTAAAAAAAAACTTTTGACCAAATTTGTACTGCCACAATTGATTAGCTACACTGCCTCGCCTTACGCTAGCTACCATAGCCATCCATCCATATATAATTGTTTATAGGGCTTTAAGAGACGTACACTAACATGGGTGGTGCGTGGGTCTAGACTGCTGCACATTTTAACCATTTGTTGCGTGGTTCAACGAAGACTACGGTATTCTCCCCCTTGGTTTTGTTAAATCAAATATAAAACTATAAATATATATATATATATGCTATGAGCTATAAAACTATAGCTAACAAACAAAACTTTATCGAAAAACTTGTTAATAAGTCCTCCACGTACGTGCCGTCGGGAATATTGCACGTACGCTATGGGGTATAATTATATATTTTATATGAGTTTTTATTGTATAAATATTCTGCTACTACCAAGAAAAGGGGATCGTTGGATCTGAGCTGTCCAATCAATGAATGGTTTTCCCAATAAATGGATTGGTTGGATTGGTGGACTTGGAGATGACACTACCAGCAGTGTAGATGCCTTTCCATCACATCCAATACGAACCTCTCTCTTCTACCTTCTTTATAAGATGTCTAATCAAATCTATTCATACTTGGAATCTTATCACTTCATCGATGCTTGCAGTGACATCTATTCCAGCATTTGCTTTCCTTTTCTCTGAGGTCACACAGTTTTATGACTGCTAGCTTTTTAAAGGGCCTTTGCCTTTCCAAATTTATTATTATTATTTCTTTCACTGTTTACTTGGGATTGTGGGCTCGGTGCCGGTGATTAGTACTATACTACTATTATGGGGTTGTGGACATGGCCTTCTCCCAATGAAGTAATGGACGGACTTCTCTAATTAATATGTTGCCATGGTACGGGGTTGATGCACTACTTTTAGACTACTTTCATGACCATACTGTATACCACCGGATGGATTTCCCGAGACCTTGACGCTCTGGCTCTCCCATGCGGAGAGGGAAAAAAACAGTATCATAGCTGGTAGTTATGTGCTCGATCCAATTAAATTTTTTATAAAATCTAATTATAATTTTAAATTAATTTGTGGATTACAGTTTAATTATGAGAGTTGGATTTTCTTTCTTTTTTTTCTGAAAGCAAAAACTGGTGTCAAATTGGCATAATTTTCAGAAATAAAAAATAGGAAATTTACTTTTATTTTATATTTTAAATTTTAAAATTTATAAATATATTTAATTAAAGTAATTATTCTAAAAATGATGGATGTTGTGAAAAAAATATTTACCTCAATATGGATTATAGATCACAGCGAAATTCAACTTTCAAGATTATTTTCGCTATCGATTGATCAGTTTCTTCCTTTCTTACCATGAATAGAAAATCTGAGCAATATTACATAAGATCATAAGTCGAATCTTGTATATTTTCATAACAAGTACAACCAAATCTAACTCTGTATTTTTCTCTCTCAGGAAGAAGGAAAAAAGGGATCGTAGAAAACACGAATAACTTTCCACCTTCTTAAAAAGGTATCGAACAATTTAACCATAAAAATAATTAGATAATCATTATCTAATATCAAATGATCCTTTTGAATTTAAACTTTTTCAAAACTCAAACATTCAATTTAGGTCGGGCCATAACATGAGTTAGCCCATCAATGAATGCCCCATATTCCAACATCTTCCACTCGCACATGATGGGATGATCCATGCAGAGGTTACTTTTGGATTTTCATACTGACTGCGTTGCCGTGATTGTCTGGACACAAAGTTTGTAAGCTCTTATACTAGAAATCCATCTCAGCACCAGCATAAGAGACTACAACTCTTTTATTTCTCAAAACTGTTATAAAAGTGCCTTAGATACCCTAAATCTATCTACATATACTCATATGTGGCATCTCTAATCCCATATAAATCTTTTCCACCTAGAGCTATACCACTATGGTCTCCTGTATGTCTTGGGTCCATGCTTATGATGCTTCTAGAAATAGCTTCATAATGGATATTATTGGTGTAGAATCTAGTTGACGTCGAATCGAACTGGAGTTGAGAAAGAAGAGGTCGCCGTTGGTGACCTGCAAAATAAAGTTTCATCCGGAGTTGGTGGTGATGGCTTCGGTAGGATCCTTCGATAATCAAATCAGCTCTTTTGACCAACAGAAATGGAGTGCTCAGAAAAAAATTCAGCAGAATTTTAGAAAGAAAAAGAGATCTTAGAGAAAACATATCTAGAAGATTTCTCTTTATAGATGGAGTCTATAACAGACTGATAGTGACAGCCATAACCATTCGGTGGTGAGCCGCTCGGGGCCACATGATGTTTATTATGAAAAGAGGTATCGCCTGTAGCAGACTGATAGTGACAGTCGTAATCGTTCGATAACGGACTATTTGGGGCCGCTCGGGGGCGCTCGAGGCCGCATGGAGTTTATTATGGAGAGAGGTATTGTCTATAGTAGACTGATTGTGACAGCCATAATCATCCAATCGCAGGTCGCTCGAGATCACGTGAAGTTTGTTACGGAGAGAGGTGTTGTCTGTAGTAGATTGATTGTGACAGCCGTAACCATCCGATAGTGGGCCGCTCAGGACCACGTGAAGTTTGTTACGGAGAGAGATGTTGCCTATAGATTGTGAAAGTCATAACCGTTCGGTAGCGGACCACTTGGAGCCGCATGGAGTTTGTTACGAAGAAAGATGTCCATTGTCGTGATGTACCCATTCGTTGAGATTTAATAGTCGAAGTTCGAAGGAAGCAGATACTGGTTGGTGAAGAGCTTTGACATATATCAATTCCAGAGGAGTTCGAACTTCTAAAGAAAATACGGCTAGAGAGGATCATTCAAAAGGAATGCTAGTTGAAATCTAAAAGTAATTTACTGGAGAAATCCGGATGGAGTTCGACTGATGGAGAAGATCGACTGAAGAAGAAGTCTGAGAGAAGTTCGATTGAAGAAGAAGTCTGAAAGAAGTTCGACTGAAGGAGAAGTCCAGATGGAATTCGGCTGCTGAAGAAGTTCAGAAGGAGTTTGACTGCTGGAGGAGTCCGACTAAAGGAGGAGGCTGGAAGGAGTTCGACTGTTGGAGGAGTCTGAAAGAAGTTTGACTGCTGGAGGAGACCAAGAGGGGTTCGACTGCTGAAGAAGTTCGATTGCTGAAGGAGTTCGAGAGGGGCCCGACTGATGGAGAAGTTCGGCTGAAGAAGAAGTCCAAAATGGGCCCGACTAATAGAGAAGTTCGATCGAAGAAAAAGTCTAGAAGGAGTTTGGCTTAAGAAGAAGTCTGACTGAAGAAGGAGGCCAGAAGGAGTTCGGCTGCTAGAGGAGTCCGGAAGGAGTTTGGCTATTGGAGGAGTCCGAAAGGAGTTCGCCCGTTGGAGGAGTTGGACTGCTGAAGGAGTTCAGGAGGGATTCGATCGCTGGAGGAGTTCGATTGGGATTCGGCCATTGAAAAAAGAATTCTCGATCGAAGATCTTCCATGATTATCAGTTACATTAGGCTAAGCATCAGACTGGATTTCGATGGAAGCAGGGTTTACCCCCAATAATAGTTTTCCTACTCTTGAGTTTGAAATTCAAAGAAAGAGAGGAAAAAGGGTAACGATCGAAGTTCGGTCCTGGGTTTCAACGCTTGTTTCTTATTGCGGATGTTGAGCTAGGACCTCTCTTGCAAACTAGGATAAGATTCTGCCTTTCGCATTTAACATAATCAGATTATCTTGGAAAAATATGTGTAAGGATTTTTCACCGAGCTTCTTTCTTCTCCATATCTTTGGTCTACGAGATTTTGACTTTTGCTCATGTTAGGACGAGACTTTTCTTCTATTCTTATCATGGCTTATGGAGGTACGTTAGGATCGTCGGTAGGATCTCTCCCTCCATCCCGTCTTAAATGAACGAGGCCTTTGACTTTGCTCACATTAGGACGAGATTCTCCTCCTATTCCTAACAGACTGTAGGGGCACATTAGGATCATTGGAGCCTCTCCTCTCACCTCATCTAAAATGAACGAGGCCTTTGACTTTGCTCACATTAGGATGAGGTTCTCCTCCTATTTCTAATGGACTGTAGGGCCACATTAGGGCCATTGCCAGGATCTCTCATCTCATCTTGTCTAAAATGAACGAGGCCTTCGACTTTGCTCAGTTATGGATGAGGTTTTCTCTTATTCCTAATGGACTGTCGAGATACATTAGAACCATTGTCGGGGCCTCTCTCTCATCTCGTCTAAAATGAACGAGGTCTTCGACTTTGCTCACATTAGAATGAGGTTCTCTTCCTATTCCTAATGGACTTAAGGGACACATTAGGATCGTTGCCAGGGCCTCTCCCCTCATCTCATCTAAAATGAACGAGGCCTTCGACTTTGCTCACATTAGGATGAGGTTCTCCTCCTGTTCTAACGAGCTATAGGGGCATATTAAAGGCCGTTCAGAGCCTCTTTCCTCATCTCGTCTAAAATGAATGAGGCATTCGACTTTGCTCACGTTAGGATGAGATCTCCTCCTATTCCTAATGGACTGTAG
>QRFJ01000238.1:0-252221 GCA_006176705.1 Cocos nucifera | reverse complement strand
CTTTGACTTTGCTCACATTAGGATGAGGTTCTCCTCCTATTTCTAATGGACTGTAGGGCACATTAGGGCCATTGCCAGGATCTCTCATCTCATCTTGTCTAAAATGAACGAGGCCTTCGACTTTGCTCACGTTAGGATGAGGTTTTTCTCTTATTCCTAATGGACTGTCGAGATACATTAGAACCATTGTCAGGGCCTCTCTCCTCTCATCTCGTCTAAAATGAACGAGGTCTTTCGACTTTGCTCACATTAGAATGAGGTTCTCTTCCTATTCCTAATGGACTTAAGGGACACATTAGGATCGTTGCCAGGGCCTCTCCCCTCATCTCATCTAAAATGAACGAGGCCTTCGACTTTGCTCACATTAGGATGAGGTTCTCCTCCTGTTCTAACGAGCTATAGGGGCATATTAAGGCCATTGTCAGGAGCCTCTTTCCTCATCTCGTCTAAAATGAATGAGGCATTCGACTTTGCTCACGTTAGGATGAGATTCTCCTCCTATTCCTAATGGACTGTAGGGGTACATAAGGATCGTTGTCAGGGCCTCTCCCCTTATCTCATCTAAAATGAATGAGGCCTTCAACTTTGCTAATGTTAGGATGAGGTTCTCCTCCTATTCCTAATGGGCTGTAGGGCACATTAGGGCCGTTGTCAGGGCCTCTCCTCTCATCTCGTCTAAAATGAATGAGGCCTTCGACTTTGCTCACGTTAGGATGAGGTTCTCCTCCTATCCTAACAGGCTGTGTTTGTCGTGAAATTAAGTTCTGGAGGTAGTCCCCCTTTATTATCGATACATAATAAAGATTAGGATGTTGAAGTAGGAAGATTTCATTATAATCAAATCATTGATAATAGATTCGTAGATTTTTTGAATTCTATGGTCGATGCAGGTCTCCCACCCCCGAGTTTCTTTAAGTAGTACATCCCGGATCGGACGACTTTCGTGACCTCATAGGGTCCATCCCAATTTGGGGTAAGCTTCCCCTAGCTCTGAGGCTGAGAGATGGAGGCTCGTCGAAGCACTAAGTCCTCCACTCTGAATATTTTACCACCGACTCTGGAGTTATAGTATCGAGCCACCCTTTGCCTGTAGGCCATCATCCAAACTTGGATTTTCTCTCTATTTTTTTTCAGTAGATCGAGGTTGACTCCGAGGTCTTATGGGTTACGCTGCTCATTGAAGGCCACGATCCATGCTGATGAAAGTTTAAGCCTGATTGGGATGACTGTCTCTGTTTCAAAAGCCAAGGCAAATGGTGTTTCTCAAGTCGGTAGCTTTTGAGTAGTTTGGTATGCTTAGAGGATGTGGTAGAGTTTGTCCGCCCAGGCCCCTCTTGATCTATCGAGCCTTGTCTTGATGCCTTGCAATAGGATCCGGTTAGTCACTTCAACTTTTCCATTTGCCTGTAGATGAGCTACCGACATGAAGTAATAGGAGATATTTAGATCTTCGCAGAAATTAGCGAATCTCATCCCAACAAACTGTCATCCATTTTCTATTATGAGAGTTCAGGATAGATAAAACTGATAAACGATTGACTTCCAGATGAAGTCTTGTACCCTAGCCTCAGTAATTTTTGCTAGTGGTTCGGCTTTGATTCATTTGGTGAAGTAGTCGATCGCAACCAGGAGGAACTTTCATTATCCGGATGCCACTGAAAAAGGACCAAGTATGTCCATTTTCCACTTCGCAAATGGCCAAGGTGTGCTTAATGGAGTAAGCTCGGATGCCGACTGTCTTTGTATGTTTGTATTTCTCTGACAACGATCATATTTTTTGACATACTCCATAAAATCGTGGTATAAGGTCGGCTAATAGTATCCTTGCCGAAGTAGTTTTTGTGACAGGGATCTAGCTCATATATACTTTCACAAATTTTCTTATGCACTTTCTATAATGCGAAGTCAGCCTCTGAAGGTCGAAAATCTCTCAATAGTGGTAGCGAATATGATCTTTTATATAATTTGCCCTCATACAAAATATACCAAGAGGCTTGATTTATGAGTTTTCGAGTTTTTTTTTGATCATGAGGAAGAACTTTCTCTTTGAGATAGGCAACTAACGGGTCAATCTAGCTCAGCTCGAGCTCCGTCTGCATAACGAGCTGTGATTTCTCTGAGCTTGGGCATTTTAGAGTATTAAAAAATACTTCTTTGAACAGTTCAGTTGGAATTGAAGTGGCCAATTTAGAGAGAAGGTTGGCTCTTATATTTTCTGCCCTCGAAATCTTTTGAATGCCAAAACTATCGAAGATCGAAGTCAAATCTTTTACTTTCTTAAGGTATTTCATCATACCTTCCTCCCATGCTTCATAGTTGCCACTAAATTGGTCGATCACTAATTGGGCATCACTGTAGATTTGAAGCTGATTTACTTTCAACTCTCTTGCTTTTTTTAACCCGGTGATCAGTGCTTCATATTCGGCCCCATTATTAGTTATAGAAAATTTGAAGCGTAGCGCATACTCGATGACGACTCTCTCAAGGTTGACTAAGACCAACCCCACATCTATTTTAGTGAAGTTGGATGAACCATCCACGTATAGCACCCAAAAATCTTCGAGAAGCTCGGCACTTTCTTCGGAGATGCTCGATTGCAATCATGGAATGTCGATCTCATTTTGTTCAAGCTCGGCTTCATCTAGAATGGTACATTCAACTATGAAATCGGTGAGAATCTGAGTCTTAATTGCTGGCCGAGGTCGGTAGTTGATGTCGAACTCTGTTAATTTAATGGTCCATTTTGTAACTCTTTCAAAAGTATCCATTTGATGAAGGATTGCTCTGATCGGCTGGTCAGTGAGGAGCATTATAGCATGTTCCTGAAAGTAAGGTCGAAGTCTTTTTGCTATAATCAGAAGAGTATAAGTTAATTTTTCTAACTTTGTATACCTGATTATGACATCCCTTAGGATCCGGCTTATGTAGTAGACTGATTGCTGTACTTTTATCTCTTCTTTGATCAGGACTGCTGCTAGCACTGCAGGAAAGATCACGAGGTAGAGAAACATCTCCTCTCTAGATTCAGGTTTGGCTAGTAGGGGGCGAGTCAAGATAGTTCTTGAGCTCGTCGAACGTCTTTTGGCATTCCTAAGTCTAGTGAAAATCTTTCAATTTCTTGATGATTTGAAAGAAGGGCATGCAGCGTTCGACCAATCTTGAGACAAAATGATTCAAAGACGTCACCTTCCCGGTTAGGCGCTGAACTTTCTTGATGGACTTCGGAGCGGTCATGTCCTAGATAGCTCGAATTTTCTTCGGATTGGCCTCAATCCCTCATCTCAAGATCATGAATCCCAAAAATTTTTCTGAAGCTATCATAAAGGCGTACTTGGTTGGATTTAGTTTCATCTTATATCTTCTGAGCGCATCGAAAGCCTCTTCAAGATCGATGACATGATTGACATTCTTTCAATTTTTGACCAACATGTCATCGACGTAAACCTCCATATTACGGCCGATCTATTTCTTAAAGATTTTATTGATCAGGCGCTGATAAGTCGCACCTACATTTTTAAGCCCGAAGGGCATGACCCTATAATAGTAAAGACCACGATTAGTAATAAAAGCAGTCTTCTTCTCGTCCTCCGAAGCCATCCAAATTTGGTTGTAGCTAGAGAAGGCATCCATGAAGGTGAGGAGCTCGTAGCCTGAAGTCGCATCCATCAGTTGATCGATTCTAGGTAAAGGATAGTTGTCTTTTGGGCAGGCCTTGTTAAGCTTCTTAAAGTTGATGCACATCCTCCACTTATCATTGGCTTTCTTGATCAGGACCACGTTAGAGATCCAAGCCAGATAGCTGACTTCTCGGATAAATCCGATGTTGAGAAGCTTATCGACTTTTTCTGCTATTACCTTCTATCTTTTTAGTGCATGGCCTCAAACTCTTTCCTTCACTGGTTGATGCTTGAGGTCAACGACTAGCCGATATTCTATAACCTCGGTGTCAATCTCAGGCATATCCATCAAAATCCAAGCGAAGACATCGACATTCCTCCGTAAAAAGGTGATGAGCTGCTCCCAAACTTCATCTTCCAAATTGGAGTCAATTTGCACCGTATGCTCCGTATTTTTGTCATTCAAGGAGACGATCACAATATTTTCTATTGGCTCGCCCCATTCTTCGGCAAGGTCATCGCGGATATCCAACCTGTCAATAGGATAAGGGTCGGACTGTTCTTCCGTTTGTAGAGCAATTGAGTAGCAGTGACTTGCCAGAGCTTGGTCTTCCTTGATCTCTTCAATCTCGTAACTTATCGAACACATCATCTTCAAATAATAAGTTGACACCACCGTCCGAAGTGCATTTAAATCAGGTCGATCGAGAATTGCTTTGTAAGCGGAGGGAGCCTTTACTATCAAAAAATCTACCTACGCTCTGAATTATCATGGATATTGCTCCGCAGCCACGGCTAGAGTTATTATACCTTCAACTGGTACTGCAGCTCCAGCGAAGCTGACTAGGGGGAGTTTATTAGTCTAACCTAACTATTAGATATTGATATTTTGGAGAAAGCATCATAAGACAAGATGTCAATCGAACTTTCATTATCAACTAAGATACGACATACATCATAGTCTGCTATATTTAAAGAGATTACAACCGCATCATTATGTAAAAATTATACTCTTTGTGCATCTACCTCAGCAAAGATTATGGATTCTTTAGTCCTTCATCTCTTCACTGATCCCTAAGATCTGTTGGCCTCTTCTCGTCGAAGTCCTTCAGAGATAGTGTTGATGATGCCAAGAGGTGGCCGATCTTCTTGTTGTTCCTTCCTCCTTAGTGGTTCTGACTGTGGTAGTATTCTCGATCGATCTTCTCTTGCTTTAGACTGGCATTTGAGGAATCGATCCAGCCGGCCTCTCCTAATGAGCTTCTCGATCTCGTCTTGGAGCTAAATGCATTCTTCGGTATCGTGATCGTGGTCACGATGGTAGAGGCAGTATTTGCTAGGATTGCGTTTGCCAGAATGAGTACACATCTTTTCAGGCCTTGATAGTTGCTTCTTGATCTCTATCAATACTTGCATTTTTGGAGAATTGAGGGAGGCATAGTTGTGAAACCTTATGGGAGAGAACTTTTTTGTGCACTTCTATTGGGGCTTTTTTGATGACGAGCTCGAGAAGTTTGGGCTTGCTTGCGCTCGAGGGGAGTCCATGAGCGTGGTCGAGCTTCATTCGGCCCTCCATCAGCTGCAGATTTATTAGACTCTCCCGCCCGCCACTCTCCTATAATTTACTCATCCTTCAACTTGAAGGCCTCTTCCACTCAGGCATATCCTTCAGTCCGAGCTAGTAGATCAGCAAAGTTTCTGGGGTACTTCTCTAGGAAGAACAACAAATCAATTTTTTGAAGGCCGTTCTTGAGTGCAGCCATTACAATAGACTGGTCCAGATTTTGGACCTCCAATGCAGCAGCATTAAATCGGATGACATAAGCCCAGATAGATTCCTCCTCCTTCTATTTGATATTCATCAAAAAATTCGAACCTCAGCACGAATGTCGGCTGCTGACGAAATGACCCACAAACTGATGACTCATTTGATCGAAGAAAAAGATGGTACCCGACTTAAGTGCTGAGTACCAATTTCTAGCAACTTTCTTGAGGGTGGATGGAAATGTCTGGCATAAAATGGCATCTAACGTGCTATGAAGCAGCATCATTATTCGGAAGGCCTCCAGATGATCGATCGGATCGATGGTTCTATCGTAATTCTTAAACTATGGGAGCTTAAAGTTTGATGGAATTAGTTCCTACATAATTTTCTGAGAAAAAGGAGGATCAGTGCAAATATCATTACCATATGAGGAGGGAGTATGATAGAATTTTTTAATTCATCGGCTTATTTTCTGGAGCTTTTGATCTAGGAGATCTTCACGATCGTTGATCTTCAGAGTTTTTTTATGGAACGGAGGTAAAGCTCCCCCTGGGGTCGAGTCATGATCCGAGCAAGGGCTCTCCATCCTCTGCTTTTCTTTTTCGGAGGTCATCGATCGGCTAGCCCAAGTCGATCATCCTCAGACCAGATCATGGGGCTCTGAAAAAGTCTGCTTCGATCGAATTAGTGTCGAAGCCTGCCGATGTATGGCCTGCATCGCCTCTGAGAGTCCGCAAAGCTGCTAGACCAGTAGGTTGAACTGCTCCGCATTCACCATGGCTGTAGGTGAAGCTTGAGTTATCGAAGTTGAAGCGGGAGCGGATAGATCTGAACGGGATTTGGCTGCAGAGGTCGTTGATTGTCGGGTCGAAGTTTTCTTGGGAGGTATTTTTTTTAGGAAGAACTCTAGAAAGAAAAAAGAGAGATTGATGCTGAGCACTTCTTTAAGAACAAAAAAATCTCAGGAACATAGGACCCTTTCTCTAGCGCTAGTCCTATTGGTGTAGAATCTGGTTGACGTCGGATTAAGCTAGAGTTGAGAAAGAAGAGGTCGCCGTTGGTGACCTACAAAATAAAGTTTCATCCGGAGTCGATGGTGGTGACTCTGATAGAATCCTCCGATAATCAAGTCAGCTTTTTTGATCAATAGAAATAGAATGCTCAAGAAAGAATTCAGCAGAGTTTTGAAAAGAAGAAGAAAGCTTAGAGAAAATATATCTGAATGATCTCTCTTTATAGATGGAGCTTGTAACAGACTGATAGTAACAGCCATAATCGTCCGATAGTAGGCCGCTCGAGATCATATGGAGTTTGTTAAGAAAAGAGATGTCGCCTATAGCAGACTGATAGTGACAGCCATAACTGTCTGGTAGTGAGCTACTCGAGGTCACATAAAGTTTGTTACGGAGAGAGGTGTCATCTATAGTAGACTGATTGTGACAGCTATAATCATCCGATAGTAGGTCACTCGGGACCACGTGGAGTTTATTATGGAGAGAGGTATCGCCTGTAGCAGATTAATTGTGACAGTCATAACCATTCGATAGCGGGCCGCTTGGGACCGCATGGAGTTTATTACGGAGAGAGATGTCCATTATCGTATTGTGCCCATTCGTTGAGATTTAATAGTCGAAGTTCGAAGAAAACAGGCATTGATTGGTGAAGAGCTCTGACATATATCAATTTCAGAGGAGTTCAAACTTCTAAAGAAAATACGACTAGAGAGGATTATCCAAAAGAAATGCTAATTGAAATCTGAAAGTAATTCGCTGAAGAAATTTGGATGGAGTTTGACTGATAGAGAAGTTCAGAAGGAGTCCGACTGATGGAGAAGTTCAAAAAAAGTTTGACTGATGGAGAGGTCTGGTTGAAGGAGAAGTCTAAAAGAAGTTTAGCTAAAGAAGAAGTATGGGAGAAGTTCGACTGAAGGAGAAGTTTGAGTGAAATTCGATTATTGGAGGAGTCCGAAAGGAGTTCGACTGCTGGTGGAGTCTGATTGAAGAAGAAGATCGAAAGGAGTTCGGCTCCTGGAGGAGTTTGACTATAGGAGGAGTTCGAAAGGAGTTCGACTGTTGAAGAAATTTGGAAGAAGTTCGGCTGCTTGAGGGGTTCGACTGATGGAGAAGGTCGGAAGAAGTTCGACTGCTGAAGAAATTCGAAAGGAGTTTGGCTGCTTGAGGGGTCCGACTGATAGAGAAGGTCTGAAGGAGTTCGACTGCTGGAGGAGTCCGAAAGAAGTTCAGCTATTGAAAAAGTCTGAAAGAAGTTATGCTACTTGAGGGGTCTAACTGATGAAGAAGGTCGGAAGGAGTTCGACTGTTGAAGAAGTCCGAAAGAAGTTCGACTGCTTGAGGGATCCGACTGATGGAGATGGTCGAAAAGAGTTCAGCTATTGAAGGAGTCCGAAAGAAGTTCGACTATTGGAGGAGTCCGGAAGGAGTTCGACTGCTGGAGGAGTCTGTGAGGGGTTTGACTGCTGGAAGAGTTTGGCTACTGAGGAAGTCCGAAAGAAGTCTGACTGATGGAGAAGTCTAATCGAAGGAGAAGTTCAAAAGGGGTCCGACTGATGGAGAAGTTCGATCGAAGGAGAAGTTTGGAAGGAGTTCGGCTGAAGGAGAAGTCTGACTAAAGGAGGAGGCCGGAAGAAGTTTGGTTGTAGGAGGAGTCCGAAAGAAGTTCGACTGTTGGAGGAGTTCGGGAGGGATTCGACCGCTGGAGGAGTTCGGTTGCTAAAGGAGTCTGAAAGGGGTTCGACCACTGGAGGAGTTCGATTGTGGTTCGACCGCTGGAGGAAGAATTTTCGATCGAAGCTCTTCCATGATTACCAGTTACATTAGACTAAGCATCAGATTGGACTTCGGCAGAAGCGGGGTTTACCCCTAACAGATATATCTCAAACACAAGTATAGTGTGTGTATATCAGACCTGATCTTTCTCTTATTCACATATTATTTAGATTAGAATTAGTTATTTTCCTGACATTACTCCTTTAGGTCGCATTATCATAACCTTTGGATACATGTCAAAGTAGCATACACTAACTCTTTACTTTATGGTACTGTCAAAGTAATAAGGGTATCAATGAAAGGATTCTATACCCTTTTGTGACTCATACAACAACAAAGTAGGGGTTCATTCATTTGCTTCCCAATCACTGTCTTTAAGCGCATGCGGTATGAAACACATGCTATGATGTCTCTTACTCTAAAAAAACGTATGTCGGTTTTCTTTGCTTTGCACCGTACAGATCTTAGTCCAAGCCCCCTGGAACATGACCCAAGTTCTACCACTCCACTCACCCTTATAGAGCATGGAGAAGATCTCGCATCTGGCTACAGGTATTATGGATGGTGGTAATCCATAATTTGATCCATATATTATATCTCTTTCGAATCTCATCCTGGTCTCTTATCAGGGCGACATTATAAACAGCGTTGTGTTCTTACATACCATAGGATGCTTCTTGGCTGCCATTTTCAATGCTAAGAAACACAGAATGTCTCATCTTGACTCGCTCCTCATAAGCACCCAAGACGGTTGCTCCTGTGAGAGAGCCAACCTTACTTACCAACCTATATGATATACCATCATATTATGTATATGTTTACCAAAAGATAATTGAATAAATAAATTATCAAATTTATTCATTCAAAGAAAATTATTTATATACATCATGCTTAGATATAAAGAAATATAAAACTCTACAATCTACCCAATCCTAGAGATTTCACATGCTCAACAAATACATCTCTAGAGATTGGCTTCATCATGGGATTTGCCACCATCTCATGTACGGTGATGTACTGTAGAATTATTTCTTTCTATGTTATCATATCTCTCATGAAGTTATACTTCATGCCTATATGTTTCGTCCTGCTATGATCTTAGGATCTTTGGTGAAGGCTATGGCTGCTTGACTATCATAATAGAGTTTTATTAGCTCTATCTTTCCACCAATGATCTCCAAATAGCCCATAAATCATCTTAGCCATAACGCCTCTTGCATTGTAGCAGAACATGCAACAAATTTTGCTTCCATGGTTGATAATGCCATGCATGTTTGTTTCTTGCTGCTCCAAGAAATGGTATCATTATTCAGCAAGAATGCATAACCAGAAGTAGATTTGCTTTCATCCGGATCTCCACCCCAGTCAGCATCTGAGTAACCTACTAACTGCAAGTGACTCCCATGATAATATAATTTATAAATAGTAGTATCCTTCAAGTATCTCAAGATCTTTTTGACCGCTTGCCAATGTTTCTGTCCTGGATTGGACTGGTAATGACCTATAAGGCCCACTACATAATAAATATCAGATCATGTGCACATCATTGCATACATCAAGCTTCCAACAGCACTAGAATAAGGGACTTTCCTCATGGAATCTCTTCTAGATTGAGTCTTACGATACATGGCAAAGCTCAAAGCTTTATCTTTAGTAATAGGGGTGTCTATTGGCTTACAAACTTTCATCCTAAACTGCTCAAGAATTTTCTCAATTTATGATTCTTGTGACAAAGGGATTAGGTTCTTCGAGTAATCCCTTTGGATTTTAACTCTAAGAATAAATTCTGTCTCATCCATGTCTTTTATCTCAAAGTTCAAGGATAGCAAACTCTTATGGCATTCACAAAAGATAGACTATTTTTGGCTAATAGTATATCATCTATATAAAAGGATAATATGATAAAATCTATCTCAGACCACTTCATATATATACAGTGATCCTCATCGATCATTTGAAAATCATAAAATAAAATTGCTCGTTGAAACCTCAAATACCACTATCTAGATGATTGTTTAAGTCCATAAATAGACCTCCAGAGTCTGCAAACTTTGCGCTCCTAACTTTTCTTAATGAAACCTAATGGTTGTTCCACATAGATTTTCTCATCTTGTTCTCCATTAAGAAATGTGATCTTTACATCCATCTGAGGTAATTCCAAGTCCAACTTGGCAATTATAGTAAGAATAAGTATAATGGAAGTGAATCTTATAACAGGCAAAAAAGTATTCTCGTAATCAATTCCTTCCTTTTGTGTGTACTCCTTAGCTACTAAGCAAGCCTTATATCTTTCAACAAAACCATTCACTTTTCTCTGAACTTTGAGAACCCATTTGTTCCCAGTTGCCTTTCGGCCTGGCGAAAGATCAACCAAGTCTTAGACATGATTAATCCTCATAGACTCCATCTCCTCTTCCATTGCCTTCATCTATTTATCCTTAGTAGGGTATAAGAGAGCCTCTTGAATTGAACTCAGCTCCTCAACATCTCCTGGAGTAACTATAAATGCTTTCCCTTCGATATCGAAACGACGTCGGGGAATATTCTCTTGGCTGCTTCTATGCAACTGTGTCTCTTAAGGACTCTCATATATCCTCCCACTCGGATTAGCAGGTGGAGGTACAACTATTTATTCCTCACTTTCTTGGTTCTCATTATATACCTGCTTATCCGTAATCTCATAAAATGATACAATTTTGTCAATATCACTCCTACTAGAAAATTTAAGTTCTAAAAATATGGCATCTCGTGACTTAAGTTCTGTTATGCTTCCATCTTCATTTTCACCAATGAAAACATGGCCCTTTGAGTATTCAGAATATCTGATAAATATACATTTCTTATCTCTAAGGCCCAACTTCCCATATCTATGAGAAGGATCATGCACATAAGGTGCCATCATTGACTTAGAGGGCATCCGGTTAAATACATAGGCTGCAGTTATCAAAGTATCTTTCCAATGAAAAATGGGTAGGTTAGCCTATGCCATCATTGACCTAATCATCTCGAGCAAAGTTCTATTCCTTCACTCTGCAGCTCCATTCTATTATGGAGTGCCAGGAATCGTCAACTATCTTATATTTTTTTTTTCATCACACAGATCCTTAAATTGATCTTATAAATACTTACATCCACGGTCAGATCTTAAAGCCTTAATTCTTTGATCCAATAAATTATCAATGAAACTCATAAATTGTCTGAAGCACTCTAAAGCTTCTAACTTATGGAAGATCAAATAAACATGACCATAATGGGTATAATCATCAATAAAAGTGATGAAATATAAGGCTTCATACCTTGCTCTCATACTTATCGGACCACATATATCAGAATGAACTAATTGCAATGGAAAGTCAGCTCTAGTTTCTTTTCCAAATGATTTTTTAGTTGCTTTACCTACTAGGTAATGTTGGCAAGTAGACATCTCAATTTTTATCAAGGATCCTAATAGTCCTACTTTTACCAACCTATTCATTCTTTCTGAATCCACATGTCCAAGCCTAGCATGCTAAACATTTATATCACAAACATTATTCGAGATAGAAGATAAAGTAAAATAATAATCATCTGAAATATAACCATTTCTAAAAATTATGTCCAACATAATGAAATTATTCAAAAGAAAATCAGAACCAAAAAGTTTAGTTCCTAAAATAATATTAACTGAATTATTATGGAAATTAAAACTGAAACCTAATCTAAGAAGAGAGACCACTAAAATCAAGTTCCGCCAGATTTTTGAAACATACAAAACATCATGTAGGAGTAGGGTTCGTCCACCACGCAACTCTAACTTGCATGTTTCGATCCCTTTCATTTCAATGCCAGCATTGTTTCCTACATAAAGCTATCTACTCCTAAAAGACAGTCGGCGATACTCAACAAATGCTCCTCTATCTCTAGCTATATGGTCTGTTACTCCTAAATCTATAGCCCACAAAAAATTAGCATCAACCACTAATGTAGTGCTAGAAACATAAAGAGAAATGAGTATATGCATAGCATGGTGTTATCTTGTTCTGCTCTGGGCAATCCCGAGCAAAATGATCCATCTTGTGGCAGCTATAACACTCCACTTTGGTCATATCTTTCTTTCCATCATGCTTCCCTCTCTTCTTAAACTCAGATTTAGCCTTCTCAAAAGGCTTTCTAGATTTCTTCCTTTGCCAGTTCTTCTTCTTCCAGGGCTTCTTACCTTTGCCCTTCTACTTGGTATTCAAAGTTTCATCTGTCTCAGCCATAAAAGTCTGATCGGATGTCTTAACAGCTTTCCGACGCTCATTCTCAAGAACAAGATGATGCTCTATATCAGCAAAGGTCTTAACAGACTCATGGTGAGTCATATTAACCTTCATATACTCCTAGCTAGCAGGTAGGAATCTAATAACAGCTTGCACCTATTGTTCATCTAAGAGGTTGTGGCCAGCTGACTTCAGCTCCCAAATCATGTTTGACATTGCTCTTAAATGCTGCATCATCGAAACATTAGGGTGCAATCTGTATGTATCAAATTTGATGGTTAACTTTCTAAGTTTGGTACCAGAAGTGCCCCCAAACTTATCCTTCAGTGCAATCCACATGGCTTGAGTCGTCTTATAAGTCTCATATTCATATATGAGATCATCAATCATACTACTCAGCAACGTGATGCAAGTAATGCTATTTTTCTTTTTCAGGCTAGAAAAGCCTCATAATCTCTCTTGTGCTATTGCATGCTTTCACGCTCCAGCTCAACCATCACATAGTTTAGTATTTTGAAAACATCCTGCGCCTCAAGGATGTACTGAACCTTATGGTGCTAAATGTCATAATTATCATCGTCCAGCTTATCATCTTTATTGAGCTCTACAATGATGTTCTTTAAAGCCATATCTACACACATAGAAATAGCACAGATCAACATATCTACAATATCATATTTACCGTAAATTATAATTAGATTAACAATGGTATACAATTAAATTCATGCTCGAAAGTTGATATTTGTCTACCCTCATCACCTTAAACTTAACTACACCATCATTCCTCTAATTCAATTATGCGCAAAACATCTATTACATTATAGTTCTTAAATGAGTCTTTGATCTATCAATTTAAGAACTCCCACTTGGACAAAAGAAAATCCATATGATCCTTAGACGAACCCTTCATCTACCGGTTCAAGGACTCCCACTTGGACAAACATGCATCATATGTAAAAAATATAATATGCAACATCATGCTATCATATAAATTAACATACAAAATTGCATGCATCTCAAATGAAAACAAGTCATAATACATATTAATATTTTTTTTTTATGATCTTTGATGGTAAAATATATATATATATACCCCTTTTTTTTTATAATCTGGTCTGGGCCCATGCAGCTGACGTGGGCCCCAGGCGAGTGCACGCTCAGGCATGGCCTGGGATCGGGTGGGTGCACGCCCAAGTGCTGCCCAATCCAAAATGCCATATGCCCGTGGCCCAAAAATAGGCACCGCACACTGGTGCGTCCCGAGACTAGAGTCACCACGTGCCAATGATGCGCGCAGAGCACCGTGTGCATCCCAAGCCCGAGAGCACCATGCGCCTACTCGACCTAAAACCCAGGCGCTGCGTGCGCCCAGATGGCCTGGGCCTAGGCATCGCACCCGCCTACTCGGCCCGAGCCTAGGCGTGCGCCCAGGTACCGCACGCACCCACGCACATTCCGCACGGCAACCACATAGTCCACGCATGGCCATGGACTGGGGATCGATCCTCTCGTGGTCCATGGGGGATTGGAGTCGAAAAAAGTGACCTATCTCGAGTATATGCGGCATTTCAGGTGGATCAAACCATATTTACAGAGTTCTGAGATATTTTGAGATCTCAACATAAAAAAAAAAAAAAAAAAAGAAGCTAAAGACATCAGAAGCAGGATTAAACTAATAGGAAAGCATTTTAGGCTCTGAAACCAATAATAGATATTGTTAAAAGGATATTTACCTCAACACGGATTGTAGATCACAGTAGATCCAACTTTTAAGATTGTTTTCGCTATCGATTGATCAGCTTCTTCCTTTTGCATCATGAATAAGAAACTCGAACGGTATTACATAAGATCACAAGTTGAATCTTGTGTATTTTCACAACAAGCACTCCCAAATCCAATCAAATCACTTCCAGAACTCTGTATTTTTCTCCCTCAGAAAGAAGAAAAAAAGGAAAGAAAGATCGTAGAAAACTCTCATGAATTAAAAACATAAATAACTTTCCACCTTCTTAAAAGATGCCGAACAACTCAACCATAAAGATAATTAGATAATTATTATCTAATTATATCAAATGATCCTTTAAATTCAAATGATCCTTTTGAATTTAAACTTTTTCAAAACTTAAATATTCAATTTGGGTCGGACCATATTATGAGTAAGCCCATCAATGGGTGCCCCATATACCAACAAAAAATGTAAACATGATGATGATAATAAAGATGTTGATAGTAGTGGGATATAGTGAAGGCTATAGTGGTAATGATAGCAATAGTGAGAGCATCAATAATGTGGTGGTAATGATAATTATGATAATGATGAGGTGACATAGATCATATATAATAGTATTTCTAGTGATAGTAGTAGAAATAATGAGAATAACAATCATTAATGATAATGATATAATGCTTATGGTGGTAGAGATAGTGATGAAAATGATGGTAATGATGATGATGGTGATGAAAACAACACCAATGATGGTGGTAGCAATGGCAAAGATAGTGTAGAATATAGATGGTATTAGTGATGATGGTAAAAGATATAATTTTTATTTTTAAAAATAATAAAAAAAATTTATTTTTATTTTTCTCCTATAAATAATAAATATAATTTTTGAAAATAGATATAAAAATTAATAATATTGAACATGCTTTTACCTTGATTCCTTTGAATTTATTTTTTAAAATAAAAAAGAAAAAATGATGCCAAATAGGCTTATTTTTTATAAATAAAAATTAAAAATTTATTTTTATTTTATTTATAGATTTTAAAGTATAAATATATTTGACATAATTATTTATTTTTAAAATTATAAATATTATGATAGTAACCAAGATAATGATAGTGGTAACATGGATGTTAGATGTAGTGATGGTGTAGCACTACTAAAGATAATGATGGCACTAGCGATGCAGTAAATATGATAAGGATGATAGCGGTAACAGTGGTGATGGTGCTTGATGATAGTGATAGTAAAAATAGTAATGGAGATAACAATAGTAGTCGATGGTAGTGGTAAAAATAATGGCTATAGTGGTCATGATGATGATAGCGGTAAAAATGGTGATGATGATGGTGGTGAAGAAAATAATTTTGTAATGGTAACAATAATGAGGATGATAGAGGTGGTGTCGATAGTGATAAAAGACGTAAAATTTTTATTTTTTTAAATAATTAAAAAATAATTTCTTACTTTTATTATCTAGGAATAATAAAAATAAATTTAAAAAATTAAAAATAATAGCAGAAAATAAGCATAGTTTTTATTAATTTTTGAAAGAAAGATGCATCAAATATTATTAGTTAATTGGCTAGAATACTTTTCGGAAAAGGATGACCGAAATACTATAATGTAATTTTAATTACCTAGTGCAACTCACGGGAGTTTTTTTTTTTTTTGATTAAACGGGGTTTTTGAGCCTCCCAGACTTTATTAGTAATATGTATATGCAATATTTATAAGAACCTATCACCCAAAGTGTGATGGAAGAGGTTACGAAGGCAACGTTGGTGGACGGCATAAAAAACAATGGAATTCCATGTTGGCACCGAACTTGATTAAAATTACATGGGGAGAGGTCGTGGCTGCGAAGGTTCACCGTCTTGGCGAAGGGAAGACGCCCTAACTCACGGTCCTCAACCCAGAGAACACGACGCCGTCGACAATGGCACGACAAGGTCGTGATGTCTCTCTGCAGATGTGTCGGTGTCGGAGCTGTAGAACCAAGTTTTGGATTTCTAAACACCGGAATTATCTTATCAAACACATCATGCCAAGAAATTAAGTGCTTCGAATCTCCATGGACTTTTACGTTATTGTTTGAGACGGCAAACCTCCATTTATGCCGGCAGTCGTTTATGCTCTCAGGCCTGTGATTGCCGGCGGATTATTGAAGTTTGGAGAGGAAAGTTAATGTTTTTTGGACTAAGCTCTTGGAAATAGATTATCAAAGGAAGGTAGCTCTCCATGATCCTATATATATCATGATATGCCAAAGATTTAAGATGGAATGGAGGTATTGCATGGCTAGAATTAGATTGTTTGTGCTACCGATCCATCCCCAGGCGTCAAGTACGGCGAAAGCAATCTATTTCTCATCTATGCGAGAATAATGAGAAATAATGCAAAGACGATGCAAGAACGAGTGAATAACATCAATATAACAAAAAAGATCAGGATTTTCACGTAAATTCATTTTTTTAATGAATTATTTTATTATAATTTAATCTAAGGACCATTGCATGGCACAATAATAAAAAGGTTGGGCTAGAAAGTGCAATGGGAAATGTTCCAAAGAAAAAAAAGGTAGCATAAACATATGGATATTATGAAATCAGGATTCTGGACCGCTGGTTCCAAAATGATTTGTTTTATTTTTGATCGAGGAGCAATTGCTCGAGATGGCTTGTTTCTGGTACCAACTTTCTCCCGGTTACAGAAGAGGATGATGCAGAACAACAAAATACCGACTCTTTTGACATAAAATTAATAGAGATCCGCTAAAAAATAGAAAGGTGGAACTAATTCATATGCCTATAAGTTTTCCTAGGAGCACTGACTTATGATGTTAAAAATCATGTAAATCTATTAAGACACTTTATTTTAGCTTTTTTCTGTAGATATTCATCCAAAACGATAGGCTGCAGGGAGTCACCTTCTCTACAAGGAAGTTTACTTCCCACAGGATGATAGGATATCCTAAATTTTCCCGCACTCTATGAGAATATTTTAAAATACGGTCAAGGGAGCAATAATTTCGCAGTCGACACATGGATTATATATTTGATTCTTATCTTTGAACCCATGCATGCTAGCCTCATGAGGAATAGGCTTCATCCCCGATTAGGAACGATACCCAATACGATGTACCAAGAAATTATTAAGCTACCATGGATCGATCTAGCTAGGATGAAATCATCTAGGTGGATTCATTTCATCATAGGACAAAATTATCAGGTGGATTCATTCCACCCTAGCTCTATGATAGATTCGATCCGACCAATAATTTCTCCTATATACCTCTCAGCAACAATCCAACACCATATAATTCCCTATTTCTCGGCAACCCCAAGTACTTGGCAGTCTATATGATCATTCCAATGATTCAAGAAGTCAAAGTCTCCATCAGCTCTTCCATCCTCTTTGTAACTTCGCTGCATTTACAAGTTCTCTCTCTTTTTTTTTTATAAAAAAAAAAAAAAATCCTGCTTCATATGACCGCATTTTTCGGTGATTTCAAGTATTGGATAAGTGTATGAAATTCTGTGGTTTTTCATTCACGTCGAATACATGGATTTGTTTTATCATCCCTTTTTACCGGCAGATGGACTTGTAATTTGTGTTATTTGTGCATCTGGTCATGAGAGTCACCTTCCATTTTGCAAGCTGTAAAATTAAATGACATCTGTAACTTTGAAAAAATATAGTGTTTAATATTGTTTTGAACTACTGAATACAAGTTAGATGTCCTTCAATTATTCGAAACACAAGCATTAGAATCAATTATTTGTTCACGACGATTCCCTAAAATGGAAAAAATCGTTCCATCTACGACCAACATTGATGTCTGTTGCACTTCATTTCCCAACATAAGAATCAGAACAAATCAATATTCCTGATCACCAACCAACATGGACTTAAAGTAACGTCCACAAAGTACGGGACCTACGAATGTTCTCTCCAATAATCATGGAATTAGAAGGCTATTATTACTTAATTTTGAGAGAAATGATGGGAGGCCAACCCAAACTTTAATTACCTAAGTGCATATTTTGTGATGCATTACTTAAAAATTGAACCAAGAACTTTTAGTTGCTGAGCAAAACAGAATGATCCCCATTAAGATATATTATTTTTGCAATGCAGTGCATACTTGTAATCACACTCTAATACACATGCATATTATATAAATGCACAAGACTATCATTTTTGTACAAATATCATAACCGCTGGCACATATAATCTTCCATTGTTGCACGCGTGTGCAGTTTATTGGCGCACCATGAGGGGGATCGTGCTGGTGTGCACTGATGCTAGCTCTACCATGCACGCACTAACATTGTATACCGTGCACTAGTTATGTTGTTTTAATTAATGATTTTGAAATAACTTGAAAATAACTAAATAGTTAACAAATTAAAAAAAAAAACTACAAATATTAATCCAAAAAATAATATTTTAAAATATTCATGATGGATTGGACAAGCGATGATTTTTTTTTTTTTTTAATAATTACGGGAGTTAACAAAATTCTCAAGGGACTTGGCTGGACTGGAGCATTTCCAAGGTTATCCAAACGCAGCCACCAAAATGCTGTGGGCCATTTCACTACTGGATCGACTAAAATTCTAACTAGAGTGAGCTAGGCCCTATTTGATTTAATTTAAATTTTATTATCTTATTGATTATTTGGTAATCTAATTAAATAAAAGCTAAGAATCACTAGTGAACATAATTCTCGTAACTTCATGCATCAAGAAGTTTCCTCCTTGCATGGTATGATTATTTTTCTTTTTTAAGAAGAGTTCATCCATGGAGAAGGCAGACTTAATGCAAACTACCCAAGTGTTGATACTGGGGGATGCCATTCATAATTTGAACCTATAATCTTCTCAAAGTTGGGGAGGGTTGTGATGTCCAGAGCATCATCGAACTCATCTGGTGACTTACATGGTGCAATTAGTGTCTTTAATGTATGAACAATGTGTAACAAATGCAAATTGGCTAATAGAGTCATCTTTGATGCATGGCATCATCATTTAAACACCACTAGCACACATCACAAGTATGAGTTCAGCTAAAGATTTGCATAGTTTTGGAAGTATTGCACATGATTAGACATGTCTTTAGCATGGTCATATTAGAGGAGTTGAAGTCACATGGTAGAAGAGATGTATATATGTAACTAATTCTCTTTAATACTAATTTGTTAGATTTTATATGAACTCTTAAGGGATATTGACATAGAAATCCTAAACTAGCATATAACCTGCATGATGTATAAGGTGCAGCTTTTCCTCCATTTTTTGGGCTGCTCTATAAATATAGAAAAGATATAATAGAATAGATAGCGGAAATAGAATATAATATAATAAATAAGAGTAATTATTTTTTAAATAATTTATTGATATCGATATTGTGATATAATGACACTATACAAAATTCTAATAATATATGCATATATTTCAATATAGTGTAATGATATACTGTTATAAAGAAATAAGATCATGATATATTTTGTTTACAACAAGAAATAGAAAAATATTGTATCTAGAGGATATCTAATGCAATATAGCAGGGTAATTAATGATTTTACTATCGCTTTAATTAAAATTATGATCATAAAATCTATATCATAATACAAACATGATTATGATAATTTAATATGATATTTTATTTCATATTAGTAAGTACATTTGTACAAATTAATATATTAACACTTATATTATTAATATTGTTGCATCCTGAGTTGCAATGTTGTTCCATGTTATTTATAACATTTTTTTGATATTAATATTATGATATGCTATCGCTAAATGAAATTTTAATAGTATATATATCTATCAATATAGTAAAATAATATATTATTATAAATAAGATTATGATCCAACTTATTTGTAATAAGAAATTGAAAAGTATTTCATGTAGGGGATATTTAAATGCAATAGGATCATTAATGATTGTACTTTCACTTTTAAGTAAATAAATCATGATCATTAAAATATAATACAAATTGAGAAAAGATTAGTGTAACCTAATGTCCTATATAAGATATGGATGGGGTGCAATACAAATGAAAAATTCTTTTCATTAATGTTAGCATGCATCAAGTAAATACATTTACCAATAACATCATTAATTTTTGTTATGTGAAGGAACTTCGAACGATTTTTCTAGTGAGTGAGGCTTTTTGAGAGGGGGAGCCAAATTCATTGTTTTGATCTTTATTTTGTCTTGAATAAATTTATTTTCTCTCCTAAATTTTTTTAATTATTTTCTTCTCATAATTCTCTCTCTCTCTCTCTCTCTCTCTCTCTCTCTCTCTCTCTCTCTATATATATATATATATATATATATATATATATATATATATATATATATATTGTGTTTGGTATTTATTCTGAATGTTGGGTTGGCACAATCAATTTATTACAAGTAGCATATTATTCTACATGGTATCATAGTTATATATTTTGATATTGGTGGTTTGTGTATTTATGGCTCTACATGGTATTAAAAATACAAGCTTTCAAATTGGAGAGTAGTCAAGCATTATACATTTTTAAATCAAATTTTTGGAGTGCCCTTTTGGAGCAGCAACTTGATCATTAGTGATTTTGAAGGTAATTAATTGATATGATTCTAGAATTTTCAGTAATTCATTTTGGACGTGGGCAAACATGAGGACTCTATTATGATTTAATTTTTAGATCATGATGGTCAATTTTACCAACATCAATATAGCTCATTTTGCTTCTACAACTTACCTTCGTAAGTTGAACAACACTAATTGTCTTTAAGTGGAAGCATATGGTCAAAATATATCTAATGAGACATCTTAGAAGAATCAAACATGATGCCAACAAATACTTTTAACCAGAGGAAATTATTAGGTAGAATCATTCTACCATGTAGGATATAGACAAACCTATAAAAAGTCTATACATCAACCATTCTTAGCTCCCCATTAAATGCTAATCACCATGGCTAACCATTCCCCATTAAATACTAACCATGGGGTAGTCGTGAGCCATTCCTGGTTCCCATTAAAGGCTAATCATGATTTAGTAGAAAATAAAAAGTGCTAATTATGATCCACCTGGGTTAGGGGTGGGTCCCACATGATGGAAATTATTAGCTATCATAGGCAAAGCCAATAAAAAAGTTCATGAATAAGTTGATTCTTCATTAATCGCTAATTCTTATTGATCATGATTTTTATAAGATGAAAATGAGCTAATCAAAATCCATAAAATACTTTGCCTTCGGTAGAATGAGTCCATTTAATAATTTCTCCATGGTAACGAGCATTTATGGTGGCCAAAAGCACTAATTGTGAGAGCCCCACCTCTAGCTCAGGTGGGCCATAATTAGCACTTTTTATTTACTACTAAATCATGGTTAGCCATGATTAGCCTTTAATGGAGAACCAGGAATGGTTGACGTGTGGCTTTTTCTCTACTAAATCATGATTAGCCATGGTTAGCATTTAATGGAAATGATTAGCCATGATAATTGGCGTTTACTGGAGAACGGTTGATGTGTGGACTTTTTATTACAAGTTTGCCTATATCATGTATGGTAGAATGATTTTGCCTAATAATTTATCCTTAACAAAAAAGTTGTGAGAAGAAAGTGGGGTGTGAAATCTAGAAAGATAACTTGGATTATTCAAGTTTTAGTTCATAGAGAAAATTATCTCCATATTCAAGATGTAAAGAAGTCAAAAGAAAATATAAGATATTCTTGCAATCATCTACTGGTAAGATGAGCATGAAGAATGGATTCTAGTTTTAGGCTTCCCCAAAAATTTAAAAGAAGTACAAAATTGGTTTAAAAATAAAGATTTGAATCAGAAGGAGCTTGATCGATTAAATGTTAGGTTTACTTCCAAAGTGGAAGACCAACAGAAGATAGGATCTTGCATTCTTCTGAGACTTCCTATCATAATGGACGAAGCATGATTTCCAATTCATTTTAGGCTAAGGTTTCTCAATCGGGAATTATACTGCAGAACTTTTGCAACAAAGGTCGGTTTACGATTCTGAGAAGGTTCCTTTCGTTCCATCTCTGGCTTGTAGGTGAGGTCCACCAACCTTGATTGGTATAAAGGCCCAACCCTCCTTGAGGCTGTCATGATAAAGGATCCCATGAGGCCTTTAACAAGCCTTCATCTCCCACTTCAGAATGAATGTACCATCCCTGTTGGATGTGTTGAGGCTGCTATCCTCGGGCCTGGTTTTGGGCCAAGTGGGCTGAAGTTAAATATGATATGATGCACCATGAAGCCTTGCAAGAGGCAATCCCCGATGATAATGTAAGATTTAATGTTAAGAATGTTGCTGTCAAAGATCTCAAGCACGGTTATGTTGCCGCCAACTCAAAAGATGATCCTGCAAAGGATGCTGCCAGCTTCATTTCTTAAGTTATCATCATGAATCACCCTGCACATATTGGGAATGGCTAGGATCAACTGTTGCATCTCTCACATCGCTATTAAGTTTGCTAAGATCCTTGCTAAATTCGACGAGTGGTCTGGTGTAAGGAACTTGAGAAGGAGCTTATTAATTAGGAGCTTTTAGGGTGTATGCACGACACCGCAAAATATGTTGCAACTATGGATGCATCGCAGGAGATGAATGGCCATCAAATAAGAAGTCCATGGGCGCAAGCCACATTGTATTGTTTGATGGCCATTCATGGCTGCACCACATTCCGCATTGCCGAGCATGCAGAAAGCCCATGGTTGTGGAGTGCTTCTTGGAGTACCAACCTCTTTGTCGATTTGCGCTAAGGGACGTGTGCCAGATGGTGGCAATGATTATCTAAGAATAAGGATCCTCTAGGCTCTACATCTAGAAAGCTAAAATATGTCATCAGCTTCCGCAGGAAAGTATACTGATCGCTTTAAGCAATACCTTGGTGACGAGACCATTTCCCATCTCAACTTATCATTGGTGCACCTCAAGATGATGCACCACAAGATCATCGTCGACATTTTTGGTGGCTGGGAGCCAATGGTGGTGGTGCTTTCTTGGCATAGATCCAACCAAGATCGACTAGGGTGGCGCCTACATTGCGAGGCAGACGGCTAAGAGCATTATTGCTAATGGACTTGCTTGCTGCTATATTGTGTGAGATAATGATTGGTGCTCTAGGAAAATACTTTCTACACCGTAGACGGTGTAGCTCTGCGGATACTATCCGTGATGATTGGTGAGCATATGGGTTCGAATGGAAAAAAATTTATGGGACGCTGTGCTTTTTTTTCCGCTCAAGCCCATGCGCTCGTCAATCATCCCAAGCGGTGTTCACGGAGCTACACCACCTGCGGCATAGAAAGTATTTCTCGGTGCTCTAATAAACAACAATTATAGCAGGTAGAAATGAAAGTGGTATAAATAATATCCGTTCAGATCCATTTTTATGTCCAAATCAATTTGAATATAGATAAAAATTTGATAATCAGACTAATATCCATATCTGTATCCATATTCATCAAAGAAAAATAGATATGAATATGAATAGATAACTCTGGTCCGTATCCGAATATCCGCATCTATTTGTAACTTTATATAATTTTATATAATATTTATTAATTTTTTAAAAAAATATATAATCATATAAATATACTATTAGTTTGATATTTCATCTGTGTAGTAATATCTTTGATTCTGTAGTCATAAAATTTAATTATCTAATTTATATCCATAATTATATCTATTTTTTTATTGTTGTATCTATATCCATTTAATACAAATATCAACAAAAATTTTTATATTCAAATAATATCAGCGTTCGTATTTGTATTTATCAAAGAAAATAAATATGAATATAGATATGCTACTATCCAATCCATATCTAATCTAGTTTCAGCTTAGTAGCGAGAAACGTGATATTCAATAGATAAGTTGGATATTGAAAATCTCAATACAGTGACCATGAAGTCAATGCTGAGAGGAATTATTGTACGACAGCATCAATTTCAAGATATATATCGAAAATGATGAGTTGATGAAAAAATTATTATTCGAGCCAATAAAGAAAATATATTGTTCAATTGTTGGTTAGATAAATCATTACATATTGCTATTACTGAAAAAATAATGGTGATGGCTACTAAGGTATTATATAGCATTGATAAGTTTGACGTTTTTGGTATAGATTTTGTGATGAGAGGGAGTATTGGAAGTCCATTACCTGTATTAGGATTCTATTTCTAGTTTATCTTTATTTTCTATTCTAATACCCATTGGAATTATTTATCTTTGAGTCTTTTTTTTTTCGCTCTTAGACTGGAATATTGATGTTTTTGTCTTGTTGTGGGAAGGAGAGTATAGTTTTATAACAAGAGGAAGAGAGCTAGATGAAAAAACTAGGACAGAATTATTTCTGGTGAGATGAGGCTTCTTTGAGAGGGGGAGCCAAACCTATTGTTTTGGCTTCTATTTTATCTCAAGTAAATTTACTCTCCCAATTTTTTAAATTATTCTCATAATTTTATACGAATATTTTGTTTTACATTTGATATTTATTCTGGATTGATCCATGTCAGATAGAATGCCGTCCCACCAAGTGGATGATCCAATCCATAAATGCGCAGGAGACTGAATGCAATTATAGAGACATGGTCTTTTTGGATCTGGTGGACTATTACAGGCAATTGATTAAGGGATACTTCACCAAAGCAGTGCCCTTGATGGACCTCTTGTGAAACGATGATCCATGTCGAGGGTGTGAGCTTGTAAGGAGGCATTCACAAAGCCTAAGAAGGCTATGGTGGAGGAGCTAGTGTCGTTAAAGCCGCCCAACAAAACTAAGAAGCCTTTTGGAGTGCATACAACATACTCGGCTTTGCAATTGGATTCCTTAGTGTAAGAGGGACAAACTATCGCTTATGAGAGCTGAGAGCTCAATGACACTAAATGGCACCACACAGTCCAAGAGAAGGAAATAATCCAAGTTGCGCATGCATTATTAATTTGAGAACATGGAGGCACTACATGCTGAGTGGTTCTAAGTTTGAGGTGAACGAAGAAGGGAGCCGATAAAGGGTCACAGTGAGAGGTTGAGATAGGGGACATTGGTATTGGCGAAACTGCAACTCCAGTGATTCAAGGCCTTGAGAAAGGTGCACAAGTTGTTGAAATGCAAATATGAAGGGCAATTCCTTGCGCTTTAAAGGTGGGCAAGATAGCTTGCAAGCTTGACCTCGAGATCCACTCCGTCTTCCGAGAAATTATTGGATATGTAGACTTAATCTATAATAAATACTGTGGGATGAACCAATAAAAAAAAAATACCACAACAACTGCAACCATCTTAATACATCTATGTAATCACTTAGAGTACTGCTGTGGTATTTTTCCATGCATTTGCTTAGTCTACTGTATTTATCATGGGCTAAGTCTATCTAATAGAAAAAAGAAAAACTTAATTTGTGTTCTTTTTTCTATGGAAAAAGGGGGAACCAAGGGAATGAAGCGGTACTGGTTTCTGACATGAATTAGACGCCGAGTTCATGCAGCCACCTTAATACTGTATCTGTAAGCAGTCAACTTAACAAATGTATTTTTAGCAATTTCATTAACTTCCCCCTCACGGTAGCATTACCCTATAGAAGATTTTTTTAAAAATATATTACTGAATTCAGTGTACAAGCGCCAACGTGCAATGGAAGAACAAGGAAATGCATTGATTATACTGATTTTAGGTTGAAGTGTATGAAGGGTGGAAAGTTTGATTTCGCTCCACAGTCTACATGACATGTATTGTATATTGTCAATAACTAATAAGCTAAAATCTGTGATCAGTGGGTAAAAAACAAAGATCCAATTGGATAACAGATCCACTGCAATCCTTGTTGTAGAAGAACTTAATTTGGTGCATCACAGATTTTGATAGACCAAAAGTAGATTTAGCTCAGATTCCATTTTCATTAAAAACCTAATTAACCCAATGCAGAAGCCTCGACAAGAAAAATCTTCCATATATTTTGCTTGTAGAAATTTCATCCATATTTCTGCCGACAAAATAATAGCTGTGGGGCTCTCTTTTTACAAAGACAACTTCCTTATGGTTCAGGACTTATTTTGTCACAGTTTATTCTACTACGCTATATCCATGACACCATAAATTGGAATTTCTCAAAGTCGTGCATAGATTTATACCAGCGACTCATAATAAAACTAGCTAGGCATTGGACGTGAAGTTAAAGTTGGCACAGGTGGTCTGCCGGAAGAGCAGCGACGAGCTGAACCCCAGCCTCGACGTCGCCAGGTCGAACTGCAGCAGGTTGTCCTCCAGCTGATGCCCTCCGATCACCACCGACGTCCTAGGGTTCGCACCGCCGTCGACGAAGCCCAGGCAAAGAACGTCGTCACTCACCTGCACCATCGAGTTGGCGCCAAAGATCCTCCAGAACACACTCTCACTCTGCAGCACAAGATCGATGGACGGCACCGCCGGCCCGACTCTCGTGCTCCCGATTTCCTTCGAATTGAAGCACGCGGTGAACGGAGCCACCGCCGCAGCCTTGGTTACGTTAGCCAACGACTTTTTGAACGCCCATGTCACCGCTTTGTAGATGGAAGTCTCCAGAACGGTGTAGGGAGTGACCGTGCTGATCTTGGTTCCGCCGACGCCATTTTTATCGATGGAGAGCAATTTGGTGTTGATGGGCACCGTTTTTCCGTTTATCTTGATCGATTTTACTCCGATGAAGTACTCGGCCGACTTCTCTCCTGCTACGTAACTTCCGGCGGTGCTTACAGGGTTGATGATGAGAGGAGTGTAGATGAGAGATTGTGACGCATCCACGTTTAGGAGCAAATGGTAGGGGCCATCGCCGAAGAAGATGACACCATCCGCCGATGTCGAGGACGAGAGACACAGCGCGAACTTCCGATGGAAGCTGAACGTGGCCGCGAGCTGCGATGGGAGACCAATTTTAGTTCGGCCGAGGCCCGCCATGCCGGTTGCGCCGGTCGCAAGGCCTTGGAGGAGGAACGTCGGCGCGCATGAGAAGAGGAAGGTGGGATCGGTGGCAAGAGGGCCAGGGTTGAACCCATCGGTGGATGGGAGGGAGAGGACGTCCTCGGCGAGCTCGCCGCCGGTGCTCGTGCGGATGAAGGGGTTCTCGGGGGAGACGCCGCAGGTGTTGTTGTTGCAGCCGGGCCGGGGTGCTGAGAAGCAGTCGCCGCAGCCGTTGGCCATGGCGAGGGAGCACTGGGCCGAGCGGCATCGGACGGGGCGGTAGGTGGAGGAGTTGTAGCCGTGGTCGCAGTCGACCCAGAGGAAGCGGCCGCCGAGGTCGACGACGAGCTTGACGAGAACGAGAGGGGTTCTCTGGTGGACGCGGGTCACGTACTGGAGGGTGGCGGCGTCCTTGGCGACGGGGACGACGAGGGCGTGGGGCCGTCGGGCCGAGGAGATTGAGAAGAGGAAGAGGAGGGAGGCGAAGAGGAGAATGGGCGCAGAGGAAGCCATTGTGGTTGTGGACGTGGTGGGAGGATTCGAGCTTGCAGCTCCTTTTATAATGGTTGTTGGTCAAGATGTGGGGGAGAATTAGTTTGGCGTGGTAGGCAGCAGCTGGCTTATCTAGAAAGTGAACAACTTTGACTCTGATTGCTACGTGTTGTAGTCTCAGCGTTTTCGTGCTGTCGTGTCTTAGTGTACACCACAAGTTAAGGCCGATGTAGGGGAGGAACTTATGCGTCGATGAGTTGGAAGATAAAGATTCGTTTGAACGGAAAAGAATAAAAAGGGCATGGATAGATGTAAGAAAAAGAGGAAGTGAGTGAATTATGATGACTTCTTGGCTAGTTTTTGAAACCAACAGCGGCTGCATTAAGTACACCTACAGGCTTTCTTTTTTTTTTTTAGATAAATTTATCTAAAAAATTATTTTTTAGATAAATATTTAGATAAAAATAATTTATTTATATTTTTTTATGTATGTATAAATTGCTTTTATCCATGTTCTTTTACATTTATATTTTTTTTTGAGTAAGTTATTAAAATTTATTTATATTTTTTATTAGATTTAAAAAAATGGATGGTTATCGAATATTAAATGATGGAAATATTAGAAATGAGGATAGGATGTTTTAGATATAAAATTAAATACCTACTTTACTGGCTCATGAAAAAATAATTTAGCCATCTTCTAGGTAGATAAAACTTTCTTCCATTTTATGGATAAATGCTATTCATGAAAAAATATTTTTTTATTTAAAAAAATATAAAAATATGATAAATTGATCAATGAAAAAGTAAATCAATTTTTTTTATGATATTTATCTATAAAATGATGAGCTTTAAATAAAAATTAATTATTTTTTATTATGTATAGATGCAAGAAAAAGAAGAAGAAGAAGGTATATGCTTCGTTCGCATTAGCTAAATGAATCATTGGCTTCTTAGCTAGTTTTAGAACTTATTTTTTTAAAGCAAAGAGAGATCGCACTAAGTCTACTGTACATAAGTAAAGTTTGGTCCCACTGCCACTCTCTTTTGATTTTCGAACAAGAAAAGTACTTTCTACACCACGCACGATGCAATATGACGTGCACCGCATGCAGTGATTGACGCTCATATAAAATGAGTATAAAAATAAAAAAAATATTTTTTTTGCTTTCGAGTCTATGTGGTCCCGTGCGAGCGTCAATTATCACGTGCAGTGCATCACGCGCAGTGTAGAAAGTATGACCCCTTGGATAAAGAAAGGGAGAAAGTATTTCAATTTACCAAAAAGGAAAAAAAAGGAATGAGAGAAAATGAAGAAAAATTTGTATAGAATATAAAAAAATATTTTTTTATTGATTAAAAATTAAGATATTTTTTTAAAATTATAAGTATCTAAAATTTTAGATAAAATGAAGTAACATCTTTCTTAAGAAAATAGGTATTCAACTAAATATAAATTATTCTTAAATATATATTTCTTATTATCAATAATATATATATAAATTAATATAAAAATAAAAAATATATATATATTTTTTTGCTTTCGAGTCCGTGTGGTCTCATGCGAACGTCAATTATCGCGTGCGGTATTTCAATTTATCAAAAAAAAATGAGAAAATGAAGAAAAATTTATATAAAATATTAAAAAAATATTTTTTATCGATTAAAAATTAAGATATTTTTTTTATAAGTATCTAAAATTTTAGATAAAATGGAGTAAGATCTTTCTTAAGAAAATAGATATTCAACTAAATATAAATTATTCATAAATATTTTTTTTTTATTATCAATCAAATATATAAAAATTAATTTTTTTTAGATATTATATATACAGATATCAATATTTTATAAAAAAAAAAATTGAAGAGAAAAATCTTTCGTTAGATGGTATGAGTCAATTCTTCGTCACCACGAGGAGAGCGAACAAAGATCAGGATAAAAAGTAGCGAACGATAGGATGGGATGCTGACCGTTGCCGCCGTGAAGTATCTTGTCACATCGTCGCAGCAACATCACTACGGTGATTTTCAGTGTCCGACGGCAATTCTCGTTCCCTCCGTTTAATTTTATATTTTTCAATTTTCAGACTAATTAATTTATTAATAAAAAGAGGATCCAGGACCTACCATTAAGAAAGCTAATCAGCCAATCACCAACTCATCCATATCCATGTCATGTCATTTTCAAATGATCCACTGTTAAATGAAGATAAAGAAATATGGATTTGAAAGCCCTGGTGGAAGTGGACTGCATGCTATCCTCCCAATCTTCCAATCCCTGACGTGCACGCATTAAAAAAAAATTTAAAAAACAAAAAATCTATATAGTGACTCATCCTTTCTGTGTTATAAATTTGTAGCTCATTTGTTTATGACGGGATTTACAATGCTTTTGATGTGCGTGCGCCAGTTTCAGCACGATGCTTACCGATGCACAAAGGCACGTGCATGCACGCATACATGGATGCTGAGTCATTATCATAGCTAGCCAACTCGAATGGTTCTAGATGAATTTTATCAATGGCTCCATTTAGATGATCTAACCAGCTAAAAATGGGTTCATTGGTCTCTCTCTCTTTATTTATTTATTTATTTTGGATGATACAAATAGCAACTACTATATTATTATGTACTAAGACAGCAAATACATGGCGGGATACAGGGAGAGGACAACTAGCTACAACATAACAGCATCCTACATTTTTTTTTTTTGTACACATGATGCACCCTATGGTATGATGCATCGCATGCATCGTTCATTGTACGATGGATGACTGCATGTGATCATGTGCGGCATGCATACATGCACGATCGTCCATGCATATTTCTCGAAGAGTCACGAATTGGTTCCCGTAAGAACCCCAACATGGTTGATGAGCCCAACTTCCAAGAGGCAGAGGAATATAGCAAATTTGGGTCATAATTTCAGCAGAAAAAATAGTGGCTAACTAAGACCGGTCCCATTGTCTAAGTATTGCATGCACCAGGTGTGGTTGGACCGCACCAAATCTCACGGTGGATAACACGCCACATTACCCCTTGTGTTTCACTAATTCTCAATTGCGTGCCATCCACCGTGCATATATGCTCCGGGATCTGCCCTGGTTCCCGTGGACAGGTGCATGCAATAATTTCTCGGTCCGAATTCCTATCCTGAGTGATGAAATGCTAAAGTTTCAGCTGGGTGTTACCAATGTCAACATTAACAAAACTAGGCCACCTGCAGATAGGAGTCGTGGAGAGACGAGGGTCTTAAAAGACATCAATAGCATCGCCAAATCCAATTGCCCAAATAAAATGAATTGAAACAGGGGAGCAGAGCTGCAAATTTTTTGACCAAATGGCAGAACTATGTTTGGATTTTTTTTATAGCCCTCCCATTTGCCTATAAAATGATACTTAGCATCATAAATAAGCTTGGCCCACGAGAGGTTTGGGTGAAGAAGAATTTGGACTGCCAATTTACATAAACAAGTTTCCCTTCTGGTTGATGAATCAACAACATCAATATCTCCCTTTTCCACGGGCATGCACATCGAGGACCAAGCTATAGGGTAAAGAGCTGCTTGATCAGAAGGGTGCCCCTATAGAAAGGCTCTGAACTCTTTTTCTAATTTACGAAGAAAGACAATAGGCGCGGGAGTTGACGGTAGAGAAAAAAGAAATATTGACGATAGCAAGAAATATTGAAGAGTTGCTCTGCCCGTAGGGGCAAGAGCCTTCCACTTTCAAACATCACCTTCTTCTCAAGGAAAGTAAAATTAGATGCATGCAACTTTCTTTCTTTCTTCCCAAAATAGGGATACCAAAATATTTCCGAACTCCTTGTTTCTCATGCATATTAAGAAGATCGTAATTTGATGCTTCAACACAGAGGAACAATTGCACTGAAACTCACTTAATATTTTTGAACATTTATAATTACCTGACCTAAGAAAGAAAGAACGGTAAGCATCGACAATGGATATTAGTTATATATTATCCTTCATGGAATGAGCAAGCAATCAATAAGCAGTCCAAAAGCCACCCGTGACGATCGTAGTGCAAGAAAGTAGCATTGCCCATCTCTTTCAACCAGACCACTACAATGCCCCCAAATAGATCCAAAGAGGGAATCATGCATGCTCCCCACTTTGGCCCCATTGATCTTTTAATGCGACTCGACACGTTAGTAGTTACATGAAAACAGACAATGGAAGGACCATACTGATCGTTCAGATTCTTAGCATAATTTATAAAGTAGGGCTTTGCCGCTTCTCTACAATTCCAGATGATGATCCTCGTGTGTGAGAAAATTCTCCCAACCCCTTCTCGTTGACGGTCATACTAGTGGAAGGTAAACTGGGTATAACAGAGCCTTCCCAAGCCTTGGGAGGACGTTCGATGTTCCCATTGGCCGTCACCGAGAGGATGAAGCTCGGTGATTTCAACGACCAAACTCGGGAGGATGAAGCCCCCACCGAGAGGAGCACCAACACCATGATCTACGGATGGATCCTGGGCCCATTGCGGTATGTGGAACACCCAGTGTCCCAGCTGGTTTCATCTATAATTTCTCCTCTTAAATCCTTTCCACCACCAAGAGAATCCTTGAGATTCCCACTTCGTCTAGCATCCTTAGTTTAGAGTACCTTTATCTTTATTATGTTTGCATCATTCTTACGCATGCCAAGGGATTTTGGCCAAAACGCTGTATCCAAAATCAACGTCTTATTTTCCATTAAAACCAATCATTTGTCATTGGACACATAACGTATCATGCATAATTACATGATGCGTGTCTTAACTTCCATCTCTCTCCTCATTTAGTCGTCTCGTGTGAGATTCCAAAAGCATCCCAGAATTTTTGTTTCCTTCTCTTAAGATGGAGACCATGACAAGTGATGCTAATGAGCATCCGTGCAACACACATGAGGATAAGTTTCAGCAATGCCGGTGTCGGGTTCCGCCCTCGGCTCTTCGTGCTTGCCATTTTGGGTTCACCATGGGGTGTAGGGTTGCAAACTGGATTCGGATCTGACACATGTAATCTGGGTTCGGTAACGATAACTAAGCCAAAGCCAACCCAAACCTGAATCGTTGCCACCCCTAGTCGTTTCATTACCATATTGAAATTGGCGAGATGAATTAGTGATTTTTTAAATTCTATGCTCGATCGTGGTCTCTCTTTAGTGTCATTCTTGATTTCCTAGGATGACAGTATTGATATTGTTATCTGTTTTAAACCAACTCCACCTACTTTTATCCAGATTTCAATTTCCTTGTTTCAATTTACAATGATTTCAATATGAACTTTTGATTATTTCAATTTTATCCAGATTGCAAATTCCTAGTTTCAATTTTCAATGATTTCCATATAAGCTAGCCTTTTATTCAACCATACGAAGTGATTAGAAATTTCCAAGTACTCTGTAATTAACCATTGGATGTATGACAGCTTTTTCTCTTCCACGGGTCACCACACACCGTTCATGGAGCCCCTCTAGGAGGAGATATTGAAGCTTCATTGACGGTGTCAGATTTGGATGTGTTATTGATATTTTCAGCAGGTTGCGGACCAGCATTCCCCAAACCGATCGTACCCAACGGCTGCCATGGTGGCACATTGATTGGGAAGCAGGGCACAGGACCCAAGAGACAGGACTCAGGAGGCTGCACTATGAAAAGTTTGTACGGGTTTGGGTAAGTGATGCAGTGTGCTACGTGACGACCTTTGTTTTATTCTTTATTTAATGCTTGTGAAATTTTTAAGGCAGTGCAAGTGTTCGTTTTGCTCGAGTTATGTACGGATGTTGAGTCTGCATTACCATTCACATTTTTTTTTTCCCTTGTTAGCCAGATATTTAATGTCTGGTTTATTTTCAGTTAAGTCCAAGCGACCAAGAGAACAAGTGTTGGATCCTGCTGCGCTGCTATAGACAATTGGTTTGGATCAGAATTTTAAATGTATCGCCCGTTGTGACCGTTTATGCGTTCCGTAGTCCAAATGCACGTTGTAGTATTAAACTGGTATATGCAAATAATAATAATAATAATAAAATAAAATAAAATCATAGAATGTGAATTATTTGAGCTTTTCTCCCTGCACCAAGATAGCATTTTTTGTAAAGATTGTCTGGCAACATGATGATGGTATAATAGCCAATATAACTTACGAGCACCTGATCCCACATTTTTAACTGTTTGATCACACCTAAACGGAACTGTAAAACGAAATCTTTGCTACATAATTTAATTAGTTACAAAGTTACAAGAGTTAACATGTTACACATCAAAAAACAGCTCATGTCTTGCTCCTACGAAAATGTTAAAAAAAAAAAAAAAGAAAAAAAAATGCAATGCCCCGCTTACCAAACCTACGTGGAGGCACGCTCCCTTTGCCATGCTTTTTAAACAAGAGCTTCCATCTCCATGGACTTTCTTTGAGCAATTAATTACATTGATGTTGCACCTGGCACAATGTGTTAGTGATGATGTTTAGAATCCTATCAGGTCGAGAGCAGTTAATGGATAACTCGCAGCAGGTTGGAATAAGATGTGTCATTTGAAATAATTGGCGTAGATGCTACTGGAATCTCTTCTTCTTCCTTGTTTCAGGGTTCTCATCAAGTATAACAATGTCATCATCATCATCATTGTCCTCAACTTCTTGAGGATTTACTTGATCACCGACCTCATGGCTTGAACAAGGCTTGACATCATGAACATGGTCTATCATTTCCGACATTTCAGATAGTTTTCTCTTTGTCCCAAGTTTTTCTCGAGCTATCTCAACCTCATCAGATTTCTCTACCATTTCTGTCACAGCTGGATGTGCGGTTGATGTACTCTCGCCATTGCTTACAACCCGGGTGTCTTTCTGGATAGGAGCTATCCAACCAGCCAAGACCATCCCATCAGGTTCTTTCTCCTCATCAAACTCTTCCCTGGAAATATCAGCACAAGATGTAGATCAATGACCAATGGAATTTCCAGAAAAAGAAGAATGGCGTTTTATCAGATCAACCTTATATTAACTGCAAATGTAGAACAGCTACAAATGCAGCCGAAAGACAAAATGCAGCTAAAACAATCTAAACTCTTAAAAGTACATGGAAAGATACAGTCAATTCATTTCTCATGCCAAAAAATATTAACAGCCTGTAAATACATAAACTAAAAGCAGAAAAAAGAAATATATGTGGATGCATCATGTACTTATCCTCCATTCCACCCTTAAATTCTGCTTCCTTCTGTTGCCTCTGCCTCACACAGTCACCAACCGAAACAGCAGTGAGGTTAAAGTAAACTAAAACTGACCCAAGGTTCATAATTTCCAACCTTCATTTGACCAGTTGTAATCTATGTAAGCTACTGTTCACAAAATCCTTTAGATACTCGGTGAAACACTTCAAACTCGATAGAAGTGGGTGTGGGTGCAGTAGTTGATTCAGGTGGGGATAGGAAGTTCTCTTCCAAAAAATAATAATGTGGGAACGAGTTTCTGGGGAAATCACCAAGTAGGCACGACCTTAAGTGGGAGATTCCTGCTACTAAAGATAAAACAATAATTCTATCTGGACAGGCAAATGGTGCATATGCATATAACAAAAGTGTTAAAACGCTCTTCACGGAGCAACTCCAAAAGTTGCTCCTACCAACAAATGAGAAATTTATCCTCATGTATTGCATTAGTTAGTTTGCATCATGGGGCTTGTCATTTGGTTATAGT
The DNA here is from genome assembly GCA_006176705.1 of Cocos nucifera. Classification (NCBI taxonomy): domain Eukaryota; kingdom Viridiplantae; phylum Streptophyta; class Magnoliopsida; order Arecales; family Arecaceae; genus Cocos; species Cocos nucifera. Next base: position 216,917 of record QRFJ01000238.1, on the reverse strand, counting down.
TTACATCCTTGGGGTTTTTTCATCATTTGGTCCATAGCATCAATGTCACAAAAATACCCAGATGCATGTAAAGCTATAAATTGAACAACTGGAGCATAAATTTGTCATTTGCTGATAGGAGCACCTTTGTTAAGTTGCTCGCTGGAAGCATCATGACCATCCATACATGAATGCACGAACAAATTTATGCATAAACACATATATGTCTGCATGCGTACATAATGTATGGGTGATGACAGGAAAATAAGCATATGAAACATGTCAGCCAAATTACCTATAAAGAGTAAAAACATAACTGATATGAATTTTATAACTGCTACTAAAGACTCAGACGAGTTCAAGTATCCTGCACTGCAAATCTACAAAAAATAAGGTAAAACAAAGCTCTGAAGAGATGAATCTACAAGTACAACAAAACCATATTTTCATCTCAATTTTGAAACACAACGCAAGTCGAGATTGGAAAATATGTAACTCTTTCATATGTATTTTGGGAAACCAGATGCAAAGAAGCAATTATGACTGTCATACAAACATATTCAGAATATAAAGAAGCATCGACAGTACATTTGGATCGTTCCAAGAAGGTCAGCGCTAGCACATGGATTGACATGTTCATGAATCTTGGATTGCTCTCCAAATCTCAAAGATAGAGAAATTTGTCATGTTGAAATAGCAACCAGAACAATTTAACAGTATATTGCATCATACTATGGTTGACCATGAATCTTTATGGCATTTCTTTTTTAAAGTACTTTGTCATTTCTGTTCGTTCTGATATGGAACCATGGAAAGTGTGCATTCTAGGGTTCCAAAAAAGTGCAATATACAAATGATAGATGCTGGATATATTTTCCAAGTGACTAAATTTTGGACAAATTTTTATTTATTATTTATTTTATTTTTTTGGACATTTTCATCACGTTTCAATTGCAACAGGGCAAATGCAGATGCAAAAGGAAAAAAAAAGGGAAGGGGGGTGGGGAGATGAAGGAGCCTGGCCAACATACTGAAATTTAAGTTTTCGGACCTGGATCATGAACCAAGCTGACCATAACCTTGAGTCCGCTGCACCTTCACCTCATTTGTTGTGCGTACTTCGATTCCTTTAACCTTTCTCTATTCAACAATATGTTCCCAAGTTTTTTAGAGAATTTTGGAGTGCCAACACTACCAAAATCTTGAATACCTCAATGCCTCTATGGAACTCAAAGAATTATGCTTACATCAGCTAGAAGTGCCGGCACTTGGAATGGCTTTTTGAACTGTCTGATCAAAAAATACCTTATGGCAATCCATGAAATTCAAATTCTCAACTATTTTACTACTGAGCAATATAATCTAAAGCATCTAGACTACTTTAGCAAAAGTATCAAACTTTTTTTTTCCTTTGTTTCCTTCTCTTCAGTGTCATCATAGCATCGGTATAATTTTTATAACACAAGCATCAATGACTGGTCAATTTACTCTAGTATGAATATTTTGGCATTGTAGACTATGAAAGTGTTTCAAAGTCAAGAATTAGAAAATGATTTGGCAACACTATGGTAGAGATCTGGATATCTTGCATGGGTGCTAAGTATGTAAGTAATAAGCTTTTCCCTTCGCTAGAATTTGGCCAACGTTCAAGCAAATGGAGGTGAAAACTGCCACACAGAATGAACCATAATAAAGCCCCCACGTGTTTGCTGAATAGCTCACTCAAATAAGTATGTTTAGTTCAGGTTGCATGCAGATGATCTGTGCCTTCCTGCATGCATGCATGCATCTGTATGCAGAGCACACCTCTTAGATTATTATCCTCTTGTTAAACATCTGGGTGATATAAGTTGCAATGACAAGATATAAATACTGACCCGAACAGTATCAGGGAATATATAATTACCCAAATAATAGATTGAAATATAATTTTGAATAAAAACACCTACATTACAAACACCATATTTATAGATTGATACTTATAAAAATTATGTATTCTGTTTCTATGTTTCTTAAGATATATGATATTAATATGAATCAGTCTTCATGGTTGCATAGGTTTGTATTGTATTTAACAGGTGGAAAAGTAAAGTTTCTAATAGTCTGCTCGGTAATTTCTGTGTCGATGCTTGATTCTATCTCCCATGTGAAACCATGACACTTACAATCATGGCATCCTAATGCCTCTACCATGGAAGGAGAAATGCGAGCAGATGCAGATGCATTTATGGGGCGACAGGGGCAGCAAAATTGGCACCGGCATATAGAATGTCTCAGACATCCTTATGTTTGTTTCCAAGAGAGAACTTTGCTATTTGAGATGATACCTGTTTAATATATCCCTATTTTAGACATCCCTGTTTTAGACATTCCTTGAGAAATCTGTTATTCCAGATGAAGACCGTCAACCAATTTCATTAAGCTTGAATGATACAATTTATTCCTATCCTTGAGTTATAAAATTCTCTCTTAAATCACTGATCATAATGATCTTATCCGCTTCATCAGCCTGACTCTAATTCTAATAGAAATGTCTAAATTTATTTCCCCATTTTTTTCTATTAAAAAAAAAATGCTTGCATGATGTCATCTCTAGGTCATCAATTTTTTATTATGTCCAAAAACTGTCAGGTATAAATGCATTTAGACAATTTTGGCAAATAGTTAGAACCTTACCATCTAGTTAAGCAATTTGTGAAAAAAAAGAAGACTTTATTGTGCCCTTTTAGGGGGGAAGAAGAAACTTCATCCAAATAAAACCCTCCAAAATATTGCCTTGTTATTTTGTTGCTTTCTTCCTTCTTCCCATATAATTCATAATATCTTCGAAGTAACATGTCCACAAAGTCCCTGATGTACATAAATCTAACCATATATCTATTTATCTAAGTTCGATGATAGCTTGTGTTTACTGCCATTAAGCATATAAATATAAGGTACCAGGGCAGAGACTAAACAAAACTGGCAAATAAGACGAGATCCAAATCTAGTGATGGCATAAAGATTATCATAAAGAAAGAAGGAAAAGGCCTATTAAAACAATGTTATGTTTAAAGAACAGATACAAGCAACAAAGAAAGACCTGTGCTTGATGTTTATATTGCATGAAAATTCCTGATGAAGATCCTCAACTGTGAGCACAGTGCCACTGGTAACTGGAGCAGGAAGTTCTGCTAAGGCCTGCACAAAATAAACATCAAAGAATATTTTAAGGACCACGATAAAAATAGAAGCAACCAAAGAAATCTTTTTTTAGAAAAAAAAAAAAAGGAAACAGATCATAACCTTGTCAAGGATCAAAGCATAATTGGCAACAACATCTTCTTCTAAACCATCACCAGCCTCAAAAATGAGGGTTAAGCCATGCATTATCAAAGGTGAATGCATGCCCAGTTTGTTTTTCACTATCTTCTCAACAAAGTCCCGTAACTTTGAGGTTCGAGTGTTTATCTCCAGAAGGAGGGGTGTCTGTGTCATATCATGTTATACATAATTCTAGTACAGCATACAAAAAGATAAGTGCGCAAATTCATACAAACATATGAACACATCAAGATAAACATGTGCACCCAAAAATATATCATAAGATATAAGAATACCTCAGAACAGACATAACATGATTTATTAGCCTCAAATGGCTGTACCGGCATTAAAAGCATCTTTCTTGATGGGTGTTCAAGACAATATGTCATCCTGAAACATATAACGAGTATAATAGATAAGCATATATCTATTCAGCGAAAGACTGTTATTACATGCAAGCAATCAGAATAAATAAAAGATAGACCCAAATTCTTCAAGTCCAACCAGGTGAAGGAGCAGATCTGGGACTGAGGAAAGGTGAAATAATTTTAAAAAAAGGAAAAACGGAATAATACAAACTCATTAGACTAATCACAGCTATTGTCAAACAATACATCTCATGTGAGAAGAAGAATTATTGCCGAATATAGAATGGGCAGAGCAAGGTAGCACAAAATAGGTTTAGATATATTAGGACACACCTGAAGTTCTCAAAATCACCCTGGAGAATCTTGATTGCTTCAATTACTATCAAACCAGCAATAATAGCATTTGTTGTTGCAACAGCATGAACAATATTTCCAGCAATACCTTTAGCTTCAAAAAGACTATGCAAAGGAATTCCAAAAGAAGATGCCCTAATATTTGCTGCAGCAGTCACAAATTCTACAGCCAATTGATCATCTTTGTCAAATGTCAGATTCCCAATATCCTGAAAACCAAAACCAAAGAAAATCCAAGGTAAAACTATGACATAAGAACTAAAAAGATGTTCCTGAGAGAAAATGAAGACAGACCTTTTGTCGTTTTTCAATAAATAATCTCAAGGCCTCCAAAAAGATCCTCGAATTCTCAGAAAGACTCCAAATATCCTGAGGATTCTTTAGACCAAGAGACGACATAGACGACACGACTGACTCCTCAGTGACACAGTTCTCCAAACTTCCATTTTGCTGGATAAGATTGTCTGGCAGTACATCTCTAACATAAAGAGGCCTAGGTTTGTTTCTATTCTTCCATGTTTCTTCATTAGTTAATGCAACTTCAATGTTATAGCCAAAAACATGATCATAAATTTTACGAGCATACTGTTCAGGATCCTCATCAGTCCTTCGCTCAAACACATCTTCTGTAGGATTTGTTGAATTGGTGCCATCACTGGAACGCACATTAAGATCATTCTCCTGATTTTTATCACCAAACAACTTTGCAAAAAGCAGGTCCTTTGCCCAAACAATGCAGTGAACAAACTGTCAATGTAAGATACAAATTTCAATTTCACACCAGGAGAACACAGAAAGTATCAAGAACTAGTCAAGCATTCAGTATGAATCTTCAAAAATCTAGCAATAGAGTGAAAATAGAAAGCAAGATCTTCATTATCCATTAGTTCATGACTTGGGATTATACAATTTTGAATTAAGCACATTTTTATAGACTTAGCAAGGGAAAAATGTTGCATGCACATAACTCATGAGCTTGTTATTTGTTGCAATTTAAAGTACCTTGGTTTATTAACTATTAAAATTCAGATGCTGGATTCTTTGATCCATGTTATTTGTAAACACAAGGTATGAATGTTAAAGTTTAATCATTAAAAATGTAAATAACCCATTTATCTTCGAACGGTGAACTTTCTCTCAATAAAAAAACAATATTGCTTATTTCAAATAAAGAAATAATACATCATTAATGTAAGTCCAACACTGCATATCAGCAACAGAATTGGTCCAAATCAACATGGGAATCTTGATAACGGAAAAAATTTCATAAGTAACCAATTCTTTTGCATACAAGTAACGCCTACACACATGTTTAGTGTGCAGTACAATCAAACTACTACTTTATTCTGTAATGAGACTGCACAATGTTGTAAAGAGTCTGCATGCGTGGCACCAGTAAGGCGTCTTGCTTGTAGGTTGTGAATTTAATAAAAATTTATGATAACTTGGAGCTTTAATCATGGTGCATTCACTTCAAAATTACCCCTCAAATTTCATGTTATCAAGCATGCACCACATCGCATGACTGTCACAAAATTTTCAAGGACCTACTCATCCATCAATATATGGTCTTGGCATTGGATAGTGTTACAATGACACTCCAACCAATTATGAAAGGATCCATCTAACATCTACAAGACCCAGAAATCAGCCAACACAAAATCACATCCAACTCTAGTGCACATACCACCTTGTGCTTCATATTTAGGGCATGTTTGGTTGGAGGGAGTTGGATTCGGAATGGAAATGGGAATGGGAATAAGTGACTCCCATTCCAGCCATTTGGTTGGGGCCAGCCCCATTCCCATTCTGATTCTAAGGGAGAATGGGAATGCCCCAATCTCCCAAAATCCAATCCCTATTCTCTCCTAGTATTCAAATCACATTCTACTTCCGATTAAGAACCAAACAAGTTAGGGGATATGTCATATGACCATTCTAATTCCTATTCCAAACTGTTGGCGCAAAATTTGGTTGACGCTGGATCGAGCTGGAGTCAAGAAAGACGAGGTCACCGCCGATGACCTGCAAAACAAAGTTCCGTCCGGAATCGGTGTTGGTGGCTCCGGTAGGACCCTCCGATGGTCAAGTTAGCTCTGGCCAACAGAAATGGAGTACTCAGTGTGGAGTTCGGCAAAGTTTCGAAAAGAAAAAGAAAGCTTAGAGAAAACGTATCTGAAGGATCCCTTTTTATAGACGGAGCTTGTTGTAACTGCCTTGATTAATGACTGTCGTAACCGTCCTGATAAATGCCGATCGTGATTGACTTGATAAATGCCGATCGTGTTGTCTTGATAAATGACAATCATAATTATCGTGATAATTGTAACCGTTCAGTAGTGGGATCGCCTGTAGGAATCCGTCTGAAAGAACAATCTGTAAGGAGTTCGGCTTCCATAAAAGCCCGACCGGATGAGTCCAAAAGGAGTTCGGCTTCCGTAGAAGTCCGACTGCTAGAGAAGTTCGGAAGGAGTTCGGCTTCCGTAGAAGTCCGGCTGTTAGAGGAGTTCGGGAGGAGTTCGGGAGGGGTTCGACTTTCGTAGAAGCTCGGCTGCAGGAGTTCGACTTCCGTAGAAGCTCGGTTGCTGAAGGAGTCCGAAAGGAGTTCGGCTTCCGTAGAAGCTCGGTTGCTGGAGGAGTCCGGAAGGAGTTCGGCTTCCGTAGAAGTCCGGCTGCTGAGAAGTTCAGCCGGCTGAAGAGGTTCGACTGGGGCTCAGCCGCTGAGAAGTTCGGCTAGGTTTGTCCGCTGGATAGTTCGGCCACTGAATGAATCTGACTGTTAGGAAGAGAATTTTCGATTGAAGCTCTTCCGTGATTACCAGCTGCATTAGACTAAGCTTCAGACTAGACTTCGGCGAGAGCGGGATTTATCCCCAACAATAGTCCCCCCACTCCCGAATTCGAAACTCAAAGTATAAAAAGGGCGACTGCCGAAGTCCTCTTCAGGGCTATGTACCTTGTCTCCAACCGAGGTTGAAAGTGTAGTTGAAGCTCGGAGGAGATCTTGTCTCCTGTTGTTGTCAAGCACAATGGGGCCATCTTCGAAGCCTTTCCTCTCATCCCGTCTAAAATGACCGAAATGAACGAGGTCTTCGACTTTGCTCACGTTAGGAGGAGAACGAACAGGCAGTGGGGGCCTTCGATTTTGCTCACATTAGGACGAGGTTCTCCTCCTGTTCCTAACGGACTGTGGGGGCGCATAAGGGCCATTGTCAGGACCTCTCCCTCCATCTCGTCTAAAATGAACGAGATCTTCGACTTTGCTCACGTTAGAACGAGATTTTTCTCCTATTCCTAACGGACTGTGAGGGCACATAAGAACCGTTGTCAGGATCTCTTCTCACATCTCGTCTAAAATGAACAAGACCTTCGACTTTGCTCACATTAGGACGAGATTCTCCTCCTATTTCTAACGGACTGTGGGAGCCTTCAACTTTGCTCACATTAGAATGAGGTTCTCCTCCTGTTTCTAACGGACTGTGGAGGCACATAAGAGCCATTGTCAGGGCCTCTCCCTCCATCTCGTCTAAAATGAACGAGGCCTTCGATTTTGCTCACGTTAGGACGAGGTTCTCCTCCTATTCCTAACGGACTGTGGGGGCACATAAGGGCCGTTGTCAGGGCCTCTCCCCCATCTCGTCTAAAATGAACGAGGCCTTCGACTTTGCTCACGTTAGGACGAGGTTCTCCTCCTATTCCTAACGGGCTGTGGGGGCCTTCGACTTTACTCACGTTAGGACGAGGTTCTCCTCATGTTCGTAACGGACTGTGGGGGCACATAAAGGCCGTTGTCAGGGCCTCTCCCCCATCTCGTCTAAAATAAACGAGGCCTTCGACTTTGCTCACGTTAGGACGAGATTCTCCTTCCTATTCCTAACGGACTATGGAGGGCACATAAGGGACCATTGTCAGGAACCTCTCCCATTGAGATTGAAGCCAGAAAAAATCTTATCGTCAATCGAAGTTACGTTGAATGAAGCTCGGGGGAGATCTTATCTCAGCCGAGGTTGATTTCGAAGCTCGGAAGAGATTTTATCTCTAGCCAAGGTTGAAGCTCCGGACGCTCGGGAGAGATCTTATCTCTAGTCAAGATCTTGATCTCTTGTTGGCTAGACTTGATCGCTCGAAAGAGATCTTATCTCTAGCCGAGGTTGGCACGGTCGCTCGGAAGAGATCTTATCTCTAGCCGAGGTTGACTCGAACACTCGGAAGAAATCCCATCTCTAGCCGAGGTTGAAGGACTTTGACCGGGTCATGTTAGGACGAGGTTCTCCTCCTGTTCCTAACACGGCCACTATTGACTGCTTTTTCCCTGTCATCACATAATTTTTGCATAATTTTTTTTGTATAGTTTTTACATAGTTTTCCCTGCCATTCACATAGCACATTTTTGAATTCTTTGTTCTTCAGGATCGTAGGAGCTGTTCCTTCAGTTTCATAGACGATAATTTAGAGATCTCCTTTATTTCGAGCTCCTCAATTTGGCTTCTCTTAACTTTGATGCTGGAGATGATGGATCGCAGAAGTACCAAGCTCCTCTCAAACGTGGCGTCGATGATACAGGAGGCGACCGACCTTTCTGTTGTTTCTCCGTCATTGGTGGTTCTGGCTATGGCAGCGCCCTCAGCTGATCTTCTCCTGCTTCAAACCGGCGTCCTTGATGAGCTCCTCGATTTTGTTTCGGAGCTGAATGCATTCTTCAATGTCGTGGTCGTGGTCGTGATGGTAGAAGCAGTACTTGCTTCGATTGTGCTTGTTTGGGGGAGATCATAATTCTTCTGGTCTTAGCAGCTGGTTCCTAATTTCCGTCAGAACTTGAGTTCGAGGAGTGTTAAGTAGGACGTAGTTGTGGAATCTTCCAGGGAAAGGACTTCTTTGCACCTTTCTATCAGGCTTCCTTGATGACAAGCTCGAGGAGCTCGGGCTCGCTTGCGCCCGGAGGGAGTTCGTGAGTGCGGCCGAACTTCACTCGGCCCTCCATCGACGGCATGCCTATTAGACTCGTCCACCCACCACTCTCCTGCGACTTCTTCATCCTTCAATTTGAAGGCTTTTTCCGTACGGACATATCTCTCGACCCGGGCTAGCAGATCGGCAAAATTCCTGGGGTACTACTTTTTCAGAGAAAACAGCAAATCGTTCTTCTGAAGGCTGTCCTTGAGCGCGGCCATTGCAACGGACTGATCCAGATCCCGGACCTCCAATGCTGCGGTGTTAAATCGGATGACATAAGTTCGGATGGATTTTTCCTGCTTCTGCTTGACATTCATCAGGAAATCCGAACCTCGGCGCGGACGTCGGCTGCTGACGAAGTGAGCCACAAACTGATGGCTCATCTGATAAAAAAAAAATCGTGCCTGACTTCAATGCTGAGTAACAGTTTCTTGCTGCCCCCCTCAAGATAGATGAAAAAGCTCGGCATAATATGGCGTCTGATGCACCGTGAAACAACATCATGATCCGGAATGCCTCCAGATGATCAACCGGATCAGAAGTTCCATCGTAGCTTTCAAGTTGAGCTTAAAGTTCGACGGAACGGGCTCTTGCATAATTCGAAAAAAAAAAAGAGGATCGGTGAGGACGTCGTCATGGTGAGCTGGGGCGACGTGGCCGAGCTCCTCAATCCATCGGTCTATCTCCCATAGTTTGTGATTGAGGACGTCGTCTTGGTCGCAAACCTTGGAGGGCTTCCGGCTACAGATGGAGAAGATCTCCTTCAGAGAACTATGATCCGAACTTGGATCCTCTACTCTCTATTTTTTCTTCCTAATGGCGACGGGCATGCTAGCCCAAATACTCTTCCTTGGGACCGATTTCTGACATCCTGACGGTGGATTTCTTGGTGGAGTTGTCGTTGGAGGCTGCCACATGGCCTGTACCATCTCGGTGAGGCCCTGAATCCGCTGCATCAGTAGGTTAAACTGCTCCGAATCCACTATGGCTGCAGATGGGGCTTGAGTTACCGGAGCTGGAGCGGAAACTGATGTATCTGGACGGGATCTGACTGCAGAAGCCATTGATCGCCGGGTCAAAGCTTTCATGGGAGGCTTTTTTTTCTGGAAAGAACTCTAGATCGCTGCTGAGCACTCCTTTAAGATCAAGAAAACCTCAAGAATAGAGGGCCCTTCCTCTAGCGTCAATTCTGTTGGTGCATAATTCGATTGACGTCGAATCAAGTTGGAGTCGAGGAAAATGAGGTCGCCGCCGATGACCTGCAAAACAAAGTCCCATCCGAAGTCGATGTTGGTGGCTCAGGTAGGACCCTCCGATGGTCAAGTTAGCTCTGACCAACAGAAATAGAGTGCTCAGTGTGGAGCTCGACAGAATTTTGGAAAAGAGAAAAAAACTTGGAGAAAACGTATCTGAAGGATCCCTTTTTATAAGCAGAGCTTATTGTAACTGCCTTGATTAATGACTGTCGTAACCGTCCTGATAAATGCCGATCGTGATTGACTTGATAAATGCCGATCGTATTATCTTGATAAATGACAATCATAATTGTCGTGATAATTATAACCGTTCAGTAGTAGGATCGCCTGTAGGAATCCGTCTGAAGGAACAGTCTATAAGAGGTTTGGCTTCCATAAAAGCCCGACTGGATGAGAAGTCCGGAAGAAGTTCGACTCCCATAGAAGCCCGGGTGCTGAAGAAGTACGGAAGAAGTTCGGCTTCCGTAGAAGTCCGACTACTGGAGGAGTCCGAAAGGAGTTCGGCTTCTATAGAAGCTCGCTACAGGAGGAGTCCGGAAGAAGTTCGGCTTTCGTAGAAGCTCGGTTGCTGAAGTCCGGATGGAGTTCGGCTTCCGTAGAAGTCCGGCTACTTAGAAGTTCGGCCGACTGAAGAGGTTCGGCTGGGACTCGACTGCTGAGAAGTTCGGCTAGGTTTGTTCGCTGGGTAGTTCGGCCACTAAATGAATCCGACTGCTACAGAGAGAATTTCCGATTGAAGCTCTTGAGTGATTACCAGCTGCATTAGGCTAAGCTTCAAACTGTACTTCGGCGGAAGCGAGATTTATCCCCAACAAAAACCATTCCGATTCCAGTCACAAACCAAACACGCCCTTAATGGAGAATCAATATCAGACGGATATCTAATTCATCACCAACATCGACCTTTTAAGTGGCAGAAAAGAATCGGATGCTAAATTATAGTTCCTGAATTTAGTTGCTAGAATCAAGATCAGGTGTGGGAGTAGGGTTCGCCGAACTGGCTCGAACTGAATGGTTCGAGGCATGCCAAACCATACTAACAACTAACCAATATAGTTTGGGCTTCCAATTCGGAATGCCAGCAAAAACGGAGCAAGGAAGAAGGAAAGAAAGCAAGAGAGAGGAGAGGGGAGGAGAGAGGAAGGCCTATGGTGGCCCGCTAAGGCCTCTGGATCTCTGTGATCCTTCATGAGATACGAGAAGAGAGAGGTAGAGAGAGAGGGGAAGGGAGTGGGGAGGCTATCGTGGCCATCGAACAGCCCAAAATACCTCCACAGCCACCGCAAGTTTGAAACAAGGGCCTATTTCGAACCATGGCGGCTGCAGAGGTGTTTTGGACCGTCCAAAGGCCACAATAGCCTTCCCACCGCCTTCCCTTCCCTTTCCCTCTCTCTCTATCTCTCTTTTCTCATTTTCTCTCGTGGAGGATCATGGAGCCCGGAAGGCCTCGACGGCCCTCCAGTGGCCACCGTAGTCGTCTCTGTCAGCCTCCCTTTCCTTATCTCCCTCTCCCTTCCTCCCTCTTCTCTCTTTTTTCCTCTCCAATTCATCCTCTATTTCTATCTCGATTTGGATCCAGTACGGGGGCATACCGACTTGTACGGCTGGCCAATCGGTATGAGGTTCGATTTCGAGTCGGCAATCCTTGTATAGGAGCAAGTCCATGGTGTGGGCGCAAGGAAGTGGATATTTTAGAAACGCTTTTATCAAGGAAGCGGGTGCAAAGTCGAGATTCCAAGAAGATTTCAAAGCGTGTGAATTACCCTAGGTAGAAGATACTAAGGCTTTGAATCGAGAACATGGCCACTATCTCATCTCGAGCCCTCTAATATCACCTTAGAAACAAATGGAAGGCCTTTTAGATCTTCTCCACCCTCCTATGGTGATTAATGAAGCCATTACGTCCTTATCTAGGAGTTGCATTTATTTTGTAGACATATGCATTTCATCTGAAATGAATTTGAGCCATTTTAGATTTGGAACAGATTTTTTCAAGCTTAACCCTCTTGTCTACCCAACCTGTTACCTCCTTTCGACCTAATGTAAGGTTTCTATAGAATTTCTAGTTCTTGCTTTAGCCATTTATTCTATTATTGTCCATAAACATAAATCACTTGTCATGGACCATAAATCCCCTCTAAATATTAGTTACTTCTAGCCTTATAATCCTAATTTTATTCACTAATCCCAATCATTGGAATCATACATCCTTTTCAGGCCCACTCATCAATATTTTTATATTTCGTTCCTTGTTTTCGATATATGGTACCTGAATTTGTGGTCTACCTCATTCTAAGTGGATTCATGTGCCAACATCAACATATAGTGGCACCTAGTGAACTCTTAACATGATTGACATGCCTTCATTCTCAATGATTTTCCTTTATTGAATAATTCCATAGTTTCTTGGGCACACATTTGCTTTCATAGAATTTAACTGCTTTTTATAAGTTACATTGACAAAAACCTACTCTTCCACTTCCCAACATCTAGAAACCTATCTTCTTGTCATTATATCCTTCATAACTATCTGGCAGACCAACATAAATTACTAGTACTGGACCTTTTCTTTTTCATTAGAGTTTTTCTTGCTGTCTTTCAAACTTCTTCAGGTCCAAGCGAAACTAAATGAAGCAATTTTTTTTCCTATTATTTAACCAAAGGTCTTAAATATCGGTGGGACAGGAGGGGGCATCCCACAGTCCTGTGTGTTGATACATAGCACCATCCCGAGTGTCAATACGACATGAGGTGGGAAATTGACTAGGACAGACAGAACATCCACCATTCCCAGGTGTTAGGATGCAGGGCATCATTCTATGGAAAAAGCAGGATAGCCTTGTCCCAAGTATTTAAAGCCTTGCTTCAACAAATTGTTGCACATGCTGCAGTGCTTCTGACATAGCCATCTTGTAACAAGGCTTTATAGCCATCATTCCACTTACATCCATTGTGCACAGCATTCTGATAATAGCCCACCATTCACTCATGCAACTCTTAATATTTGACATCACTGACATTTTACGCTTTCCATTTTTCATTTTTATCTGCTTTCGTGTGTCTTAAGATCATTACTGTTCTTGTTAAGCATTAGAATTTGTTCAAGCTCTTCTCTCACCTTGATTCAACCAACATCTCCTGCATGTAATGCTCTTTTGTTGCTTCTGTCTTAATCATTCGTGTTGCTCTATGGGTTCACTTTGTCTTGATTGTGACTGCACAATTAGCTGTCTTCGCACATACCCTCAAAATATTTTGTTGTAACATACCTAAAACCTCTAGATGATATACTTAAATGCATCATGTGCATTGTTTTGTCAGATCATGGTCCTAATTCTCCATTGCCTCACCTGTAACAAAGTTAAGTTTTGGTCCCATGATGATTCATTTCAGAGAAACATTTTTCCACAATAAATCAAAATTGGAGAAACCAACCATAATGCAGTTTCTACCACCCCAAACCAAGCCTGCGATACATATTGAGCCATACTATCCCATACCGACAAACCATAAGTTGATATAGGGGCCTGCCATGGTAGGTACCATACCAGTAGATGGCTATTATGCTACTTTGGTGTTTCAAACATTATGATAAATACAAAGCCTCAGACTGGTGGACAGATATATCGAAAAAGATAGATCAATTATCAAGAACAATAATGAAAAAAGGGAGTGAGGGTGGACACAAAATCCACTTGTACAAACTCAAAAATATTCCCAATTCATAAGCACAATAAACGTTACCAGGCTAGACTCTGTCAGAAATTACTAACGACATGCACAAGCCAAATCTATTGAATTTAGCACAACCAGCAAGCTGAGAAACAAATGCGCTATCTGAAAGACCAAAGCTAAGAACTAAAGCAGCAATACCAAAATCATAATGGAAATCATTTCAAGTTTCAAAAAAAGCTTTCAGCTAGTAAACTAAACATTCTCCGCAAACGGAAAGCAGTCAGTCATGATTTGATATTGATCTGAAAATTACCAGATGGAAGCAATCCTTATTGAAGTTGCACTACAATCTGAGAGTACTCTAAAGGATAAATAGGTAAGAAGTGCTTTTACTAAAACACTGATAGGCAAACCATTATCTGGAAATAATTTTGAAAACTTATACAAGTTGATAGTCACACAAATGGCACAAGCATCATCCAGCTAAGAAAATCTGATGGATCATTTTGGTGCATAAATGCTAGAACGGAAAAAATGACTTCAAGCATACAAAAAATATCATGAAATAACTATGTAATCTATCTCCTAGGACTTGATTGCTGACCTCAATCAGGAGTACAATAAGTGCACTAAGTGCTATAATTCAAACATAACCTCCATTTGTCCACTGTAACTGGCAAGAACAGCATACGAGGCAGATTCTAACAGGCTAAGAAAAAGGGCTTAGTGGATGATCCTAAGATTGTGTCCACTCTCCAGAGATGTGACAGATATGGCATCATCTTGTAGAATTTAGCAGCCAAAAATCAACTCCAAAGGTAAAGGAGGTGAAGTGATATTTGTAATCAGGAACTCCATATTCAAGGGCTTGAAGGTGACAACTCAATATGACTAAGCTTTAGATGCACTTCAGCGCTACATCAAACCGATCAAAAGCAGACTGCATGGACATGATTTAATTAATGAAGATAGTGATTTGCCTTCACACGAATGACCTAATTATACCAAAGCAGATAAATTACAGATGTTTTTTGTGAGAACTGATATTCAGGTCTCCCACATGTGATTCAAATACTCTTTTAAAACTGATGAAGCAATCTGAGGTAAGAGATAACAATAGTTAGAGAAAAAACGTATAATTCCTTCCCATACTAGCATTAAACTCAAGGTTGTTTCCCAATTTTCCTTACTATAACAAACTATGATGGGCCCTTCCCAAATAGTTGAGTAATCTAGAAATGCATTGACTTCATGCAACAAGAAGAACATGTGCTTCCCAAAGTAAATTCCTGTAATGATCTAGAACAGCTTAAGTAGAGGTTGAAAAGAGCCAAGTTTCATAACCCTCTTTTTTCCTCCACTTTCTTCATCGAGCAGCAGTTTCTCTTCTTTATTAAAGGGATGTATGGTTGATAGGAATAGCAACATGGTTCAAAAAGGATGACAAAGAAATAAAAAAGTTTGTCGCTGTTGCTAGCTATGTTTTCAGTCTCATCATTTGAACCCATACCAGTAACTTGTCAGTACAGGTTAGATCAGTAAGGTATTGCCCCAAATAGACATACCTTCCACTTTCCTCACTAACCAGCAATTTCTCTTCTTTTTTAAAGGGATGTACGGTTGATAGTAATAACAGCATGGTTCGAAAAGGATGACAGGCCAAAAAAAAAGTTTGATGCTGTTGCTACCCATGTTTCAGTCTTGTTATTCAAAACCCATACCAGTAACTTGTCAGTACAGGTCAGATTAGTATGGTATCACCCCATATGGACACATGATACACTGTTGGAGTCAAGACAGCAATTGAACCATGTGTCATATGGAGCATACCGAGTGCTCATACTGTACAGGAACTGTACCAGATTGATACGGTGTTCCCCTGCACCAGCGGGTACAGGTTGGTACTGCAAACAAAACTGCTCAGCAAAAACTCCACCCGCAAGAGGAGAAAATGCTTTGAGTCGGTAAAGTCGATGAGAGGATGTAGCAAGGGAAATATGTTGATCTTGCAGAAACAATTAGGGGGTTTCAGTAGATCGCTTCATTGTTACGGCTGCCGCTTGGTAATCATGATTATAAAGAGAGCAGTATAAATTCTTTAGTTAGTTGTCTATCATGAATGTACTTAGCATGTCGATTTCATCTAAATTTGAAAGAAAATGTCATCTTATGGTTCCCCAAAATTGCATCATATGAAACAGAATCCATATGATACAGTCACACTATTAGAAACCCCAAAACTGGCAGATGCAATACCCTAAATAAACACATTTTTTCCACATTCAACAGAAATACAAAGAATAAACCAGAAACCACGTTACTGCATTGCTCCAGAAAAAATTAGTTGTATATCAACACAATTTCAATATATCACTCAACTTCTAACATAAGTTGCATGTCAGTATTTGAAGGTCAATTTAGGTTAATTAATCTACACAAATCAAATATTATGGAAATGAAATAAACAAAAATGTGAATTAGTGAGAATGATGTAAGATCCAAGGTTGAATAACATCACCCTTTAAATATAAGACCCCACCATTCATTATAAGAATTTTCAAATACGGTTTGCAATTCAAAACTTTGGAACAATCATTCTTTTAAAATAACATTTCGTTTGTAGCAAAATGTGTAAGCAAAACATACATTAAAAAACAGTTCCACCAAAAAAGCACACAATAATAAGATTAGGCTTTTAGCCATAGTCGCTGATGGAGATCAAACCTTTGAAGGAGTGCTGGTGATGGTGCAAACAGGATAGGACTTCGGGGTTGGTTTTGGCTGGCATTCATAGCACTCTGTTTTGCCCTTGACATGGACAGTGACCTGCTCCAATCATATTTTAGTATATATAAATAAATAGTTAGATCCACTAAAACAAAATGACACACAATCAGAATCACTGAATCAGATTGTCAAAAAAAAAAATATTAAATTAGTTCACACAAAATTAATCAGTATACAGAATCAGGGGCCTAAGCCAGGAACATTAAATCAGCTCATAATTCCATATCAGCAATCATGAACTTATAAAGTTAAGAAATTTTAAAAGTTACCGAGCAGCATAGTTCTGAAGAACAACCATCGATACAGCATTCATTTCCAACAGACTGACAACAAGCAGTTCAAGTGTTCAACAATAGATTGGAACCATGCTATCATTTTAATACGATGCCAGGAAAAGACAGAACATATTTGTTCACAGGATAAATGAATATAATACTTGGGCAGGTTTGACAGAATGTCATGCAGTCAGCCTTTGGGCAGAAAGAATGAATTCTTTGGTGGAAACAAAAAGGAGCATATATTATCGAGCAATATGAACCTGAAAGAAGTTGGGGCTGGAAAAAGAGAAGCATGCATTAATCATTACCAAATTAATAAGAAGAATATCAGTCAAATGTCAGAGGTCAAGAAGTCTGCTAGAGTATGTGTTTAACTCATCAAAAAAAAATCTGATAAGGCAATTCCCATTGCACATACTGCCATCTGCAGATTTGTAAGGAACATAGAACATGCTCAATTAGGAAGGAAAGGCCCTTCAGCCATGAGTAATGTAATGCCAGAATATTCACCACATCAGCAAATTACGAGAATTTGCAGGACAGTTGGCCATCAATAATTTTCTGTTTAATGGATCTGATGTGCCTAGCTTCCCAACAACTCTTGATTCAGAACAAACTTGGTATGGGATGCTTGCAACCATCAATACCGTCCAGAAGACAATTACAATATGGTTGCATGTTCTTTAGATAAAACGAAATAAGGAAAGCCTGATCAGATTCTGATAAGAAGCATGATCTTCATTGATTTTCTAGTCCAAACCTCATATTGATTTCTTTGTTCCTTAACTGAACTGGACCGGTCATTTTGACCATGCAGTGCAAACATTCAACCCGAAATTGACTTATAGCCATATTATTGGACTTCACCACCAGCATTTAGGATTTTACTGCATTATGTTCAACAGTATGTAGAGACCTTACTGCATCCTTAGAACATTGTGAGAAATTGGATTTCCTAGCATCATTGAATGGCAGACTTCATGTTTGATTAGCACAGTAGATTCTTGAGAACAATAACAATTTGTCCAAGGCCTTAAGTCATTGTAGCAAAAGAGTGTAGCAATATAGTTTTTAATAAAAAGAAGTTTGCATAGTAAGACAAACAATCATCATCACACCGATAAAGTTCATTAGTATAACTTGAAACATGGATCCTACTACATTGTGCATTATAAAAATCAAGACTCTCAATTGTTAAAATCAAGATTCACCATCTCGGTACCGGATCCCATGCTGGTACCAACCTATCACAGTGTCGGTATATGGTATAGTATGAGACAGCAAGACATACCGAATGTCAGTACGGTATAAGACTACAAACCAGTTCGGTATCGACACGGTATGTCCGGTATGGTACGGTACCAACAAGTATAGCAAACCTTACTTAAAATCAAAGGATGAGATATCTTTTTAAGGCCTCAAGTCTCTCGCGTCCCATATTCAGGAAGAAGACTTTGTGCTATATAAGTTGCAAAATGATAGAACAAAAGCAAGATTTCTGCAGACATTATTTCTAAGGAAACAAACAGTTTTAATAGGAATTGCACTTAGAAAGATCTGATTTTGTTTTTTATTTTTTTTTTCAAAGATGGATGAAAGAAGTCATTAATAGAAGTGTATCATAAACTAAAGAAACTCCAATCTCTATCAAATTTTATTCCATTTAACAACTTATCTAATATGATTTTGATTAAGTAAATCAGGCTCATACCAAAAGCATAATTGTTGCAAACATCAAAGCAAGTTGAAATGTTGCCTGAGTCTTGGACTTAAAGATGTAGTACGAACATTCTGAAGTCTTGTATATTTAGATCAATGAAAAAATAAAAAATGCTCAAGAAAATGTTGAAATAAAAAACTTTGAACCAATGGAAGAAGACATGAACAATGAACTAGAAGTATGATATGAATGGAGAACAAAGAAGTATAATTTAAAATATATGAAATATGTCAGGGACTAAGCACAAGGCAAATAGATATTTTTTTTCATACCATGAATATTCAAAAGTTGAATTATTTGATCAAAGAAGATATTGTTCATTTTTTGTTGGTGAAATAATGATTAATAATATAGCTTCATGTCAGGCCACCATAATTTAACCTTACCTAGTTAACTTGTCATCATCTTTACAGACTAAGATCGACAAAGACAGGAGTTCAAATAAATAGCTGTCATTGATTGTATGCAGCTTTATAGAATCTCTTGATAAAATTATTTTCCCCTGAAAGTCATGTAAGTGTTACCAGAGAGAGATTTTTTTCAGCATGCTTCAATAATGGTGTATGTAAAATTGTAACAAAATTCTATTATAAATATCAAATAATGACAACATCCTACATAATAATAAAATATCTTAGCACATATAAATGGTGGAAAGTATAACAATCATGAATTGCTCTATATAATGTGGTCATATTTACACAATTAATAAAAGAATTTGGGTGCTGATTGAGAACAATGAAAGAATGGTGCTTAGATTTGTTTTGTGCATCGTGATTGTCATGAATATGAAATCTACACAAGGCTGAACACCAAGGGCTTGCTCAGGTGGTGTCACCTCTTGTCACTTGGGCAAGGAGACCGATTCAATTCCAGCTTGAGTCAGCCCTGAAGGGGTGGATAGGTATAGGGAGAAGGTGGGCACTAATCCCTTCAAATCTCACCCCCCCCAAGAAAGAAAAGAGAGGGGGAGGAGGGGGAAGAGATCTATGCATGGCTGATATAAATTTTAGCCTCTTTTGGTTGCACAAGAATTTGCACACGATTAATCATTTATCAACAAGTGAATAACTACAATTATTATGAGTAGACTGACAATTAACAGAACATAGCTGGGTTTGAAGAAAATAATATATAAAAGTCAACAACGTTGCAAAATGTATGGAAGGAATATACTTAAAAAGGTTAAGACTCCTAGACTTATTTTCTTGTATGGAACTTGAAAATCAAGATGGACAATCATCATAATATTTGGAGGGAAGCAATTTGCTATCAATATTTTGCAGGCTTGCCACATAGGAAGATTTATATGCCTTTTTACAATATTACTTTGTTACACTTTTAGGGGGATAAATATAATAATTGCACAGCTCGCCAGCTCTAATTCTTTTTGGTCAAGTGAAAAGCTAATAGTGCTCCATATTTGACAAAATAATTATCAAATTTGTTAAGCCTGTCATTGTTGAATCTTTCCGTATCAGCATAGGCTTTTGGTTCAATTGGTTAGTTAACAAGATTGTCTAAATTTCATGTCTGAGGCCTTTACGATAATATGCTTGACAAACCGTTGTAAGCTTAACTTGGCAAATCAAGTTTGTTTCTTAATCTTTGAATAATCTTCATTCCACCTATTTAGCAATAATTAAATATCATTTGTACTATAAATTAGTAAAATCACTAATTGCATTGCCACAAAATATTATCAACTTACAATGTTTACAAGAAAGTTTTTTTGCAAATTTTGTTCCACTCTTGGCCATGTCCCAGATGACAAATGATTTTCTACTATTACTATGTTGAAACTATATACAAACCCCCAACTAAGACCATTCAAAAGACGAAAGAGTATCTTCATTACTGTTTCAAAAAATTATCCTAATAGAAGCCCATACGGATAGAACAAGAAGCACATTTTCATGAGAAAGTTAAATAGAAAGGATTGCCTAAAACAAGTTATCGAGGAAAAGTTGGCCCAAAAAAGATCTGTTAAGTTTGACAATTGTCAGTTCATTGTGTGTAACTAAATTATGTTAAATATATCAAACCATCTCAGTGTACCTTTCTTGCACATGTCCTGGGACCTGGACAATATAGCTGTACTAATACCAGATCATTATAAAAAATGACTATCCTGAACTTAAGCTGATCACAATTAGCTGGGACAAAGTTTAATTGTTATAGTTAGGGATCTTCCTCAGCTTCAGACGGAAAATAGAATTTAACATTTTACGACTCCTCCGATATCATAGTTTTCTTTTTCTGATATTTGTTTTCTATAAACATTAAACAACATGATTGTACCCACTGTGACCATGAGGCAGCAAGAATCAAAGCCTTAGACTCACCAAAAATAATAATCAAGTCTTAAAACAGAAGCAAACCTTTAGTAATATGTGACACTCAAAAGTATCCTAGACAAAGCTATTCCACAAAGTTCGATCTGATGATAGAATGCATGCATAAGGTGTATTAACAGAATAAAAAAATTAAATAACAAATTAAAAAGAAAACGGAAACATCACTTAACCTGCCCCAGAAAACCTGTGGTTCCACTTTCAACCAAAGGAACTTCAGCAGCCAAGCAAAGGCGGTTAACATGTCGTCTAGCATCTAAGTTATCAAGTCCATTCAAAACCACATTAAATTTCTTAAAAAATTCCACATCGAATTCAGGATCCTTGATATTTGCATGGCGTGGTGTTATATTGATGTGAGGCCTAAATTTTAGGACAGCATCTCGAGCGACCTGATATAAAGAACATTACTTGGAAGCAGTCAGAGCAACCTTAACACAAGACACATGAGAAACATCAAGTATGATTTAACACAAGAAAGCATATCAAACTTCAATTTCTTACTTTAGCCTTAGATTGCCCCACATGACTCTGTCGAAATAAAAATTGTCTATTTAGGTTGCTGACTTCAATTGTGTCCATATCAATCTGCAAATAACAAACACAGTATAGACAGTAATACTGCATGAACAAACATTCTGAATTTTATGTGAAAATTAAAATGAAAAATATATCCAAGCATTCTATAACTAAAGTAAAATATAGCATTGCTGTGGTCTTCATTAACACATCGTCACAAACACAAATAAAGATCACTTTTCTGCCAGATTTATTTTAGACTATTAGATTAAAATATTATGGATTCCATTGAGTTGAAGGTGTATGTTGCTAAAATTCTATTATCAGAAATTCACTGAAGTGAAGAAAAGAATGATCCGATGCTCCATTCTGCAGTCGGGACTTTATTAAAGCATCAGTTAAGCTACTGGCCGGTATATACTCAAAACAGCCTATTCATGGTCAGCATAATGATCAAGAAAGATAAGCAACAGAAACAGAAATAAACGGAGAAGCATAGAGGTGGAACCAAGTAAACAAAGAGAATAATCATGTGAATTCAAGCTAAGTTTTAATTATGAATTTCTAAAATGCGCATTATAAGGTGCAACCTATCTCTTTTATTAAGCTCAGAAAAAGAACTTATAAATACAATTAGATTGATGTTTTGAATAGGACCATATCCTCAGCTTTACTTTAAAGAAAAAAAGAAAGAAAGAAAAACTACATATATATATATATATATATATATATATATATATATATATATAGTTTTAATATTCTACTGATATTGCGACACTTGTCATATCCAGATCAAGGTAGGCTGGAGAGAGAATAAATGAATGGTGCATTTAAACTCTGGGGTTGGCTTATGTCATAATATGCACATTCATGAAATTTCCAATAAGACTAAAATTGCTCCTGCATCTCCAACAAAGTTATGGAACTTGATAATAACTAGATGCATCATGATGGACCCAACAGAATGATTCAAATCAATGGCCAATTATCATCATGTAGTCCATATTTCATAACATGCATTAGTAACCAAGCAAACTATATTGCCTGCTTAATCTCGTTGGACTAATGTAGTCCTATCCCTGAGCCCTTTCGACAAGTGTATTCAATTCTGAGAATTAGATGATTGTTCTCTTGTACTCTCGCACACTAGATCTTCACAATTGACACGACATACGCATAATCTAAATTTGCTTGATTTGAGAAATCATTTATGAAAAATGAACCCAGTTGGGCCGGTTTGATGAAAAAATAATGACTTCCACTACAAATCCAGAGGAATGTGAAAATTATACATTGCCTGCTTAATCTTGTTGGACTTATGTAGTCCCATCCCTTAGCCCTTTCGACTAGTGTAGTCAATTGTGAGAATTAGATGATTGCACTTTTGATTCTTGCACATTAGATCTCCACAGTCACACGTGATGAGCATAATCTAAAGTTGATTGATTTGTCAAAGCATTAATGAAAGATGAACTCAGTTGGGATGGTTTGAATTAAAAAAAGGTATGACTTGGTGAATCCAGAGGAATGTGAAAATTAGGCATAGGTTGAGAAGGGAAGGAAAAGATGGAAAGGGGTGTTAAACTTGGTGAATCAACCAAGTAATTTAGCCAAAAACTGCAAACCATGGGGTTGAATTGATGCCCTGAGGGCAGTGGTATGCATCTCTATGCATTGAGATTTACAACTTTGTAAAGTACTCTTTAAGTCTTCGATAAGTTGCTTAGTTGTTGTTTATGAATCCAACAAAGTGGGGGACTCTAGCCTACATAGGAAATAATTTTAAAATTTTTGGATAGTGGTGGCTATGTTACAATCCCAACGCAGCACCAAAAACTTTGAGAGTTCTTCTATGACATAATTTGGTTAATTGAACTCCTAGCTTTTGTGTATGGCTACAAGTAGACATAATTCAACTTTAGTTTGGTACATCCCACTCATATACTACATTGAGCTAGTGATAAAATTTCATGAGAAAAGGCTTCTAAAGCTTGAAGGCAGGTGCAATGGATGCAAGGAGAGTGAAGCACCTAAAAAGATGATAGTACTCACTTTCATGTGCAGGAGAGATTTCAGAAAAGGTAGCAGTTGACTGTTTTGGAACATAGATAAACCCATTTGGAAAAAAAGAAAAAAAATCTATTATCTAAAAGGGGTTAATGGTTCCATATCTGAGCCTTGGGCAAAAGACTGGCATTGCACTACAGCTTCAATCTTCAACCCCATAGCCATATTTCTTATTGATTTCAGAAACTGCAGTACCCAATTTTTTTAGGAGATGTGTTAAAGGCCCAGCCTTTGCCAGAACTATATGTATCTCCAATTTATTTCAGTTTTGTTACTTTTAGGAGAACTTTTGGAAGAGAATTCACAAGATAATTGATGCCCACTTACAGTCTTTCATCTTTCTTCTTTTTCTTGGTCGTTATATAGAAAGTTTTGGACACCGGTAGATTCAGACCTTAGCTTGTTTACCTGATCCAACCCAAGACATCTGAGCCACCTAATCAATCAGGTTGTGTATGGGATCAGTAAACTTGTCTGATTGGTGAATCAATCAGGTTCAAGTCATAGGGTTCGGAACCATCAGGCCAAAACTTTATATATCTTCAGCATATAATATTTGTGATACTGTATTATTTAAAGAATTAGAACAGAACGGATAGAACAAGGAAAAGCACCAAGTAAGTTCAATGTGATAGAAGCCAATTGTGGTTATTTGGGCATTTACGATGCAAATCTAAGAGGGCTCCAATAGAAAGGTGTACTTAATTATGGAAAGAGGATTCAAGACATGAAGAGGAAGACCAAGATAGCATGGATGAGAGTTGTAAAAAGAAGATATAGAAAAGATCAAAATAACATCAAACATAGCATCAAATAAGAATGCTTGGTGTACAAGGATTCATATAAGTAACCTCAAATAGTTGGGACAAGGTATAGTTCTCCTCTTCGTTGCTCTCCCTTTCTTCTCTCATCTTCTTCCTCCATCTCTTTCCTTTCCTTCTTTACTCTCCAGCTCTTCTCTCATTCTTTTCTTCTCCTTCTACCTGTCCTCCTTAGCTACACTTACTCCCCACCACCATAATAAACTCATCCAAGCCCTATGTCACCAGTCCATCACCCCATGAAGGTCTAACCACCGGGCTGTCACCCAGCCCAATGGCTACATCCAATGTTATAACCATATTGTTTCTTTGCTCCTCTGTTGCATTCTGGCTGCCCTATTTATTCAGACCCACCCCCACCCAACCCTCATCATAATCCCACTAAAAAGGATTCCCATCATCATCATCATCATATATATATTATATATATATATATATATATATATATATATATATATATATATATATATATATATATATATATATATATATATATATATATATATATTATATATAATATATATATATATATATATATATATATATATATATATTCAAGGACCAACTTGCTAGCAAGTGAAGTTACTCTGCACCAGTATTAATAATGGAGAGTAACCTAATCCAAACCAGACCAAACCCATTTTACTACCACCTCAAAGTTTGGGCATCCAAATTAGAGATAGCAATTTAAGAGCCAGGGTTTAGCTTACTCTTTTCTCTTTTCCTATTTTTCTCTGCTTCTTTATTCTCTTCTTCTTTGTAGTTCCTATTGTCATAAGTAAGTTCAAAGCTTTATTTGTATAAAATAATTCATTGCTACAACCCTCTCCTCTCTTGTACTTAATGTGATATAGAATACATCAAAGCGAGTGTGATTTGATCATTGCATGTAATTAGTATAATATTTATCTTTCAACAGCTGCTGCAACTTTCTTTTCTTTTTTTTTTGCAATATCGAAGACCCCTTGTTTTCTAATGAATCTGCAGCTCCTCTCCACTTTTCTCCTCAACTTCAGATCTTCGATCATCTCTCCTTATCATCGCTCAACAAATTTCTCTCCAGCATCAATTTCACTGGCTGCCTCTGGCTCCTACATTGCATACTTTGAGGCCTTTTCTTTTTCTTTGAATATTTTTCTATTTCTAGCTCTTTCACTACCCAATTTAAGGCCTTTTTCTTTTCTTTAGGCATTTTTTTTTTATTTTTTGGCTCCTTCACCGCCTAGTCTAAGGCATTTTCTACGTCTAACTCCTTCACCACCCAGTTTGAGTCATTTTCTTTTCTTTGGATGTTTCGTACCTCCCTTGCTGCCCAATTTGAGGCCTTTTCCTTCAATTCTATAGTGTTTTTTGTTTGTGAGGATCGTCAGTCTTCGATTGTCTTTTTTTTGAGTGCTAGCCTTCTCTTTTGTGGCATTTTTGTCCATGAGGATCATTAGCCTTCGGCTACCTTCTCTTTAAGCACCGGCCTCCTCTTTTGTAGCATTTTTTTCTAGAAGAAAAATAATAATTTCCAAACTCAAGTTGGCACCTACATTACCACCTTGAATTTAAGAGGGAGTATTGGCATGATTTTAAGGATCATGTATCAGTCCATAATAATTTTCTTTATTAGCGTGATCGTATGATTTTAGGGATCACCAATCAGCCCATAATAATTTCCATTGTTAGCATGATCCTGTATCATCCTATATTATTTTTCTTGTATGGGGCCTATGCACTAGCATAAATAATCCCTAAGATGTATTGAATGAAAATGAAACAGAGATAATGAAGCCCTTTTACCATCTATCTTTCTATCTTTTTTTTTCTCTTCTTCCGCAAACATTTTAATATACACCATGAACATGAGAAACACATAAGCACATAAGTGTGCTCATAACTAAAGCTATAAGTATAAAGAATCTCTTCTCTCTATCTAGTACCTAGATCTCTTCTAGCACGTCACCTTCATTAAGGGATTGCCATACTTTCAAAGCCCATCTTTGGTCCATAAAATATTTTCATGTGTCTTTCCATTCCACTTATCCTTCAATTCCTTATGGTCCTACCGAATGAGCACTTCCTCATCACCCTCACTAATTGTGTGAAAGATGCATCTTATATCAACTAGGTGCCAAAAACATATAGCTCCTTCATGCCATATAAATCTGCATCACCTCCCAATCAGCCACTATTGAAAATCTACATGTGTATCTCACTTCCCCTGTTAAGTACAATCTATTTGTAATAAACTAGTACTACAAGTGATGGGATGTTGAACTCTATTTCTAGGAACTGCATTTCACTGTTGTGTACAACTAAGTCATGTGCCCTTAAATCTTAACTTCATGTACCATCCACCACCAGACAGAATTAACACTCATATACTATTCTTTTTTATTGCTATCTTTTGCATTAATATCCCATCACATTCTTTCTGATTTTGCAATATGTTGCATTAACATCATTTCATGACAAAATGCCTCTAGATCTTTTGTTCAGGACTTATCTATGGAAGCGCACATTTTTTTTTCCCTTTGGAAAGAAGTGTGCAATACTCGTGCCTGATGAAATGGTTTCCTAGAATCGTAGGAATTTCATGGGCCCTAGTGGGGTCTCACGACATAAGCAAAACAGCCCCATCCTGCCAAGGCAACAAGTGGAAACAACCTGGAACAGGAGTAGTCATTACATTTCTACAAGATGTTTTTCTTTCTCAAGTTTCCAATTAGAAAAAAAAAAAAAATCAAATTCTGCTTAAAGATTATTTTTGTAGCATATCTCGATCACCATCCCAGCAATCCTAACCTCTCGACGACCAGCAATTTTCCTCATAAAAACACTACTCTGTCACTATTATGGTTTCCAACATCAATTTTCCGCATCTATGGTCTTCTAAGGAGCTGGACTGTCGTTGAAACTTCACCCACAAAAAATTAATCAACAGCAGTAAAAGCAAGACAATAATCATAGAATCCCAACTCCAGCAAACAATAAAAGTAAGGCGTAGGGGTATAAAGAGATTCTTACAGAACACCCAATACCCATCCGAGAATAAAATAAATAAATAAAAGAGCACCGGAAGCAAGTAATAACTGCTTACAATGTAAATATCCTGAAAACCAGAGAGAGCAAGGGTTTTGAGGAGCTCGCAGCCGATCCCACCAGCCCCCACCATCAGCACCTTCGCCCTCTGCAACCACTCAGTTCGAATCGTCCCAACTACTTCAGCTCAAAACGACTTCAAAAACAAAACAACGCCCGAGAAAAAAAGAACGATACCTTAATCGCCTCCAACTGCGACCCCGAAGCCATGAGAGCGACCGAGAGCAGCGCGAAGACGGCGAAGGAGAGGGTTTTGATAGGGGATCAGAAGGGTAAGATGGAGAAGAGTGGGGAGGGGGGGGACGGAATCCAAAGGGCGGAGCTCAGAATCCCTCGCGGCCGAGGACGACTCTTGCTTTCGGGGAAACAAAAGCGAGGGGCCCTCGGTTCTCTGAGAAACCGGAGGCGGAGACGGGAATTTTAATTGGAAGCTCTTGGTACTTTTTTTATGCCTTTTTGCCGACGGAGCACTTCCGAAACGCAGGTATCGGATATGGATGGGAGGGATGGATGCTGTACAAAGTTGGGAGTTTGTTTCAAATGATCCATCCACGCGGAATTCTTAGCTAAATGCCACTGGAGATGATATTTTGACGGGGGTATTGGTTTAGACTTTGATGCAAAATTTTGCTGGCAAAAGAAATTATACTTTTCCTCACCAAAAAAAAAAAAAATATATATATATATACACACACACACACACCTTTTTATCATTAAAAAATAATATATACTATATTTATACTATTATTTATTTAATTTGTCTCGTTAACCTGTTTATACAACCGCAACATAATGGATGAGATCCATGTCCCTTTCATGCTGCAGTTTTCTGAAAGTAAAAGAAAAAAAAAAAAAAAAAAAGCAATGCACAAGTTGGATCTCGCAACACACCATGTACATCGTTGCATCAAAATAACGCGATTGTCACATATGGTGGTGCAGAGCAAAGTTATTTTCTTTGCACCAAAATAATTAATTTTTATCATGGATATTAAGATAATAAAAAATAAATTAAGTTAATTCTAATTCTAGGAACTATATATTTTGACTATTATAACTTATATAGATATATTGTGGTAAAATTATAAAAGGATATGTCTAATTCTTTTGGATCGTATGCCTATGATGACAAAAAAAATATTCATTTGATATCTAAAAAATATATCTTTAGTCATTATGAAGTTAAACCATCATTGTAAAATAAGTTGAAAAATCACCAAGAAATCCGTGACTGCTCTTGTGTCCGGTACTTCTTATTAGGTTGATTCGGTTTCCTTTGTCAAAAGAGTAAAATTTTGGATCCATTAATATATTTTGAAAGTAATTGTGTGTGTGTGTATATATATATATATATTGGTATTTAGTGGTTAGCCTAAGTTCTATATTAGCATAAAACTGATGTTGAAATTGTTTAAGGTGATCGACTATTGTGAAAGATTAACACGTGAAGAAATAGTTAGTCTATGATCATTAGGTTTGATGAGGGTTCAAGTTTGGTGCAGGAAAGCGAACATTGGACGTGACATCAAGTGAAGTGATTTGTTTGTAATGCTTTACTTTTTCTTAGAATCAATATTAATTTGAATCAAATAAATTGGAACATAAAATATACAACTTCCTCAATACTACTGATAGCGTGGCACTTTTATAGACATCCAAAGGAGCTAGCAGTAATAATATAGAGTTTAGATTATGTTAAACTCGTGTTTAGTTTAAATTTATACTATTGGTATCTTATGCATAAATTAAACATAATTTATAGAGAATAATAGAGCATTGACAGGTTTGTTTGATGTAATGTATTGCGATCCCAAAATCTGGCGTCCGGAAAAATATGCCAAATAAAAGCAAGGACTAACCTCCTTTTATCCTAGTCCAGAATGAGGTATTGCTAGAATGAAACCTATGCAAAATATTTTGTCTAGACCCATGCTTGACCAATGTGAGCCTAGATTGGGCTGGTTTTGGGCTTGTTTTCTGTTTTTCTGAAGTAATGTCCACCTTCCCATTAAGGGCTTACTGCTAGCTAATTTACTAGGAAGGAAAACTGGAAATGGCGGCAAAGAAAGAAAATTATGGTTAATTCTACAGCGCCAAACTATGGTTGCTTCTATAGGGCCATGACCCAGAGAAGGAGGTCTTTTTTCTTTTAATCTCTATGGGATTCGGACGGGTCCACTCTAAAGATACTCGTAAGCATTTATCAATATAGGTATAGCCTAGCCTATAATAACATGATTTTGCCGGATGTATTGACCTAACTCAAGAATTTCATAAGATTTTTAACCCAATAATCTAACCAAGTCCAATGGATTTTGGGATCTCTTATGACATAGACTCACAACCCAAAATTTTAAACTATTTGATGGAAGACCAACCGAATTTGTAAAATCATGTGGCAACCCCTTTTTGAATCTGAAGCATCCTTTTAGATTAGTTTGGATGAATTTCAAGCTACCAAATTAGTCATTTTATTATTATTATTATTATTATTATTATTATTATTATTATTATTATTATTATTATTATTATTATTATTATTATTATTATTATTATTATTATACGATCATCATCATCATCAATATCATTATTGTTGCTGCTACTGCCGCTGCTGTTGTTTTATTTTATTTAATAAATAGAGAAAGAAGATTGATACTCTCCTGGTTTAGGCTAGAATTGGACTATGACATATGCTTACCCAAGCTTAGTCTTTTTTTCTTTTTCCTTTTTTTGTAGGGTTGGGCTGAGGGGTGTGATGGCCTTGAGTAAATTAACATTAAAAGTTGGTGATTGGTTGAGTGATAAGTAGATCTTTGTATGGTATTATTTATCTTATACTTATTGATTTTATATCTTTTATCTATTATATATTTAAATAAATGCTTAGCTTGTGTAAAGTTCTCTATTCATCATATAATGTTATTAATGATATTAATATTAATGTACTCCATCACCATGAAAATTCATTTTTAATACACTATAAATTTGGTTATTGATTTTTTTTGTTATTTCAAGAATAGTTAGAAAAAAGAAAAAACTATACCTCACATGTTTTATTGAAAGTTTTTGCATGAAAGTTTTTATGCAAAGTTCTCTCTTTATTGCGTAAATATTGATATTACCAACAAAAGTTTCTATTTGGCCATCATTAAAGCTTATTATTTTATATAGCTCAGCTTGTGCATACTTCTCCATTTACCATGCGAACATCGATATTAATGATGAAAGTTTCTGCAAACCGATATTAATGACAAGAACTTCTATTTGATCACCATTAAAATTCATTACTTAGTTTGTAATAAAAATTTAGCTATCAAAGTTTTCTATTTATTATAATTTTTATATTACCATATTGTATTTCAAAAATAATTATATAATATTATTAATGCCAAAAGTTTCAACTCGAATTCATTACTACCAGAGAATAAACCATTAAGATATACTACTTATTATAATTTATTGTACTATTATATTGTATTTAAAAATGGTTAAAAATGAAAAAAATGATAATCTGTGCATTTTGTGAGTTATAAGCCAGCAAAAATGGATGATTCGGTTGAGTACCATTTAATTTTGTAATGGATATTATAATATATGATTTGAATAGATGAGTGATCATAGTTGTAACCATTGCTATTTTCAAAATACAGTGTAATCAAATAGGAGTGGTAATTGATTGAATATGGATTAGATCAATCAATACCTATCTCATCATAAAAAAAATCTATATTCATACTTGCCTCATATCCATTACAGGTCGAATAAAATAGAGGGTACATATTAGAGCGAGTTAGGATGGGTATATCCAACTGGTTGGATCGGGGTGGGTTGATTCAAATCAGGTTAGGCCTCAAAAATCTCCCAAACCTACTTCTACCATGATTAAACTCTCAAAAGTTCCTTTCCTAAATAAAAATAAAAAAAATAAAAGAAGATAAAACATCTCCTGATCGAGCCCTCGATCTCCCTCAAATGCCCTTCTTCCCCCACAAATCTCTTGAGAAAGACGATAAAATAGAGTGAAAATAGGAGAAAAGGAATAAAAATTATGGGAAAAGGTCTAACATTTTAATTTTTTCCATCTTTTCTTTGTTTTCATTGACTTTTCCCATTTTTTCTATCCTCAAGAATCTCGATCGGGTGGAAGGCTTAGAGCGATCGATTACACTCCTGATCAGACCGATCCAAGTGAAGAATAGATAAACGATGCTTGATCCAGCAAACAAAGCTCTAGCTACCCCCTCACTCGAGGAAACCATCCTGATCTCGGATTGTATAGCAACATCTCATACCACCAAACCTTGGCCAGCACCAACAAGATCTTGTGCTTCTTCCTCTCCATCATCGACACCTTCCTTATTCACCACCAAGCCCCCATCAAGATGCCGCTAGGGTTTGGAGTTGGATGTTTGTTGATGAGAGAACTAAGGTGTATTGGATGTTTTATTTGAACAAGAGAGATATTATTGAGACAGGTTCAAGATTGGGCATACCATTATCCATATCCGATTTGAACCCGCTTTGAATATTTTTTTGGAATTCATATCCATTTCATCTCTTAATTGGATTAGATCGAATGGGATATCAAGTGAATCAAAAATAAAAATACCATCTTTGTAATCAAGCATTCATTTCATTGATATCACGATATTCCCACCAATCCATCCACAGAAAAAGGTTTGGTGGATTTCGTGGCTCAGAACTAATTTCTCCACAATTTGAAACAGTCACTTTGTAGATGCATGTGCTTCAGGTGGAGAAAAGAAAAATATTGACATGCACTCAAAATTATACGTTCATAATAACAGAGGTAGCTAAAGGGATCATGTCCACACGTTAGGGCCCGATCCCTGCTGGTCTCCTTAGCATCATAGACCTCACCCACCACTTCCTGTATATAAACTCTCTCTCTCTCTCTCCATAGTCTATGCTGTCTTCCACTGAAAGACAAGGGCAATGGAGGAAATCGAAGACAAAAAAGGTATGCTGCATTTTAGAGCTATCAATCTCTGTGGGGATGCTACCAACCTACCTTTTGAGGCTTTGATGATCTATATAGTATTTCTCTTTTGCTACTTTTCTATATATCTTCTTTCTTCTAAGTTGTTTTAGAAAATTTTGCATCTCACTTTGCTTATTTTCTATTCATTCTATTCTCTTGACTGATATCAAAATGTTCTATCTTTTTCTCTTATTAAAGTTGTTAACTTTGATTATTCTTTGTTTGAATATGAGATTGTCCTTGTGTTTCTTTGGAATAGAGGTTATTTTTGGAATGATGTATTGAATTTAACTTCATAATATGGTCTAATTATTATTTAGTTAGATTTAACTCATTGGGTCAAGTCCTGAATCAACTATGGTGAGCCCAATTAATTAAAGAGTTCTATTCTAATAAAACTTAAACTGAAATTCTTACTCTAATCAGAATTAAGTCTTCTGATGGGATAAGACAAGTATAGATATAAATAGAGGTGGCTTGGTTCCTTTTCTCGAACTCTCAGGAGGGCGTGACAATTCTCATCAATCATCCGCATAAAGGTGAAGAGTGAGAAGAAAGAAGATCAACTGCTTGTAAAAGTTGGATTTGACGCTCTATGGGCTACGTGGTCATCGCATTGGTGAGACTATGGCGCAATATATATTTTATTTTAATTTTGCATAAATATTGAAGCACGATCTAGACATAAAAGTTTAAATTATCTAACATATGGTATCAGATCCCAGGATCCATGCTTCGTATTCATATAAAATTTTTTTGATAAATTTTAGTTTATTTTCAAAAAATTAAAATCAAGTTTTATATTTTTTGAAATTAATTAAAGTTTACGAAATTAAATTATATTTTCTTAATTTCCTAAAATTAAAAAAAATTAAAAAAAGGGGCCGACCGTGCCAACCAACCCATGCCGTCCGACGAATGGGGCAACAGCCATCGCTGCTGCCATGCTAGCGATGGGCCAGAGCCGCGACCGTCGCTGCCTGTGGCGGCGACAGTGGCACTGCTCGTAGCTTCTGCTGCCGCAAGAATTGCTGCTTTTGCCATGGCATAGGGAGGCGGATCAAGTGGCAGGTGGTAGCGAAAAAGGGTTAATAGGGGCCAGCAGAAGCCGACGACGGCCCTGAATCCAGTGGCAGCTGGTCGGCTGCCCGTGCGGTGGCTATGGAGGTTTCATTAAAAAAAAAAAATTGATCGGGAAGAAAGGGAAGAAGGGGGTTTTGGGTTTCGATCTTAATGAATCCTGATCCGAACCTAATAAGAACCCAACCCATTTAATTAAAAAGGGATTTTTGCATTTAAGCCCCTGAAAAGATTAAATTCTAAAATAAGGCCTTCAGGATAATTTTGCAATTTAGTCCTTTAGGATAATTTTATAATTTAGTCCCTGATAAAGTAATAAATTATATTAAAATCTCTATCAATTTTTAGAATAATTTTTAAAGCTGTTGTTTTATAGAAAAGGCCTTATATTTCTGTAATTTATGGTTAAGTCCTTTACTTTTAAGGTTTTTGATAAAATCGCGATAACTTGATCATTTTTTATCCGATTTGAGCAATTTTTGAACCATTGGATTCATGATAATTTAAGAAATATTATGATTAAATTTTTATATAAAATAAAATATTTAAATAATTAAATTATTTAATTAATAATTTTGCTCACTATTACATTATTCAAGTGTGTTTTCGCATAGTCTCAAAGGGTTCAGAGCACTCTATAAATTTTAGATAGTCGAGTCACCGAGGGCTAATAATTTTTTCTTATTATAGTTCTAAAATTATATAAAAATATATCTATTATAGTAAATCTAAAGGTGATTCTAATTTGATACAGAATTAATAGTAAAATGTTAACTAACTTGAATTGCATAAAAATAGAGAGTTTTACATCCAAAGATGGGAATAACCTCAAAATTTTATAATCATAGTTAGTTAAAATTACTGAAAGTGCAACTACTATAATGGGTCATAGTTTAAACATGTATTATGTGTACATGCTATAATTAATATTCTTGCTTACATATTTTATATTATTATTAGTTATGATTTATATGATGCATGTTTTGGCATTGTTTATTATGTTTAAATTTATGATTAAATTAGTTGCGATACTTATTATATGCTATAATTCTTGCTTCAAGATATTTTATAGTTATATAATAAATATTATTAGCATAATTATATTATGAAATCTGCATTATATCGATAATTATAAGCATGTTTTGTTATTTACAGCCATGACCCATGCTTCACTCTCATTGCATCTATCTAATATTTTTATACTGAATGGATCGAATTATTTTGATTGGCATGAGTAACTTCTCATTATCTTAGGATGCTTAGATTTATATTTGGCCCTTCATAAGCCTTAGCCAGATTCACTTACTCCCACTAGTTCTCATGATCATAAGAAATTATTTAAAAAGTGGGAGCATTCTAATAGGTTGTCTCTCATGATTATTAAAAGTTTCATAGCGAGAGATATTAGGAGATCTATTCTGAATAATGAATTGACCTCTAAGTATCTTTTCTCCATAAAATAATAGTTTATCAGATCAAGTAAAGCCTTAGTTGGTATCCTAATGAATAAATTAACCTCTATGAAATATAATAAATTTTTTGGAGTGCGAAAATATATTATAAAAATGCATGATATAGCTAAAAAATTAAATGATTTGGGCATGACAGTATCTAAAATTTTTTTTATCCAATTTATTATCAATTCTCTTCCATCCTAGTTTATCTAATTTAAGATTTATTACAACACACATAAGAAATCATGGATAATAAATGAACTCATCTCCCAGTGTGTGCAAGAGGAAGAAAGATTGAAACAGAAAGAAATCTCAGTTGTTCATATAGTTTCACATGAGCATTCTAAGAAAAAGAAGGCGAAGAAAGGAAATAAAGGATTCAACAATCCACCAATAAAAGTTTCTCATAAATTAAAATATTTTTTTTACAAGAAAGAGGGACATATCAAGAAGAATTGTGAGAAAAAAAAAGATTCAAAAAGAAGGATATTCTCTTATCATTTGTTTGTTTCGAAATCAATTATATTGATGTTCCTTCTAATACTTTGTGTATTAATTCGGGTGTTGTAATTCATATTTTTAATTCAATACAGGGATTCTTTTCAAGCCAAAAATTGAATGATAGAGAATGGTGGATCTTTATGAAAAATTAGATGAAGTTTAAGGTCATTACAGTTAGGACCTATAGATTTATTACAAGCATCGAATTTCAATTAGATCTACATGATATTTTTTTATATTCTTTCAATATCTAAAAATTTAATTTTTTTATCAAAACTTGATTTAAAATTTTTTTATTTATTTTTATAAATTTAAATTTTAAATTAATAATTTTTTTTATTTTTATTAGTACTAGAACATTATGTAATGAATTATATAAATTAAATTTAGATTCTTCTTTTGAACAATCTTTGCTTGTTTTAAATATCAATGTTGGAATAAAATATGGTATTATAAATGAGAGTTCTTCGATGCTGTGGCACGGATGATTAGATCACATATCAAGAAAAAGGATCACTAGATTGATTAAGAAATGTATTTTACTAAATCTAGATTTTAGTAATTTTGGTATGTGCATTAATTGTATTAAAAAAAAATAACTTAAAAATTATTAAAAAAATTTTACTAGAAGTCAAGGACTCTTAGGATTGATACATACCAAAATTTATGGCTATTTTACATCTTATTTTGGAGGACAAAAATATTTTATTATCTTTATTGATGATTTCTCATGTTATGATTATATTTTTCTATTACATGAAAAGTCTGAAGCTTTGGAAGTCTTTAAGATATACAAAGTTGAAGTAGATAATTAGTTAGATAGAAAAATTAAGATTATGAGATCTGATAAGGATGATGAATACTAGGTAGATATGATGAATCTGACCGTAATCCTAAATCTTTTGCCAAATTTTTTGAACAGCTTGGCATTGTAGCATAGTATACTATGCCAGAAAATCCTCAATAAAATGATGAGACTGAAGGCGTAATCGCATCTTAATGGACATGGTGAGGAGTATGGTCAGTAAATCCTCATTATTCTTGAATTTATGGAAAGAAATCTTAAAAATTGCTATATATATCCTAAATCGGGTACCTTATAAGGTCGTTCTTAAAACTTCTTTTGAGTTATAGACGGATAGAAAATCAAGTTTAAGATATCTACATGTTTGGAGTTATCTAGTAGAGGCTCGATTGTATAATGCATAAGAAAAAAAATTGGATCCCAGAACTGTTAGTTATTATTTTATAAGATATCTAAAAAAATCAAAAAATTTTAGATTTTATTGTCTATCACACACTACTAGGATTGTTGAAACTAAAATTGCAAGATTCATTGAGGATGGTGAAAATAATGAAAGTGGTACATCGCGTAATATGGTATTATAGAAAATAAGAGAGTATCTTTCTATTACAGTAATACCTAGAGATATTCTACTTGAGGCTAATCAATCTGAAATTATGGAACATCAACAAGTGATTGATATACCACTTTCTGAACAGACTGTCAATGCACCTGATCCAATTGAAAATAATCACAATAATGATACTGAACCTGAAATATTATGAAGATCTTCTAGAATTAGTAGATCGACTATTTCAGATGATTATATTATATACTTACAAGAATGTGATTATGATATTAGAATAAAGAATGATCTAGTTTTATTTAAGAATGCCATGAAAAGTGATGATTTTGAACTTTAATTAGATGCTATGAAAGATGAGATGAAATCTATGAATAAGAATCAAATATGAAATTTATTGAATTACCTGAAGGATTTAAGCCTGTAGGTTGTAAATAAATTTTTAAGATCAAACGAAATTCCAAAGGTAATATCGAGAGATATAAAGCTAGACTTATAGCAAAGAGATTCACTCAAAAGAAGGTATTGATTATCATAAAATATTTTTTTATTTTTAAAAAAAAATTATTTAGAATCATTATGGCATTAGTAGCTTATCTTTAGAGCTACATCAAATGGATGTCAAGTTCACGTTCTTAAGTGGAGATTTAAAAGAAAATATGTATATGGAATAGCCTGAAGGATTTTTAATGCAAGAAAATAAAAAACTGATATATAAATTAAAAAAATCTATATACGATCTTAAACAAGTTTCTAGGTAATCATACTTAAAGTTTAATCATATCATTATTTTCTTCGAATTTAAAGAAAATATTGCTGATCAATGTATATATCTGAAGGTGAATAAAAGCAAGTTTATATTTTTGATACTATATATAGATGATATCTTACTAGCCAGCAATGATTTGGATCTCTTGTATGAAACTAAAAATTTTCTTTTCAAATATTTTAACATGAAAGATATGAAAGATGCTTCCCATGTTCTTGGTATAGAATCTATCGTGATAGAAATAAGTGGTTACTTAGTTTATCTCAGAGAAATTATATTACTAGGATCCTAAAAAGATTTGAAATGTTAAGCTGCTCATCGAGTGAAGTGTCAATCATTAAAGATGATAAATTAAGTAAATTTTAGTATCCCAAGAATGAGATTGAGAAAAATCAGATGAAGGATATATCCTATGCATTTACAGTAAGTAGTCTAATGTATGCTCAAGTATATACTCATCCTGATATTAATTTTACTTTGAAAATGCTTGGTAAATATTATAGTGATCTAGGTATGGTCCACTAGAAAGCTGCCAAGAAGGTGATGCAATATCTTTAGAAAACTAAAGACTACATGCTTAGTTATAGGATGACTGATCAGTTGAAGACGATCGATTATTCAAATGCAGATTATGCTGGTTGCCTCGATAGTAGAAAGTCCACATCAGATTATATCGTCCTATTAGCTGATGGAGCAATCTCATGGAGGAGCACAAAATAGCACATTATTGCCTGCTCTACTATGGAAGCTAAATATATAAACTACTATGAGGCTTTCTCACATGCTCTATGGTTGAAAAAATTCATCTAAGGTCTCGAAGTTATGAATTTTATTTTTAAGCCATTGAAAATTTATTATGATAATTCTACTGCAGTTTCTTTTTACAAACAAGTATATTGATGTTAAGTATCTTGCTGTAAATGAGAGAATTAGTAGTCATCAGGTGTCTATTGATTTTATTGATACTGCTTGTATGATAGTTGATCCTTTGATGAAAGGTTTAGTATCCAAAATTTTTAAAACGCATGTAAAAGTTATGGACATTTGTCATTGGGATATTTAATTTATAATAGATATTTATTTTGAGATCTCTTAATGATTTGATGACTACTATTACTTATGTTTAATTATTGTTTGTATATATTATGGTTGACTTTTGTCAAAGTTAAAGTAAACAGAAGTATCATTTATATGATATAATAGTGGGATCATTATCATAGGCATTATGGTTT
Source organism: Cocos nucifera (assembly GCA_006176705.1). NCBI lineage: Eukaryota > Viridiplantae > Streptophyta > Magnoliopsida > Arecales > Arecaceae > Cocos > Cocos nucifera. Next base: position 177,991 of record QRFJ01000238.1, on the reverse strand, counting down.
TTGATGGCCTATTTATTTTAGCATATAAGACTGGGTTAAGTAAGAATTATTGATGTCATGATACATAAAAAAAAGTATATCAATTAAGATGTATAACCATCATGATTTGCATCAATGATTTTTACTTAATCAAAGTATAAAGAATCTTCAAAGGAATAGATAATTGGGCAATTTTTTTATAAAATGAGTGTGTACTCGTCAGAATAATTTCAAAATTTTGATTCATGATTGTTATTTAAAAAATTAAAAAAAATATATTTTTTATATTTTTAAATATTTTGATAAAATTAAAAAGTTAATTTTAAGTGATAATATAGGCAAAGTGGAAGAATATTGGATTTAACTCTATAATGTAGCCTAATTATCACTTAGTTAGGTTTAACTCATTGGATCAAGTTCTGAATCAATTATGGTGAGCCTAATTAATTAAAAAGTTATATTCTTGATGAGACTTAGACTGAAATTCTTATTCTAATCAGGATTAAATCTTCTGATGGAATAAGATAAGTGTAGGTATAAATAGAGATGATCTGATCTCTTTTTTTGAACTCTCGGAGGACGTGATGATTTTCATCAATCGTCCGCATAAAAATGGAGGGTGAGGAGAGAGAAGATCAGCTGTCTATAAAAAATGAAGCTGATGCTTTGTGAGCTACGTGGTCATCGCGTTAGTGAGACAATGGTGCAAGATATATTTTATTTTAATTTTGCATGAATATTGGAGCACGATCCAAATATAAAAGTTTAAATTATCTAACATGATGCAATATTGCAAAGCTTTAGTGTTGATGCTTGTCCTTTGCCTTGGGTCATTGAGCCATTAATCCATTGATGAGTGTGATGAGTGTGAGAGTTGTGAGCGATGTGATGGTTGTTGATGATGACTCTATTTCTTAGCTATGATTGATCCATGGCATATTATATGGTCCATGTGTACATATGTTGAAATAACCTATCGATAACATTCATGGTGGATAAACTGAAGAAAAATAAAAAGGTAGGGGAGAAGTAAAGGGCAGTAGCCCTATTTTCTTTTCATCATCTTGGCGCAAAAGAAGAGAAGCTGTCTTATATGGGGAACTCCCTAAGCAAAAGATACCATCTTAAAGGCTTTTCAGTGGTCTGAATTGTTAGATAATGTCCTAATTAAATGGCCGACTTATTATAGATTCTATTATTTGAATTTGGATAATGATCAATCTAAATTTAAATAGAATTTAAATCTCATCCAATTAGTTGATGAAAGTATCGATTAAAGTTTATAAATATAGGTTCTATCCTTATAAATATAGGTTCTATCCCTGCCCATAAATATGACGTAGAAATTCCATCATCACTACTACAGCATAAGAAACGAGAGAAGGAAGAGAAACCAATCTGAGGAAGAATAAGATGTCTTTCTTCTTTTCTGCATCAAATTTCTCTACATCAGATATGTTTTTATGAAAATTATGAACCTCTTTATGATCCTGGTTTTGTGATGTTCTTCAATAAAGCATGCACCTAGAACATCAGATTTAAGGTTTACATGTGGTATTAGAGCCTATTTTTCATAATCTTAATGAAATAAAATTTATTTATTTAAGTTTTGAATTAAAGTTTTATGATGGATCTGCTGAATCCCCATCAGCATCTAGGATGATCGGACTTTGGTCGATCAACATAAGGATGGCCGGATCTCTATTTGCCTACAAAATCTTCTCCAATATGCATTCCCATTCAAGGACGTCGCTAGCCGTGAAGACAAAACAAAAAAAAAACCCTAATCATCACTTGGTCACTGACGGTCGGGATGGATGTCTCAGGCCCGCTATCGGTGGTTGAGGATGGTTCGTGCCTCACCTATGGAGGACTTGGACGAATAATCGACAACTGGCCATGGAGGATTTTTGATGATGGCAATGGACCGCCGATCAAGTTTTTTTTTTTGGTGGCCGCCAGTTCATACGCGGCCTGATAGAAGGCTGTTAGAAATCGAGAAGGGCTGGCGATCCACCGACGGAGCTTAATGAAGATTTTTGTCGACCAACTATGGGGCTTTCCAATCACCATGGATGCATTCGAGGAAATAGGAAGGAAGGAGGATGGTGGCGGTGGAAAAGGAAGTCGCCAGACAAGGCGGCGGCACGGCTAGTCGCCGCACAAGATGGTGCCATGGAGGATGCCACGCAGGGCGGCAGCTGGCAGTCGGAAAGGTTTTTGGGTAATCGGTTGGCCACCTTTGGGCATGGAAAATCCCTCCTCTTGTAACAGAGGAAAGGATGTAGCCCTAATGGGCTATTGGGTTTTCAGATTCAGGTTTTGATCCGATCCATTAAGTATAAACCCATTAATTCTTAAATTAGTTAAGTCAAGCCAAAACCGAAGTCTGGTTAATCTGGTTTGGACTCTTTTGCAATTAAGCCCTCAATGAAGTTTAAATTATAAAAAAATCCAATTACAGTTATGGACCTTTTTGCATATTAGCTCCTAAAATTTTTAAAATTTTAGAATAATTCTCAAAAATTACTTTTCAATCCCTAAATGATTGTTTCATCCTTTAATGATCCATTAAGCTTGTTTTAAACCATTATTTAATGAAGATCTTGGAATTTTATGTCATTGAATATTGATTATTGATGAAATTTCTTTCATATGCATGTTTTTAAGTTTATAATTTGTTAGTCACCAAAGTGGCCAAACTAAAATATTTAATATGCATTAAAAAATTTTAATTATTATTTATATGCATGATCTTATGTATAGTTTATTAGTCATCAATGCAGCCAAATTAGAATATTTAAAAAAATTTTAACATGCATAATCTGATCATTTATCCATGATTAAATGCCTATTAATGAAAATTCAATGAATAAATTGATGTTCATAATTCATTGAAACTTTAGGATTTATCCAAAAGTGAATCAATTATTCCATGAATAGTGAGCATAATAGAGATAAATTAATATTCTTTGATCAAATATATTTATATATCTAAAAATAACAGATATGTTTGGTTGAAAATATTTAATTATCTATTAAATAATTATTAATGGCATTAAATTATGATAGTATATTATAATATCTACCCAAAAGAGAATTATAATATGCTTTTATTATTAATTATCTGAATTCATAATAAAATTTATTTGAATATTTATATATTATTTTTGTAGCTATTTTTTTTTATTTGCATGCTTCATCTATTACCATATTTAATGGTTTAAACTTCTCTGAATGGTATGAATAAATTAATTTTTACTTAAATATTTTTGATCTTGACTTAGCATTACTGAAAAAATCTACTGCTCTTATGAATTTCAATAGTGAGAAAGAAAAGTTACACCATAAAGCATGGCAACATTCTAATAGACTAAGTCTTATGTTCATGTGAATGACTACTGCCAACAACACTAAGAGTACTATTCTATAAATAAAAAATATGAAAAAATATTTAAAGTTAGTAAAAGAATATTTTTATTCTGTAGATAAGTTACTTACTGGTACATTAATGGCAGAACTTACCATGATGTTTGATAGATCGTGGAGTATGCAAAACCATATTATAGAGATTACTAATATTGCAACAAGATTAAAAATCTTAGGGATGACTGTTGATGACTTCTTTTTAGTATAATTCATTCTGAATTTACTATCTTCTGAGTGTGAATCTTTTCACACTATTAAGGATAAGTGGGATGTCAGTGAATTATCTAGTATGCTTATTCAGGAGAAAATAAGATTGAAAAAATAAGATAGTCATTTCATTAACTTTATGAATCAAGAAGCTAGTAAAGTATACAAGAAAAAAGCCAACAAGTTTAAGAAGAAAAAGAAAATGCCTGCTAAAAATCTTCAGGCTGATAAAAAGAAACAAAAGCTGGATAGGCATCATTTTTATAAGAAAGTTGGACACTATCAGAAAGACTGTTTTAAACAAAAGACTTGATTTAAAAAGAAAGATAAATCTAATATCTTTGTATGTTTTGAATCAAACTTAACTGAAGTTTCTAATAATACTTGGTAGCTTGATTCTAGTGCTACCACTCATATTTTTAATTTAATGTAGAAATTCTTTTCGATCCAAACCATAAATCCAACTGAAGATTTTATGTTCATGGAGAATTATATGAAGGTTTTGATTAAAGGCATAGGTACTTATTATTTGATCTTGGATACTGGTTATCATTTGAATCTATCAGAGATAGCTTATGTACCTTCAATTTCTAGGAACTTAATTTTTCTATCAAAACTTGATGTTTCTGGGTTTAATTTTAGGTTTGGATATGGTTGTTTTAGTTTATATAAGAATACTTTATTTATTGATTCTGAAGTACTTATTGATGATTTATATAAATTAAAATTTGACAATCTTTTTATTGAATCTTTTCTTATTATGCATCATAATTATGGTATTAAGTGTAGTCTACTAAATAAAAATTTTGCTTATTTGTGGCATAAATATTTGAATCATATATCCAAAGAAAGATTAGAAAGCTTAGTAAAGAATGAGATTCTTCTAAATCTAGATTTTATTGATCTTGGATATGTATAGATTGCATCAAGAGAAAGTAAACTAAACATAATAATAAAGGTGCCACAAGAAGTAGTCAGCTTCTTAAAATTATGCACATTGATATATGTGAATCTTTTGATATTTCATCCTTTAGTGAAAATAAATATTTTATCATTTTTATCAATAATTTTTTATATTATGATTTTATCTATCGGCTTCATGAAAAATCTCAAGCAGTGGATGCCCTTGAGGTGTTTGTAAATGAGGTTGAAAGATAATTAGATAAAAAGATGAAAATCATAAGGTCTGATAGAGATGGTGAATATTATAAAAAATATAATAAAATAGGATAATATTCGAATTCATTTGCAAAGTTTTTTGAAAAGCATGGTATCTATGTGCAATACACTATGCCAGGTACACCTCATCAAAATGGTGTAGTTGAAGGGCAAAATCAAATATTAATAAATATGATTAGGAGTATGATAAATAACTCCTCATTATCCAAATCATTATGGATGTATACTCTTAAAATCACTGTGTATTTACTAAATAAAATTCCTAGTAAGGCAGTTTCAAAAATTTCTTTTGAACCGTGGACTAGAAGAAAATACAGTTTAAGACACCTTCATATTTGGGGTTGCACAGCGGAAGCAAAGATTTATAATCCACATCAAAAAAAATTAGATTCTCGAACGATTAGTGGTTACTTTATTGGTTACCCAGAGAAATCTAAAGGATATAGATTTTATTGTCCAAACCATAGTCCGAAAATTATTGAAATCAATAATGCAAGATTTATTGAAAATTATGAAGTTAGTGAGAGTGATGAACGAAATAATATGAAAATCAAGAAAGTCAATATAGATATTTCATTATCTATAAGTGTTCCTTCATCCATACTTATACAAAATATTATGCCTAATGATGAACAATATTTGAATGAAGAATTATCCCATGAAAGAACTAATTCACAAATATCTGACATACTTGAATTACAAGAAATACTTTTAAGAAGATCTGAAAGGGAAAGAAAATTAGCTATTCCTGATGATTATGTAATGTACTTATAGGAGTCAGATTTTGATATTAGAATTAATAAAGATCTGATTTCATTTTCACAAGCCATAGAAAGTGCTGAGTCTGATAAATGGATTGATGCTATGAAAGATGAGTTAAAATTCATGAAAGATAATAAAGTCTGAGATCTTGTCGAATTGCCAGAAAGTTCTAAATGAGTTGGATGTAAATGGGTCTTTAAGACCAAGCATGACTCGAATGACCATGTTGAACGATATAAAGCTAGACTTGTTGTCAAAAATTATACTCAAAAAGGAGGTATTGATTATAAAGAAATATTTTTACCGATCTCAAAGAAAGATTCATTAAAAATTATTATGGCATTGGTGGCTCATTATGATTTAGAGTTACACCAAATGGATGTGAAAATAGCCTTTCTTAATAAAAAAAACTTGAGGAAAAAATTTATATGGATTAACCTGAAGGTTTCTCAACAAAAGAAAAAGATCAAATGATGTGTAAATTAAAGAGATCTATATATGAACTAAAATAAACTTCTAGGCAATGGTACATCAAGTTCAATGATAGCATAACATCTTTTGGATTTAAACAAAATACCATTAATCGGTGTATATACCAAACAATCAATGGGAGCAAGTTTATATTTTTAGTTCTATATATTGATGATATTTTGCTTGCTGCTAATGATTTAAGTATATTGCATGAGATGAAAAATTTTTTCTCAAAAAATTTTAAAATGAAAGATATGGAAGAGGCATCCTATGTGATAGAAATTGAAATATTCTATGATAGATCACAAGGTATTCTAGAATTATCTCAAAAAAGATATATCGAAAGAATTCTAGAAAGATTTAATATGAATAAATATTCAGCTAAAATTATTTCAGTACAAAAAGGGACAAATTTAGTCTCATGCAATGTCTAAAGAATAATGTGGAATGAAAGAAAATATAATCAATTTCTTATGCTTCTGTTGTGTGCAGTTTAATATATATGCAAACTTGCACAAGACCAGATATTAATTTTACAATCAGGATGCTAGGTAGATATCAAAGTAATCCTAGAAGAGATCATTAAAAAGTTATAAAAAAAGTTTTGAGATACTTACAAGGAACGAAGGATTACATACTCATGTATAGAAGTTGCGATCACTTGAATGTGATCAGATACTTAGATTTAGATTTTGCTGGATGCACTGACAGCAGAAAATTCACGTATGGTTATCTTTTTATGTTTGCTGAAGGAATAATATCATGAAAAAGTACCAAAGAGTCTGTCATTGTTTTATCTACTATGGAAGCAGAGTTTGTGATATATTTTGAAGCCACAATCTAGGCATTATGGCTGCAAAATTTTATTTCAAGACTCGAAATTATCGACACCATTACCAAGCCACTGAAAATTTACTGTGATAATTCTGCAGCAGTATTCTTTTTCAAAAATGATAAATATTCAAGAGATGCAAAATACATGAAGTTAAAATATTTTATTATTAAGAAGGAGGTTAAAAAAAATGTCTATTGAACATATTGGAACTGATCTCATGATAGTAGATCCATTGATAAAAGATTTACAACCAAAGATATTTAAAGAACATGTACATAGAATGGATCTTAGTTGTATTAATGAATAATGTATTAATAATATTTTTGATGCTCTAAGCTCAATAAAGTATTTCTAATTTTTATTAATAAATTTTTCTATTTCATATAATGGTGTATACATATATTGTATTAACTATAGTAAGAAAATCTCTATGAGATATTATTATGGACCATAATGAATATATATATATATAGACACCTTATAGATCTAGTATGTTAAATTGTAAGTGTTGTGGTATATGGAAGGGAGTATGCTAAATGAATGGCATATGACCGCCATAACTTGCATTTAATAATTTATCATACTAAGATAATTATGATAAATATTAAGAAAGAGATTTATTATAATCGGACCAAGTGAAAAAATGTTAGATAATGTCCCAATTAAGTGGCTAATTTATCATGGATTCCACTATTTAAATTTGGATAATCATCAATCTGAATTCAAATAGAATTTAAATCTTATCCGATTACTTAATGAGAGTACCAATTAAAGTCTGTAAATATAGGTCCTATTCCTACCCATAAACGTAATGTAGAAATTTCATCATCATGGCTATGGCATAAAGAATGGAAGAAGGGAGAGAAACCAATTTGAGGAAGAGTAAGATGTCTTCCTTCTCTTCTACATCAAATTTCTCTAGTATGTTTTTATGAAGATTATGAACCCTCTTTATGATCCTGATTTTGTGATGTTCTTGAATAAAGCATGCATCTAGAACATCATATTTAAAGTTTACATGAATTACAACAATGCCAGATGTTTGTCTTCCAATACCCTTCTTCCATATTGCATGAATTTTTTTTATTATTTTTTTAATACTTAATTCCAAAACTACCCTCATTTCAAACTTATTTCCAAAAGTATTGTAAAATTCTGAAATCGCCTTCTCAATGGACGATTTCAAGCCAGCTCGCACGCCATGTGTGCAATAGTGGGTGCCACATGTTCAAGCTGAAATCGACTGTTGAGTGAGCGATTTTAGTTGAAATCACCCCCTCAGCCGGCGATTTCAGTTTGATCACACCCACCACCCCGATCCTAGGCTCTCGTCTGCTGTCCGCCCATCGCTTTCCCCCACCCGACCATCCTTTGTCCCCTGCCATCCAACCATAGCATCCCCACTCGGCTTGATCCTCAGCCCCATGCTCGGTCCCCACCTTCCCCCCCGGTCCATCCCGTTTGGCAATTTTTTAGTTTTTTTGGTTCCCTACCCCAACCCCGACCCCACCCTTGATCTTGTTTTTTCTTTCTTTCTCGATTCGCTGCCCCCCCCAGTCCCCCCCATCCCCCCGTCTAGCCCCATTTTGTTCTTTTTTTGGTGGATTTGCCCACCCCCGATCCCTCCTGCCCCTACGGTCCGACCCCACCTACCCCTTGTCCCCAGCTCCTCAGCCCCACCTTCGTCCCCCTGCCCCCATCGCCAGTCCCCGCACCACCCCCTCCCCTCAAACCTCCATCTCGGGCCCACCTTTGGTCCAGCAGTCAGGTAATTTTTTTTTTTTATAGTTTAGCCAATGTATTTTTATTTAAATATTTTTATATCATTATGAATAATTTATGCTATATTATTTTATTTTATTTACAATAATTAGATTAAGTACATTAATTAGATTATCCAAATTATAACTATTTTAAATTTTGTAATGTTTATTAATTTTATTTAATTTATTATAATTTAAATAATTTTAATTAAATTTAAATTAAACTTGAATTAATTTATAATAAATTAGATTATGCTAAGTATTTTACTTTGAATTAACTTACATGAATTATATTAATTTGATTAATTCGTGTCAATTTAATGCTAGGTTAAATTAATTTATGCCATGTATTTGATCAATTTAAAAAATTTAAGTTATGTTAATCATATTAATTTATTTATATTTAAATATTTTTATATTATTATGACTAATTTATGCTGTATTATTTTATTTTACTTATAGTAATTAGTTAATTATGTTAATTGAATTATCTAGATTATAACTATTTTATATTCTATTATGTTGTATTAATGTTATTTTAATTTTTTATAATTTATGTTAATTTAATAGATTTAATTTAATTTAAATTAAATTTGAATTAATTTGAAGTAAATTATGTTATACTAATTAGTTTACTTTGAATTAACTTACATGAATTAGATTAATTTGCTTAAGTTGTGTTAATTTAGTGCTAGATTATATTAATTTATGGCATGTATTTGATCAATTTGAATAATTTGAGCTATGTTAATTAGATTAATTTATTTTGTAGGTAGTAGAAATGATAGAAATAGTAATAGCCTTATGCTATATCAATGGTTTTATGGTTAAAGGACCGTATGGTATAGAGTATACTAGTCGACCATAAAAGGTCATTAGATTGAAATATGGAATGAAATTCAAAAAATTGGAGGATAAGTTATGTAGAATTTTCATATAGATAAAAGTATAAATAGAATAATGATAATATATAGATATTCCACTATTGTGCAGTCGATAATTTTGAATATGAACTTATTTCGATTGCTGACGATGAAGATATGAAGATTATATTTTTAACTATAAGTTCACATTCTTGTTTATTTGGTGTAGAGTTATACATTGATGTGCAATCTATTAAGGGTACTAGAATTATTCTCGATTTAAAGTATGATGAAGTAGTCGATTGGGATATTAGATTGACAACATAGATGAGTGAACAGGTTGGAGCTTTTAGTCCCTATATGGCCGGCATTTTGCTGAATACTAGTTCAAGAGATACGGAGGTTCATTTGGCAATGAAAAATGATGTGCCAAAATCTATTGTCAGATAAGCCTCACTATACATGGTGGCCGAAGATGCCGTCCATATTGACAATCGATTTTTTGAGAAAGATGATGTACATAGTGAAGAAGGTATGGATGATGATGCTTAACAAGCAGGTACATCCCATGATGTATATTTTGCACCAAATGTGGAGCATCCAAATTATTCGATGTTTGAAGCTCCCTCAGTTACATTTAGAAACATTGATTGGACGACTGTCAATGCACCAACGTCTTCTGGATTGCTAACATCTTGTAGTAGTTGGGAAAGAGGTGATGAGTTTCATAAATGGCTCCATTTTGCAGATAAGATAGAACTACAAACTACAATAAGACAATATTTATTAGAAACACATCATGAATTTAAGATTGTTGAGTTAGAGCAGAATCTTTTGATTGTTAAATGTAAGAATACGGAGTCGGGATGTAATTGGAAGCTCCGAGCCATTAAGTGGGCTGGTCATTTTAAAATTACAAGATATGCTGATCCGCATACATGTATTTTGAACATGCTTTCACAAGATCATTCTGGACTTAATTCGAATTTCATCGCTAATGAAATACGTAATCTTGTAAAAAAAGTATCTATAATTTTCATCAACGGTATTAGTGCAGTCATTAAGAATAGATTCAATTACATGGTCGATTATATAAAGCTATGAAAGGCAAAGTAAAAAGCAATGGCAAGGGTATATGGAGATTGGGATAAGTCATATAATTTATTGCCCAAGTGGTTACACGCTGTGGAGCAATTTAATCATGGATCTTGGGTGAAGTTTATTAGCGATCCTAGTGATCATCTATCATTTGCTACATTCGATCGTGTTTTTTGGGCATTTGTACCATCGATTGTAGGCTTCAAGCACTGTAGACCTGTAATCAATATTGATGCGATATTTTTATATGAAAAGTATCAAGAAAAGCCGATGATTACAACTACTATCGATGAAAATAATTAGATTTTTTTATTTTTATTTGCAATAGTAGATGAGGAGTCGACAGATACTTGGGGATGGATTTTAGCTTGCTTAAGATCTCTTATTGGACTGCATCAGGATGTCTGCTTAATTTTAGATCGGTATGTAGGTATATTAGCTACTGTACAAAATGAACATTTTGGTTGGCAGCCACCCTATGCACATCATGTATACTGTTTATGCCATATAGCTAGCAATTTGAACACTAAATTCAGTGATACAAGATTAAGAGATATATTGAAGAGAACGTGTATGCAAACACAACCCAGAAAGTTCAACAAATATATAAAGAAAATTGAAAAAATGAACTTAGAAGCCTTCCAATAGTTGTCTGAAATTCAAGTAGAAAAATGGTGTCTTGTACATGATGATGACCGAAGATTCAGTATGATGACTATTAATTTATCTGAATATTTTAATGGAGTGCTAAAAAATGCTCATTTTCTGTCGGTAACTTCATTGGTACAGCTCACTTTCTTCCAACTTGTATCATATTTTGATGGAAGACGTACCCAAGCAGAGAATGCATTACATAGGGATGAAAGATTTATTACTTTTACTATAACTCAACTGATTGCTAACCAATCTAAAACCACATCCATAATGTAACAAGATTTAATAGAGCAAGTGGGATGTTTCAAGTGCAAATGACATTCCGTAGTCCTTATATGAACAAAGGCAATAACACCCAGGTGAAAGTTTAATGCAATACCATCCTTAATTTCTTGTTAATAAATGAATGTATATAATTTTTAAGATTGTGACTGAAATGTGCAGATTGTAAGGTTATCAGAGCATATGTGTACATGTTAAAAATGATAATGCTATTATTTGCCATGCTCCCACTTGATGGCTGCTTGTGCTCATGTATCCATTGATTTTTGGCAATACGTTGATGATTATTATAGTCTGGATGAATACCATTATAGTTACGGTCATCAATTTTATCTAATCCTGCATGTCGATTATTGATCACAACAAACAAATGATATGCTAATAGTCCCACAGTCCTAATGATTATGGCAAAGTGCAAGACCACGATCCTCACAACTTAGGAATGAAATGGATTGGGCAAAAATTGGCAATAGGCCTAGGTGTCAGATTTGTGGTCAAGAAGGACATGGGACATTTATGTCCAACTATTAGAGCATGAACAGGAGTGAACTTTAGTGCAATATATGTTGAATCTTATGTTGTTTGTAATTTTTCATAAACATGACCATGAACATAAGTGAAACTTTGTAATCTCTATCGTTTGATATTAATCTTTGTTGAACTTATCTTATTAATCTTTATTGATGGTTGAAGCATATGGTATTTGATATTAATTTTTATTGTATTATCTCTAATCTTTGTAATCTATATTCATTTTATCAAATATTTATATATGGCTGCAGCATATAGTATTTATGGAGCCAGATCTGTTAGATCCATCTATCCTCTATGCACAGGCTACTCATCACTCATCAGCCATCTGGGATAGTCAGGTATATATTTTTATTAGCTATTGTTCTATTTATTTATAATTTTAATATTAGCTGCTGTACAAAATTATCAAAGTGCATCTATAACTAATATACCATTTTTATCTGGTGATGCAGGAGTTCAATTTTTTACGATGTCGATGGTGGGATCTTATTAGGTCTCGGGTGACCCCGTTGGATCTCCATATAGCGCCATATCTATAGTAGGCCGGATTTTACGGTATCTCCCGCATTAGATTTATATCGTTAGACCGGCACTTGATCACTACATTCATAGAGCAGTGGCGCACGGAGATACATACGTTTCATCTACCGTATGATGAGTGTACTATCACCTTGGAGGATGTTAGCATCCAATTGGGTTTATCAGTCGATGGTTTTTTAGTGATAGGTAGTACACATCATGATTGACTGTAGGTATGTTTCGATCTCGTAGGAGTTGTCCCACCCCCTGATAAACTAAAGGGTTCTTGATTGAGTGCTGTATGATTAGCTGAGTAGTTCGATAGGCTACATGATGTTGCAGATGATGTTGCCATATAGCATTATGCTAAGGCATATATTTTGCAAGTGTTTGAATGGTGTCTATTTGCAAATAAATCTAATAACTTAATTCATCTCATATTTTTATCATTACTTACCGATTTTGAGACCACGGGACACTACAGCTGGGGTAGTGCCAGTCTAGCTTGGCTATACAAAGAGCTTTGTAGAGCATGTAAGATAGATACACAGCAGATTGCGGGACTCTTGATTTTGCTATAGGTGTGAGCATGGGATAGGTTTCCTTATATTGCATCCTGTAGATTAGATCAACCTCTTGTAGATCCTATTATGGATTTGGCGGATGGAGGAGCCTTACCATGTGGACCACTACCCATGAGGTACGTACGTTATGTTGATTATGATCATTTGCATACATATGCTTTGTTGATTAAAACATAATTTGTTAACTCTCGATTGTGCAGGTGGAGAGATACTTTTTCAGTAATGAAAGTTTTCACTCATCTGTTGTTGATGTATAGATATCATCTTGATCGTCTTTGATCTGGACAGCTAAATTTTCAACTGATGTGTATTATGTATTTTTTGATTGTGTTTGATTCAAACTGGCTTAGAATACTAATATCTAGAATATTTTTTTAAAAAAAGATTATATGGAAGCCATATACTCCAGAGGTCCTTGCACTTCTACCAGATTATTGCTTCACGGGATAGGATATATGGTTTGTCGGGTGCTACTCCTATGTTTTCATATTGTAGAGTGGTACCATCCTGATAGAATGATGCGGCAGTTTGGGATCCATCAGGTTATTCCACTTTCTTGTGACATAGATTCCAGACTACATCATATCGATCTTAGAGGTCATTCGAATCAAGATTGGAGCATTACTCATCATGATTTTGTTGCAATATGGGAGCATCGATAAGATCATGTTATGGATGGACCAGTAGTGGATCGTCCTATGCACTACTATAATGATTATATGGAGTGGTACCATCGCATCACTCATCATTTCATTTGCCAATCTAGTGCAATGTTTGATTATCTGATAAGTACTAATTAGTTTTTTATATTATTTTATAAATTATTTATATATTTGATCGATCTTTTTTTTTTAAAGTGATAATTTACCACAGATCCATCATCTTTGTAGCCCAGAGTCTTTGTCCACCTCCAGGCCAGTTATACAAGATATATGCATGATGGTACTCTATGCCATTGATGAGTACGAGCGTATCTCCATAGAGTATGGTGCAGTCGGATCCACACCATCATCTTATCAGTATCCATCATCGTTGGGAGTACCACTTGATCCGCACTACAACGCTAGTTGACCATATACCACATGCATGGAGTTTTAGATGCCAGAGTTTTCTTCATTCAGTCCTTATATGTCATCTGAGGCTTACATGCATGACGACATGATATGGTTTTAGTCTGTTGATGAGTCGCTAGCGCATTTTGGAGTTACTCATGAGGAAGCTTCCAATCATACAACGAGCATTACAGGTGATGATGTTGTAGATGAAACTGTCATAGATTTTGATCATGGCATTGAAGAGCATAGCGGCTCGAGTGAAGCCCAACCTATCCCATGTCGTCGGCAACCGCCAAGGAGAAAGCGACGACCGCCTTATGGAACTTGATTTTTTTTATAGATTTCATTGTACTCATGTGGGATTTGATTCTTTTTTTATTTTATAATATCCATGTGGAATTATGTTGGACTTTATTTGTTCAGTATTACAAGTTTCTAAAATTAAGATTATTAATTGTATCAATGAAATTATTTATTTATCGATTTTGCTTCAAGTTGAACATAATGTGTTGTTGGTTAGATGGTGTTATGGTGTTACGTTATTTTCAAATGGTCTTTTAAGTCTGATCTGAAACCCTATTTTGAAACTTAAATTTTTTTGGATCGGTTAGACCCATTTGGCATAGTAGGTTGGAGCCGGTTGGAGCTTAATAGATTGGAACCCAAATCCTAATTGTCTGGCACATCGAAACCCAAACCCTAATTGTTCGGCACATTGACTAATTTTTTTTGGATGGTTTTAGCCCTAGTCAACCTAGACCGATCGATCGGGCAAAACCCTAGTCGATCGATTTGGTAATGTCTAAGCCAAACAGGTCGACCACATGATAATTTGTGATTGATCGATCGTGATCGACCGGCCCAATGGTCAGTCGACTAGTTTGACAGCCAATTGTTTTGGTATTTTGCAGTCGACCGACTGAGACTAGTCGATCGAATCTGATCGACCGATCATAGTGTTGGTCGATCGATTTAGCACTATCTAGAATCGATCTAGTCGACCGATGGATCAGTCGATATTATGCGGTCGACCAACCTGCAATCATGGTCATCGGAGTGCGATCGACCAACCAATAATCATGGTCGACCGACAGAGGTCGACCAGATTATAGCCTGGTCGACTGGTCGAAACTCTAATTGACCAATCTAAAGATCGATCAAGTCTGAAATCTCGAATGATCGATCCATCTATAAATCAAACCTGATTAACCGATCTAGACGATCGACCAAGTCCAAAACCCAGAATGATAGACCCATTTAGACGATCGATCGAAACCCTAATTGATCAATCTAAACGATCCACCCATCCGTAAAGTGCTTGGAATAAAGTTTAGGATAACATAGACTAATGATACATAATTTCATTAGAAAACAAACAACATTATGCATTAAAAAATAAAAAAGTACATAATTTATCATCATCTAAGGCCTCAAATAGTGCAATAAAAAGCTAGAGCTTAATTATCCACTGCAGGATCCTATGGAGATAAAGAAAATTGACAATAAAAATGCTGTACGAACTGATCAAACCATGCGAACCCCTCATCCATACATGCAAATTTCTCTTTGACATCAATCTCTAGTGCATCGAATCGAGGAGACAATGCATGCACATCATAAGATTGTTGATTAGACTGCATATGATGATTGGGCTGGGCTATGTCAACAGGCTGACTTTCTTCTTCACCAATAGATGTATGCTTCCAACCATCACCAAAAAAAGTATAATCCATATGCCTTAGAGATGACTTATCATAGGTGTCTGTGGATCTGACCTCAACAACTTCATCATCATCGATGATAGGAATATCAAAGGCCTCGAAGATAGCAGTCAAAATAGATCCATAGGGCAAACAGGTTTTTGGTTTTTCAAGGTATTTAATCATATAGCTTATCATTACATATGACAGATTAACTCTATCACCTGAAAGAATGTTTGTGAGGAGATAAATATCCATGTATGATACATTATCTCTATGACCTCCACTAGGCAAAAAATTAAACGTTAATATATAATGAATTAATCTATTTTCTAGTAATAATAGATGTGTACTAGGTTTGCTTGTTTGTCCTAAACTATCATCCTCAAAAATAGTTCTAATACAACTACAATAACCTAATCTATTATGATTCTATCAAATCATATTAAAATATCTATCACCATCTGATGAAATATCTAGAATTCGACCAAGAATATCATGGTCAAATTCTATCATCTTGTCTTTCACAAAAGATAAAACAAAATAAGTTGATCTATCAAAGTTAAAATTACTATAAAAATATTTAACTAACATAGGATATGTTGGTTTGCTCAATGTAATCATAGAAAGCCAACCCATTCTTTCAAATAAAAATTTAATTCAAAAATCACTAAAAGAACTTAACTATTCTTCTCCCTACAGCTTTTCGTTGAGAAAAATTCGATTGAAATTTTTCACTAGACTCAAAATTCATAAATAAATCTCCTTCATACCTATCTTGAGATTTTGATTTTTCTTTTTCTTCTCGAGCTCTTTTTCTTTTCAAAATATTTTCACCTTTTCTTAAAGTCATGAGATTGATTTAGGCTAGACTATACAAATGAGGGAGAGAGAGGGTTCTCTGGAAGATTAAAACACCGAAGGGATGGATAGAGATTATCAGGATTTTAGAGATAATTTTAAAGATAAAGGGAGGTGGGGCGGTAATTATCAGGGTTTTTTGAATATTTGGTAGAGAAAAAGAAGGTTTATGGGACTTTTAGAGAAGACTGAGGTTTTAGAGAAATGTTTTAAAGGAAGCTAGAGGTGGGTTTAGGGGTGGATTAGGGTTTTAGAGTGGAGGAAGAGGTGGATTACAGATTTTTTAGAATAGAGAAAGGGATGATTAGGGTTTTCTTGGATACCAAGAGGGAGGGCACCAGGGTGGAGATTTAAATCGATGAACTCGCCACTTGGGCTAGCAAGTTCACCTGAAATTACCAGTCCAACTGACGATTTTAAACTCGCCAGTCCAACAGGCGATTTCGGGTGAACTCGCCAATTGGACTAGCGAGTTTAAAGTCGCTAGTTCAGCTGGTAATTTCTTACGGGCCACATCAGCACATGAGGCTGGTGAGTTGGCAGGATGAGGTGGAAATGAAATCATTACTTGAAGTGATGATTTTAGATATGAACGGTATTTTTGAAAATAAATTTGAATCGAAAGTATTTTTGGAATAAAGTATTTAAAAAGCAATAAAAAAAAATCCATATGTATGTGGCATTTCTTTAGAAGCGTATGATTTGTTATCATTGAAGGATCTTAGTCTCTGCCAACGTTTTGTACATTGTTTTCTTTCTTCCTTCAAATTTTTGAGATATCTATTTTCCTTTGAGAATTCAACTGGCAAATGTTAGATTAGGTTCAACTGAGTAGCATTTTGGGAGATGTCAAGCTGGTTAACTGGTTTCAGGTATTCTATAAGAGAGAATTTTTATGTCCACCTATGATGCCATCGGTGTTTAGATGTGGATAGAATAGAAAGATCAAAGGGGCATTGTCGCAAGTTTCTGTCCTCATCCAGAAAGGTATGGACCCATGGATTAATTAGATTATGATGTGTAATGTCCTATTTATGGCCGTTGAATCTTCTTAGTCATCACAACAAATGATGATATACTAACTTGGAGGTTATTTTTTTTAACATTGAGCATGCTGAGAAAGAAAATAATGGTGGCTTGCAAGGCTGTGAAATTGCTTAGGTGAGCCTAGGAGGTGGACCTTCTATCTGGCCTAAGTGCATGGCCACCTAGGGAAGAAAGCCTTTCAGCTTTTGTCATGAATGCATTAATTATATACATAAATAAGCATATGCATATATTGCATTAGCATCAAGAGACCTATTTTTCAAATTTAAAAATGTCAAAATTCAAAGAAAATATAACATATGATCATGGACTGCAAAAACTATAAAAAGAAGAGACTAACCATAGTACAATATCCATGGTGGATTGCTTGTTCATTGATCAAAAGAAACATATACCATTACTCTTGTTCCTTAATCCCAGATGCTTAGATTTGTTAGCCCAAGCATGATGCACGAACAATGCTCTTCAGAAGGTAACTGTAACATGAGCTAGGGCACTACATGATTCTTAGGTGGACACCTAGGTGATTTACATTGAGAAATATGAAAATATAAAATTAATTAATAGAGAAAAATAGGAAATTGTCAACAAAAAAAAAGAGGAAACTAAATAAAAACTAAGTTAGTAATGCACTATCTTGCATGTTTTAGAGGACCTATTTTAGTATGTTATGTCACGTTTGGTAATAGTGGGGTGGGGACCTTGTTACTTAAATGGATTGTTGCTTTTCAAATGGGAACAAAATTCCTTAGCTCTATTCTCAAATCCATCAAAATGGAAGATAATTTATGTTTGTTCTCTTATTCATGATTAATGAAAAAATACAGATTATCGACTTATATGGTGTCCAGAGAATCATCAATAGGCAGTAGGAAGAGACAGATCCATCAAAGAAGATGAGCACCGAGTTTCTTCCTATGGTAATAGGAAATATAATGTGTCATTAATAATAGAAGTCTGTGGTAATTTAAAAAATACTAGCGGGTGTCTCCTAGATTACAATATCAAATATCTAAAACCACCAATGTCTTACAAAATTATATAAAACTAGGCACTGTAATAGGTTAGTTTAGGTTCGGTTCACATTGGATCAAGTCAGGTTCGAGTTAAAAAAAAAACTCTCAACCAGTAACCAACCCATTTATAATTGGGTTGAAAAATGTAAACACACACCCAACCCATAAACCTACACTTGTCCACCATTCCATTCAAGTTTTTACTCATTTGTCATATGAATACTAAAAAATAAAGTAAAATAGAACTTTGGAATCTAGAATGTATGATAGTGATATACTAATTAAGGATAAAACTGGCTTAAAACTCTCCCAAATATAAGCTAAAAATTAGAAACCCACATCTCAAAATCTCATGGCCACCCTGTCCATCGCTCTGTATGAACCTAAATTTATTTAGACAACTGACCAACAAGGAAAATTTAAGAAACTATTACCTATGATGAGAGTCGATTGGTTCCTCATTGATTCGCCCCAAGTAACCCATAAGGTTTAGGTCTTACACCCAAAACATTGGGAGTAAACGAGTTGAAGTGGAGGATACTCGAAATCGATCTGAGGGATGAGAAGATCGATCAGAGGAGGTTAAAGTGAGTTCCATCCTCGATGAACGTAGTTAACCATGCAGCCAAGATAAGGATCAAGCCAACATAGAGAGTTCGGATCCCTGACAAGGGGATGTACCCAAGAGGTAATCACTAATCCTGCTGATCTTTCCTCATGAATGTGTGCGGAACTGCTGAGGGGCGGCCAAGCCTTCCTTCTTAGCAAATTTTAGGAGTTTAAATACCATGCATCAGTCTCGTATGGCTGTGTTTCTAGAGACCCATCTTGAGGGCTCTTCGATCGAAAGAATG
The DNA here is from genome assembly GCA_006176705.1 of Cocos nucifera. Taxonomy (NCBI): domain Eukaryota; kingdom Viridiplantae; phylum Streptophyta; class Magnoliopsida; order Arecales; family Arecaceae; genus Cocos; species Cocos nucifera. Next base: position 158,299 of record QRFJ01000238.1, on the reverse strand, counting down.
CATAGAAAATTGGGTATCTCTTGGAGGACTAGAACCATTCCGTCTCAGGGATTATCAAGTGGTTTGATAGCTTTATGGAGGAGAGAATTAGGGGAAGTGGATTTTATCTTTGCCTTAGGGTAGTGTTTGTATAGGATTCTCTCCCATCCACGAATTCTTACTGCTTGTTATGTCAAAACATGTGGACAGATCAGAAGATATTTATGGGTAAGATTATAAAATTCTAACTCTATTTGCTGGTGACTTCAACTGCATTTTAACCGTAGAAGAGAAGATGGGAGGTGACCCTATCACGAGCTTTGGGAAAGCAGAGAATTCTGATAGTTTATTCATGGTGGTGGTCTTATTGGTTTTTTGGGGCCAAAGTTTACCTAGCACAATAACAGGGATGGTTTGGCTCATGTTTGGGAACAATTGGAAAGGGTGGTTGGATAGATTCTTTGAGGCTACAATTAAACATCTCTTTAGAGTTTGGTTAGATCATTGTCTTATTCCGATTACTACTGAATCTACTAGATATGGATCAATTCTTTTTCGATTTGAGAATATGCAGATGTCTTACAGTGATTCTTGGGCAATTGTCAATGAGGCTTGGTGCACTCCGGTTCATGGCTCCTGTATGTGTCAAGTGACCACAAAATGCAAGAATACCAAGGTAGCTCTACAAAGATGGAATAGTAATTTAGTTGATCATGTTCATCTCAAACTTTAGAGTTCAGCCTGGTCTCGCTAAACTTCAAGCCAAGGAAGTTGGTAATGGTGGTTTAGATCAAATCGAATTGTGCCTTCTTCACTCTAAGGTGGAGTATGGTAGGATCCTAAAGCAATAGGAGGCATTTTGGTATCAAAAATTGAGAATTCAGTGTTGGAGAGAATCCAAAAAAGAAAAACTCAAAATTTTTTAAAATTCTCTTCCAAACATTTTAATTTTAATTTTTTTAATATTATCTTTTAAATAATTTAATTTTTTATTATCATAATTTCTAGTCGTTGGGCTCCTAATTATCAATGATTATATGCATTTAATCTTGTTTTTAATTTCTGACCATTGGACTAGTCATTCAAGATTTTAACTATTGGATTTTATTAAAGACCTTATTGGGTCAATAAAAGTCCTAACGGTCATATTGGATGGCTATAAAAGAATCATCCTATGTCATACACCAAATCTAGCACTCGGATCGGCATATGATGCCATATGCTTCTTAGAGCAAAATCACAAAGAATATACAAGACCTTCTCATTGCTCAATCCTAAGCCCAATACGCTCTTCTAGATCTGAAAAAATTAAAAAAAGATGATGAGCTTTATGGGCTCAGTAAGTTATCGATCATCTATGAGGATCAAGTATAAATATTTTTTAAATATAATAATTAAGCAATATTATACATCAAGATAAATTTTTTTCAAAAATATGACATGCATATTAGTAAAAATTAAAAATCTTCTCTCAGTCTTCGTTGTCTATGGCCACCATCAGCTCCATGACACAAGGTCCAAGAGAGACTAGTCTCTGAATGAAGAACATCCAAAACGTCGGTGTACTACCAGTAATCAGTTCTACTAGTTAGGCCCACGAGAAAAAATAGCTTTAGTTCACACGGCTATGATTCATCCCGTGATAAGACAGAGAGATTAGTCTTAAATGAAGAAAACTCGAACCATTGGCGTGCTACCAGCCCCACTAGCTAGGTCTACAAGGACTAACTTTGTCAGCGATCAGTCCCACTGGCTAGGCCTATAAGGACTAACTCTGCCAGCGATCAGCCCCGACTGGCTAGGCCCAAGAGAAATATGTTTCTGACGTACGGCCAACGATCAGTCTTGTTGGCTAGACCTAAATCATAGTTTAACTAAAAAAAATTTCTCTTGCTTTGGTTACAACCATTTTTTCATAAAAATACTTATTTTCATAATAATATCAACTTAATTTTTATATATTTTAAAAGAGTAATAAAAATAATTTTCATTCAAAATTTCATGCATCGATGGACAAATAAAATCTTCTTTTCAGAGACCATGCAATTTTAAGAAAAACCATCTATTTCAAAATTATAACATGTAATAGTGTCATCATGCATGATTCAATTTTTTTCAAATATTTTTATAAATAAATTTATAATTTTAAAATTTAATAATTTTTAGATATTTTATATATCAAAATCTAATTTTTTTAAATATGTAAATATATATATAAATAAATTTAGAAATAAAAAAAATTACCATTTTGATTAGATCCAAAATTTTATGGTCTTCTCAAACTGATCTCTAGATTCGGTGCTTTTTCAGTGTTGAAAGCTCTAGCATATTAAATAATTTTAATTAATTTTTAATTTTTTAAAAATTAAAATAACTAGAAAATCTCATAATCTAATTCAGATCCAATCTAAATCGATTTCTAAATTGGATCCACGTGACCTGGTTTGACCTAGATCTAATTGAATTAGGTCCAAACCAATCGAACCACCCCTAATTAATTAAACCCACTCTCTCTCTCTCTCTGTCTTTCTCCTCTTTCTTTCTGGTTTCTTTCTTTTCCCTAATTCTTCCTTCTTTCTTTTATTTCTCTTCAAGACCGAAGCTTACAGTCTTTTCTCGGTTGTCACAAAGGATGATCGGATAAAGGAGGGAGTCGGCGACGAGGTAGGTGGATCGGAGGGTGGTGGTCAACCAAAGATGGCTAGAAACTCCACCAAAGAAGAAGATAAGGCCCTTAGATCAGAAAGAAAAAGAAGAAAAAGGGAAGAGGGATTACCGACAATGGTGGTGGTGGTGGTGGCAATCGACGATCGAAATTAGCATTCTGCCACCCACAATCCCACGCCATAGATAAACTAGGGTTTTAAAATTGGGATTAGGGTTTCTAGGAAGGGATCTAGGGTTTCTTCGTGAGGATATTAGGGAGGGGTTTAGGATATTTAATAGAGAAACCCACTAGGTTTCTTTCTTATTCGGGAGACTGAGTATTTTGACTCCGATTAAGAGTCCATCGAGGAAAAGGACTTCCTTCGAGAGTCTTCTCTTCTCTATCCTTTTTTGTTCTTTTTTTTTGTTCGATGAAGTTGGCAAGGGATGCTGGCTTCAAGGTGAACCAAATTTAAAGGGATCGATTCTCACATTCTCCTCCTTTAAAATAATTTCATCCTCGAAATTAGCATACTACAAAGTTGATAAGCTTAGATGAACCAAATTTCTATCCTATTCTTAACCTTCTACTACTTGCTGAACAAGAAATTGAACCCTTTGTCATTGAAACCAAAGTTTTCAATCAATTTTCAATAATTTAAATCACTATATTTTTGCTGCGCACTCTGATTTAATCCACTAAATATCTTAGGTTTGCTAAATAACTTTCAAACCAATAAGATCATAATTTGGTCAACCTCTCAAATTATATTCGAGATATAAATTATCTATCGAGATCCTAACCTTATGAATTATCTCTATCACATCCTTAATGATCATAACTTTTATACTCAAATATCCCTTAACTCACAGTCTTTAGGGATCATAACTTTAAGTTCAAGTACCAATAATCATAATTCCGACTAATCATAATCTTAAGCTTCAATATCAGTTAAGCTATAATCCCTAATGTTCTTAAACCTAAGCTCTGATACCACTCTATCACGTACCGAATTCAGCACTCGGATCGGCACGTGATGCCACACATTTCTTAGAGCAAAATCCTAAAGAATATGCAAGACCTCCTCACTGCTCAGTCCTAAGCCCAATACTCTCTTCTGGATCTAAAAAAAATAGAAAAGAGGGGGTGAGCTTTATGGGCTCAGTAAGTTACCAGTCATCTCTAAGGGATCAAGCATAAATATTTTTCAAATATAACAATTAAGCAATATTATACATCAAGATAATTTTCTTCCAAAAATACGACATACATATTAGTAAAAATCAAAAATCCTCTCTTAGTCTTCGTTGACTATGGCCACGATCACCTGATGACAAGGTCCAAGAGAGACTAGTCCCTAAACGAAGAATACCCAAAATATTGGCATGCTACCTGTGATCAGCTCTACTGGCTAGGCCCACAAGAAAAACTAGTTCTAGTTCACACGGTCACGATTCATCCCATGACAAGGCAAAGAGATTAGTCCTGAACGAAGAACATCCGAATTATCAACATGCTACCAGTGATCAATCCCACTGGTTAGGCCCATAAGGACTACCTCTACCAGCAATCAGCTCCGACTGGCTAGGCCCAAGAAAAATACGTTTCTGACGTGTGGCCAACGATCGGTCCCGTTGGCTAGATCTAAATCATAGTCTAACTAGAGAATTTTTCTCATGCTTTGGTCACAATCATTTTTCCATAAAAATACTTATTTTAACCAAGGTTCATCATCTCAATAATGGATTCCATACAGATGCTATTCTATTACGGTGTTAGTACACCTAATTAATCTATGTAATACTATGTATAAGTTGATGGCTAAAAATATTGCTATTCGACTAAGGAAGGTAATTCACAAACCGATGTTAGAGGAGCAAAGAGATCTTATAAGAGCGCAAAATATATCGGATAATATGATTTTCACACAGGACGTAATCTGCACAAATAAGCAACCATGAACCCATTAATGATGATCAAATTAGACACGGAAAGGGCTTATGATGGGGTGGATTGGAGTTATTTGCACGCAATTCTTACTCATTTCAATTTTCCTACCAAGTTCATAATGTGGATTGAGGCTTGTATAAAGTACACTTCCTTCTCCATATTAGTAAATAATAATCCCAATGGCTTCTTCAAATCTATGGGGCTGCATCAAGGTCGCCCATTATCACCTTATTTATTCATCCTTTGTGTGGAGATGTTAAGTAGAGCTATGCAGACTGTAGTTCAAGTAGGAAATATTCATGGTCATCGGCCAAATAGAAGAAGTCCTCATGTAAGTCACCTACTCCTCGTCGATGATTGTTTTTTAATCTCTAAGGCGAGACTCAAAGATTGTAGAGCCTTTAAGGGAGTTGTTGAAGCTTGCTGTGTCCGATCTGGGCGTGCTATAAACTTGAATAAATCTATGGTGCTATTCAACCAAAATGTCCATAGGTTCTGGTTGCAGAGTATACAAACTGTTTGGAAATCATGCAAGTAGATGATCTAAGTCTGTATCTTGGTATTCCAGGACTAGCAATGAGAGAGATGCAGATTATGATGGACAAAATTAATGGTTGGTTGGAATCTTGAAAATGGAAATCGTTATCTTCAATTGGATGGGTTACATTAGAGAGATCTATATCGTGTTCTTTGCCTATTCTTATAATATCAAATATGGTACTTCCAAACAAGTTTATAGAATGGTTTAACAGAACTTTGAGGAATTTTGTTTGGGTTCATCCTAGTAAAAATAGAGGTATTCACATGATTTCATGGGAAATTATTTGCAAGCCTAAGGAGATGGGTGGATTGGCTGTTCCAAATATTGAACATTGGTGGGAAGTCTTAATGAGTAAAGTAGCTTGTAAGATTCTAATGGAACCTAAATGCCTGTTAGCTTACATTGTGAAAGCTAAATATCATTTCCATGGTGATTGGAGATGCTATAACCAGCCATGAAATGCATCAGCTTCATTTGGTCGGTTGGAAGGGGTGATTCCATCAAATGTGAGATGGATTGCTGGTTTGCAAAGGAACCTCTATCAAGAATGCCTATTTGCTATAATATTTGAGTTATCGACAGCCCACCTTATTGTTAATTATTTTATCAGAGAGTCCGGTGATTGGAATTCTAATCCAGTGGGTCGGTGCTTTCCTTCATATATTATAAATCTTATTAAACAAACCCCCATTGCCACCGACTCAGAAGAAGGTGATCTATTATGTCGGGTCTGAGGTTACAAACGGAGGATGAATGTGAAGGAGGTAAGTAATATTGTACGCCGCATGCTAAGCCCTATTGGTGGTGGACCGTCCCTCGATTTGAGGAATCGGCGAGGGAGAGGGTGAAGGAAAGAAAAGAAGAGAGGGAGGGAGGGAGGGAGAGAAAGAGGGAGGAGAGAAGATTCCAGCCCTCCACTTCTCTCCCCCTCCCTCTCTCTCTTTTCCTCTCCTTCCTCCATCTCCCCTCCCTCCACTGCTCTCCCCCTCGCTCTCCCTCTCTTCCGTTTCCTCTCTCTCTCTCTTTTCCTCTGTTTCCTTCTCCTTCTCCTCCTCCCTCGTCGGCTTTGCAATGTCAACATGGGTCCGGAATGGAATGCCACAGTTGCGTATCATATTGTATCATCGGGCAATTGGTTTGGATTCCATTACTGGCATAGCAAACCTTGAAAGAAGGTATATCATCGAAGGATGAGAGAGTTGAGCTCCATTTTTAATAATATGATTCCAAGAGTTTGAAAGCTGAATAATGTTCATGTCCGTGTCCAATGGTTAATTTAGAAATTGGTGATCGGTAAACTTCCTACAAAGTCGTTGTTGGCCAACAGGATTCCTTAAATATCTCCTATATGTTCTCGATATGGCAACGGTCATGGGACCTTGTATCATTTGTTTTTTTCATTGCTTGATGGTTTCACCATTTTGGCAATCAATTCAAAATCCAAAACTACACAGCATGCAGTTGATTATTTGCTCTCGACAGCAAGATCTTTTAATGTAGTGGATGCTAAATCTTTTATAGCCTATGGTCCGTGGTAAATGGAAGGAACGGCATGCCTTTAAACATCATATTATTGAAATCAGGGAAAAATTTTACACCCTTCTAAACGAGTTTAAAAGGTATTCTAGTGGTATTTAGTTAAAAAAATTCTGGAATCTAGGCAATGATATACCTCAAGGCGTTTGCGGATTCTTCTAACTAAAACATTTTCTCTAGGAAGGCCCCGCAACCAAAGTTTATTAAAGTAATTTTGATGCTTCATTTCATCCAAATTAATGCTGCAGGTGTGAGGTTCTTTATGCGGCATCTATTCCTATCCTTACAAACCTTGCTCCTTTTTCTGAATCAATGGCTGCATGGCTTGGTCTCAAGACAGCAATCAACATGTTTTAGAATGATAAAATTTTGTGACAAGGAGATTCAAATACAATGGTAACATGGATCAATGGCAAGGAGCCTTCGCAGCATCCGGCTTTAGGGAACATCAACACGCACTGCTCCACTTTGTCCACTTTTTCTCGCCGTCATGTCCTGTCCTTCAGGAAGTGAATCAAGTGGCTGATTGATTGGCTAACATGGCATGCATCGATCAACATCAACAAGTTCGGCGAGAAGATCTTACTCCAGATCTGAAACAGTTCATTCATGACGATGCTGCATCCATCTCAAGTGAGGTTCTCATCCCCTGTTACCAAAAATAAAAAAAAGAAAAAGGGGAGGGAAAGCGTAACCAAACCCATTTATTCAAGGTGGGTGGTGCAAGTTGATAGGTGGGTGTCATATTTTGCTGCCCCTACATAAAGCAAAGTAATTAACCTTTAGAAGGTGCTGAAGTGTGATTTTTTTCTGTTCAGAAATTTCTATTTTATATCTCTTTGTAACCTCACGGAATCATTGTTTTAATACAATAACATAGCATACATGGAAAAAAACATTCGATTCTGGGTAGACTCTTGGATCGGCCCCACTCCATTATTGTCTTTATTTGAGGAGCTGTATTCTTTAAGCAAAAAATTGTGATGGAGCTGGGGACATTGGAAATGGACCATTAAGGTGCGGGGTCCCCTTTCTAGAAGAGCATAATTGATTTCCCCCCTTTTGTTTTTCCTATGATTTCACCCTATTTGATGGATGAAGTTCTTGGTCAAAGTAATTTGCCCTTTCCAGTTGACTTCATGGTAACTTTGAATCCAAAAGTAATTTGGGAATATACTCTAGAAAGTAATGTAGATGTGGGTGATTTTAGTGAGTTAAATGGCTAATTTTTGAACAAAATGTATTTTATTACATCATCCATTACATAAATCTAACCCTTTTTGGGTAAAGGAAAAATCTAATGCCGTGTACGGGGGCCAACTGCGGAAAGAAATGCCATTATAACCCTAGGTAAATAAGTTTTTAGGTTATCAAAATTAAAAGGGGAAGGATTATGCACTCAATTCCCATCCGCGCATATATCATTTCCACTTGATTATTGGAAATTTGCTAGAGCTATTTAAAGGAAGAGACTCCTCATAGTTTAAATGAAATAACTAATAACATTTTTCTTATTAGATATGTGGAAGACAACATCTTAAAGATAAGTAGCTATGAAAATTTTTAATGCCACACATCTTTTCTTTTTCATATCTACTGACGGTTATTTCATCGACCGATTGTCATTCATCGGCCGACTACTGTTTATGATTGGTTGTCATTCATCGGCGACTGTAATTCATCGGCCGACTACTATTTATGATCGACTGTCATTCATCGTCGATTGACATTCATCGGCCAACGACTATCATTCATCGATCGATGACTGTCATTCATGACCGATCATAATTCATGGTCATCTATTGTTCATGATCGATTGTCTAATCTTCAATCATGAATCCACAATTAATCAATAGTAACGACAACTTTCCACGATCATTAGTGGGCATAATTGCCCAATAACTCCATAATGATGCATGATAATAGGGATTAGCTACTCTTTAGTATCATAAAAAGTAGAATCCACGATGTCTAACCATTACGAACGGTTACTGATAATTTGTCTATAAAAGAAAGGTAAATGAACGATAACGATAATACATTTCTGCGATAGATTCTGCCACATTTTCTACTTTGCTGTTGGACCAAATTTCTTCTCTCTAACTTAAGCATCGGAGGGTTCCATCGAAAATAACTCCGATCGATGAAGACTTCTTTTGTAGGTGCTTTTCTCCGATGGCAGGCACGGTAGAAATTTGGCCGCAACAGATGGCATGCATGTCAAGATCATGAGGAAAATGTGATGGTGCTCAGATATGATATATGTCACTCATTTATAGCTTGTAGACCAAAAGTGGAACATATATCCATATCAATGTTGGCCATGGTGTAGGCAAAAATATTCTTCCAGTTAGTATACGTTGAATAAATATATATTTCTTATTGAAGGCCTATGATGGGAGGCATATCCGTCAATTGATTATCTGACAAGGAATTTAATCTGCAGTCATCTCGAAGTATTGGTAAAACCTTTCACCCTTCCATGGAGGAGTCTTGAATCTGAAGCACCATTGAACAGCATACCCTTATACATCTTTCGATCATTGCCAGGCCCCTCTTAATTCTCCAAGTCCATCTGATATAACGTTCCTCTGTCAGTGCTCGGTTAAATTCTTGCACTTGTTTTATGTCTTAGTTGGAGATCTGCTACCAGTCCAGAGAAGGATTGGTATTCTCTGGCATAATACTCTGTCATACCGTCCTGGTTAACATGGGTTCCAGTCACTTTTAACGGTGAAGCGACGTGGACAACCTAAACCCCGCCATGCCAATCTTCTCATCAAGGCCTGAAGGGAAACAGTGGATTACATTGGTTTCTTTTGCTGAAGGAGCCGTTTTGGTTAACACATTGATTGGGCAGTGCACGGTCCATGGAAACCATGAAGCATGCATGTTCCGGGTTGCACCACGGGGAGTAAAATATGATCGAGGTATCGAATTCAACCTTCTCGATAGATTTGGTTTTATCACTTGATCCACACTCTCAGCAAACTCAAAGTTTCGATCACTTCTTATGTCTGAATTCTTGTATGGTTGATTGCTTGCTTCTAGGCTTTTAGCTAATCATGTAGTTTCTTAAAATTAATAAAAGGCTCTTAGATTTGAGCTAAAAGTTAGTGTTTTTCCCCCTTTTTTCTTCTTCATCGAACCATGCGTGTTTAATTATTCACTTTTCCTGCAACCTACATTTACCTATCCTGTGGCTTTAGAACAGTCACTTAGACAAGCCTAAATGGAAGATGGGCTATGCTTTTTTATTTTTTCAATTTATTATGTATTTCATTTGGTAATACCATTTTTATTGCAGAAACGTTTTGCTGTAAACTGACTGTTCTAAATATATATATATATATTATCCGACCTTGAGCTGAATCAAATGATCATCGTGCCTGTGTGCACCAAAAGAAAGAACTATATATATGACATTAGCAGGTATTACATTCTCTCTTGAAAACATTCCAGATATATTATTAAGTAGTTGGAAAAGTAATCTTAGATTCAGTTTTTAGAATTCTTAGAAATGATAGCTCTTTCAACATGTATGGGAGATCTTATCGGTATCAAACTGCCAACACAAGCAAATTAAAAGCTCCTTACCCACACAATTACCCTATGCCAAGCACCAAACCACTTGTAGAATTGATGCTTGTTATTTATTATTCACCTCAATATAGAAAACAAGCCACATCCAACAGCAAGCCAACTAGCTGTGAAGCTGGAAGAAGCAAATGAACCTGAAAAAGTTTTTGCATGTATTTCTCTAAAAGAACAAGAATTAGAAAGCTGCAGCAAGACGCAATGAAGAACCAATAGATAAGTTCTAATTAACAAAAGGATATTGCTCATATCTGATGGTGCAATCCACAAGCACCGATCTCGCACCAATTGCCATCCCACAGGTGCTGTTCATAACTCCCTCGGCCGACCGGAGGCACGCCGAACAATCGCCATCGGTGAGGTTGGCCATGCATGCCGCATGGCCGTAGGCGAAGGCGTTGGGGAAGGGGGAGATGTTGTAGTAGTCATGACCTTTGCGAGAGGGCGTTGCATCCAAAAGGTCCGATAGGACGTAGGCTAGACTGATGGTGAAAGGATCACCGGACGTGTACGTGCCGCCGTTGCACAGAACTGAAGTAATATTGGTGTTTGGCACGCTGCCAACTGTGATGATCCACAGGACGAGCAGGGCGGAGACGGTGAACGGCAATTGGGAGAGCAAAGCCATTTCCTTTGCTTGTTGAATGGTTGTTGGCTTGGTAATGGGATTTTGCAGTCTTGGGGGGACTTGGCATTGGATTCTTATCGGCTTCTGCTTCGGATGGTCGTCGTTGAAGTTTTCCTTGTTGTGGGGCTATCCCTTTTTGTTGTTACTTCTGTCTCCTTTTCCTTGGATGAGGTGCTTGGACGCCACCCCTTGGCCGGGCATGGTGGGAACACGCATCAATGACCAAGTATATAGAAATGTTAATATTACCAATCCCATTCAATTCAGTTTGGTAATTCCTTGCAAGTTGTGCTTTCTCTCTCTCTCTCTCTCTAGGTGTGTATCGATGATCCGAACCATTGGATGATACCATATTTAAGACACAATATTGTACCTGGATCCGAACTTCTCAATAAGCATAGCTTAAGACACAATGACATGTTTAACGTGGCTGCATGGTAAAATGCTATAATTAGATGGATCATACCATGAAACCAAATGTTTGCGATAATGATAAGACATTAAGATGGAGTCCATGCCAGGAGGATGTATCTGGAGTGATGGACTAAGAAAGTGAAAGCTGACGTTTGACCAGGAGGACAGGGCATTAGACATACAGAGTTGGATTCCATCATCAGATATTATGGAATGGTCAACTAATTAGGTGTATTCTTCGAGGCATCAAAGATGAACCATTCACCAGGAAATATAATATACATCTGGTCATCCTACTATGAGTTAGGCGAATTAAAAATCACATATCTAATTAACACAATTTAGAGGCTTCATATACCTTTACACATTTGGAGCAATGCTAGGAACATTTTAAAGAACAACTGATGAACCATGAATAAAATCTTCTCGATGATCTTATAACAACATTAAACACCCTCATATGATTCGATATCCTTCTCAACATCTTCCAGGGATCTTTCTCATTAATGATCACTTATTATCTCTCATGTTTTTAACCATGGGCACCTTTAAATTGCAAGAATCTATTTAATTTCACAATTTCATTACACATAAATGTGGAACATTTAGATTTTTTTTTTAACCTCTAATAGGTGGAAGCTTTACTTTCCTACCTTTCAATCTATTCTTTTATCCATCAAGAATTGCCACTCTTCTTTCCTAATCTGAGAAAGGTGTTAATGACAACCTCATTGCAGCCAAGCATATTAGCTACAAATCTACTTCCATGCTCAAGATTAATTGCCAAATAGACTGGCTTTTCTCAAAGTTAATTTGAAGACCATATAAGAGCTCCTAACAATAAAGATGGACTTTTTATTAGGACTTCTCAACCATCTATCATCAGCTCCGCAGAAGATAATCATCATCATAAAATATAGTTCTAAAATCAAGACCAGATCCTGGAATCCTGATTCTTTTGAGACCCCTTCAGCATTAGCTTTATCCAGAATTCTTTCCAGGAAATCAGTGACCAGAAAAAAAAGATAATGCAATAAAAAATCACCTTGCTTTAAGCCTCTCCTGTTGGTGATCCAATGACCCGCACACTACTAACTGCCGATTTGTGTGACAAGAGGCAAGATAAGATCCATCCACGCCGCTACGGTCTAAAACCTCTTGCAAGTAGTCAGTCAAGCGAAAAACTCCAACTTAACCTATTATAAAGCTTATCATAATATATATTCCACACTGCTCCATGACGAATTTGTTAGAAAATTTCTCTTCCTAGTTACTTCCTAGAAATATAATTTTAGTATGTCTAATTAACTATGAAAAAATGATTTATTTTAGAATGGCGAACATCTATTTTTCTGAAAAAACTATATAAAATACCTATGATATCCTTAATAGTCTAAGACCATATTATTTTACTCCCAAACTTTATATAAATATTAATATTATAATTATATTAATATTAATATAATATTAAATAATATAATATAATATTAGATCATAATAATTTAATATATTAATATAATACTAATATATTAACATAATATTAATATAAATATAATAATATTTGTATTTATATAAATGTATTACTATTTAGTATCTCATCTTTACCATCCATTGGTATTTTATAGAATTTTCTCCATAGATCTTAAAAGGTATATTTGAAATGAAAAAATGGCCATTAATTTATAACCTTTGGGAAGTCTCAAAACCCGCCTCTCTTATAAATTTTTATTTTTCATGAATACATAAAATGTATTCCAATGAGAAGAGTTTTTTTTTATCATTTTCTCTTCTTTTAAAACTCCAATCAAACAAGGGACTCTCCAAGCATTATCTTTCCCTCCTCTAATTCCTACTAACCAAACAAGTCCTAATCTTTCTATTCTTACAAATAGAATGAACTATTGGAGCGCTAGCAAAGCACACCTATATATTCCTTTTTAAAATGCAAATTGGTCCACTATCTTTTGTTTTTAGCACCAAGAGTGCTTTAGTCAAAGTGTGCAATCCACTATCAGTTGATGTCTTCATAGAAGATGTCTTGAGTTGTTGAGAAAAGCACATCGAATTCTTCCATAATAAGTCCACAGTGAGGTCCAGGACGATGAATGAAGTCCAACAAGCCCAAGAATAGCCCAAATTTAGTCCAGACGGAGAAGATATATGTGAAAGAAGGTCAGAGCAGGATAGTTGGCCTTCGAGCTTATTGGAGGGATCCATCGGTGGTGCCGGATGATGGCGACATAGCCCAAAACTGGCCACATCGGGCATGCGAGAGCGCATGAGGGGTGCGCTGGGCTGCATGGGCGCCCAACCCACATGGTGGAGCATGGGCCACCATGGACCGCCGGCTCATGGGTGCCCACGTGGACCAATTAGGCATTTTCAGGCTATTTTGTGCGATCCATGGTACTATTTCATAGATCGATCACAATTTGATGACTCTAGTTTGAGCCGATCATGATCGAATAGCTGGGATTCGATCCGAGCCAGATCAGAACTGCTGTGCATGATCCGATGGCCCAAAAAGGAGTCGATTGTAATCGGACGGTCCAGATTGATCTCGAGTGTAATTAGGTTTAGGTTTCATACTAAAATACTATTTTTGAGTTTTTAGAGTCTATATAACTCTGATTGACGAACTGTTTATGACATTGGAAAGATGGCGACGTTTCGAAGGTGCTGAGAGGCTACTTAAGAGATTTCAAAAAACTTTTATGAGGATTTTGAAGCTTCTTATTGAGAGACTCTTGTACAAGGGTTGAGTAGTAAGTTTCTCTTATATTATTTGGTTTTCTCTCTTATAGTGAAGCTTTGCATGCCCCATGGAGGCAAACTCTTGGGCTGATCTACGTACTTGATTGCTTTCTTATTTTTATTTTCTTCTTTTTTCTTATCATAATTCATCGGTACTAGATCCTTAACAAATGGTATCAGAGTAGCTGATACCCCAATAGATTGGTATCAAAGCCAGATAGTATTAAAGCATAGATTGCAGTAGTGGATAGAGATTGAAGAATATGAAAAAGATAAGTGCAATCAAAATAGAGATCAATAGGTTAGATGGAAAGGATAATTTTTCTTTGTGGCAAGCAAAGATAAAGGATACCCTCATTCAACATAGGTTGATCGACGCTTTCTTGAATGATGAGATGCCAGCTACCATGAAAGTGAAGGATTGAAAGTAGATCCAGATGCAGGTGGTGAGCATAATTTGCTTGTACCTAGCAGATGATATGGTGATTCATGCACTTGGTGAGATTTTCTCAATGATGTTGTGGTCGAAGCTCGAGAAGTTGTACATGGCGAAGTTGCTCACCAACACGCTATTCTTTTGAAGATAATTCTATCAGCTATAGATGAACGAAGATTAAAGCATGCGGAAGCATGTATCCAACTTTTAAAAGATCCTCACCGACCTTCCAGCATTGGCGAAAAAATTGAGGAGAAGACCAGGATGTTGGTTTTGCTAGCATCACTACCCCCTTCATATGAGTTCTTGGTGACTGCTCTTCTAGTAAAAAAAAGCATCATCAAGATGGACGAGATCACTACAGCGATACTCCAAAACGAGATTCTCAGGAGGAAAAATTTAGCTTCGAGCTTAAATGGCGGTAGCTCAACTTTGATGATTTTTGAACGAGCAGGAGGTAGTAGACGGAGTGACAGAGGATCATGAGGAGGATGATCCAGATCCAAGATGAAGAATCTTAGCAAGATCAGATGATACCAATGCAATAAGTTAGGGCATTGTGTTAGAGATTGTCCACAGCTCAGAGATCGGAGGAAGACTACTGTAGCGACGGTCAGTAGCGAGTCAAAAGATGATGTCTTTGAGATATTTGATGAAGTATCTATTTCTTTTTAGTAGTAAATTTTAGATTCTGCATGCACATATCATGTTTGTTGTAGAGAGAAGTAGTTTGACTTCCTAAAGAGTAGTGAGGGTGCTATTTATCTGCTGGATGAATCGAGCTATACGATCAAAGATATCAGGATGGTCAGTTGGAGGACACATGATGGTGCAGTAAAAAGATTAGAGGAGGTTCGATACATACTTGATTTCAGACGAAATCTTATCTCACTGAGCAGACTGGATTCAAATGCTACAAATGGATAGCTAGTGATGGAATGCTGAAGATCATGCATGATAATAGAGTTATATTGGAGAAAAAGAAGAGGATGAGAGAATATTACTATCTGACAGAAAGTTTAGTATGAGGTGGAGCTTCGAGAGCCAAAGAGAGTCCAGTACGAGGTGGAGCTCCAGGTGGAGGTGGATCGGATACGAGATGGAAGACTCGAAAGGACGAGAGGCGATGCCGTAGAGTGAAGTTTCTATTGCCATAGAAGATTTTTTCGAGCAGATCTTTGATCAGAGTGGACACAGCTTATGATGGAGGTGGGATCAAGCGACCTGGCTCGACTTTCACGTTTGCCCATTCATGAGATAGCAGGCATGCCCTAGGGTATAAGGTCGAGATGGATCATAGGCTCTCAAAGATAGGTGATGGCTGAATATTGAGTCGAGGTAGAGATTGTTGAGAAAAGTACCTCAAATTCTTCTATAATAAGCCCACAGCGAGGTCCAAGATGACGAATGAAGTCCAACGAGCCCAAGAACGGTCCAAATAAAGTACAGATGGAGAAGATATGCACGAAAAAAGGGAGCCAATCATGATCGAACAGTTGGGATTCGATCTGAGCCTGATTAGGACTGCTGTGCATAATCCGATGATCCAAAAAAAAGTCGATCATGATTGGATGGTCCAGATCGATCTCGAGTATGATTAGGTTTGGGTTTCATACTGGAATACTATTTTTGAATTTTTGGAGTCTATATAACTCTGATTAACGAACTGTTTGTAGCATTGGAAAGCTGACAATATTCTAGAGGTGTTGAGATGCTTTTTGAAAGATTTCAAAAGACTTTTTTAATGGTTTTTGGGCTTCTTATTGAGAGACTCTTATACAAGAGTTGAGTGGTAAGTTCTTCTTGTATTGTTTGATTTTCTCTCTCATAGTAGAGCTTTGTATGCCCCATGGAGGTGAGCTCTTGGGATGATCCACGTACTTAGTTGCTTTCTTATTTTTATTTTCTTCTTTTTTCTTATCATAATTTGTCGGTACTAGATTCTTAATAAGTGGTATCAGAGTAGTTGATACCCCAATATGAGTATATAGAGCTTCTAACCTCCATGACAATTTTGTCTTTCACCTCTCGAGCATAAATTGTTTGGAATGCACCTTATTAACATCACTCTACATATTGGTCAAGAGCCTTGGGTAAAGAACATGCTAATCTTTAACAACCTGACCTAACCATGTACCGAGACATCTTAAGAATCACTTAAACTCTATAACGTTTGGTATGGGATGATCCATCCAAAATCAAGAATGATATTAGTGAAGGTGATAAGATCATCATGTTTAGTTACACTATAATAATCTTACATGGTAGTGATCTCAAATCATCCCTACACCTCAAATTACCACCCAACTCAATGATGGGATATCCATCCTTAAGGTCGGAAATTTAAGATTACCATCATTCAATGATCTTAGATTGAAATTTAAGCACAAAAATACCACTCAGTTTAGCAAAAAAATTACTATATCAATATACCATTAATATATTATATCAATATTATATATCTTATATTATATATTATATTTATGATATATAATATATTATTAATCATATTATTGAATGTTGGTGCAGAATCTGGTCGTCGTCGGAGGTTGCTGGAGTCGAAGCCGCCGAGATCGCCGTCGGAGACCTGCAAAATAGAGTCCCGTCCGGAGCTGGTGGGGGGTGGCTCCGGCAGGACCCTCCGACGCTCAAGTCAGCTCTGGCCAACAGGAATGGAGTGCTCGAAAATGAGTTCCGGAGCTTAGAGATCAGAGTTTTTTTTGAGAGTCCAGATTGGCGTATCTGGAGGGTCCTTTATAGGCGGAGCTTAGTTGATGGTGACGACCATACCGCCTGGCAAGAGTCGTTGGGGCCGCATGGATGTCGGTACGGAGAGAAAGGCATCGTCGGTGGATCGTGAGAGCCATACTGGCAAGTCGTGACGCATGGATTTCGGTACGGAGAGAAGACGTCGTCCGTGGATCGTGAAAGCATACTGGCAAGTTGTGGGCCGCATGGAGTTCGGACAGAGAGGAAGGCGTCGTCCGATCTTGTTGCAGGCGACAGTTCATCCAAAGGAGTTCAGACTTTAGGAGAGTTCGCTGAAGGAAAGCTCGGGAGGAGCTGGTCGTAAAAGTCGTAGGTCTCGGATGGCCAAATGGATTCTGGAAGATCCGGCTCCTAATAAAAGTTCGACTGCTTGCGAGTCCAAGGAAGTCGGTCCGACTGAAGGGACCCTTGAGGATTTCGACGCTTAATGAAGAAGCTCGATCGCTGGAGGGGTCGACAGGAGCTCAGTCGGGCGAAGCTCGATCGATGGACGTCCGCTGAGAGTTTCGGTCGCTGAATAGGGCCGAAGAAGCTCGACTGAGGGCTTCTTATTGGAGAAACTTCGGTTGTGCTAAGTGGGTTGGCAAGGCGATTGACGCGGTCGGTGTTGCTAGAGTGGTTGTCGACTGAAGGCTCATCTACTGGATGTAGTTCAAACCACTGGGCAAGTCTCGGGCCGATGAGAAGTTCGAGGTCCGCTGAGTACTGGCCGACTGAACGAGTTTGAGAGAACTCGGCCGCCTGGGAGTTTGGGCTGAAGCCCGTCTGCCGAAGCTCTTCTGTGGCTACTGATTGCCATTAGGCTGAGCATCGACCTAGACTTCGACTGAGACGGAATTTATCCCCAACACTAGCCCCCCCACTCCCGAGTTTGAAATCGAAGGAAGGGAGTGCAGAAAATGCGAACTGCCAAAGTTTTCTCTGAGCTTGTGCCGGTCGAAGCTCGCGGGGGAGATCTCATCTTCGGCTTGAAGTTGACATCGGAAGTTGAAAGCAACCGGGGAAGATCCTATTTCCAGTCGGGTTGACACGGTTGCTTTCTCTAGCCAAGGTCGATTGTAAAGCTCTCGCTCGAGGTCGTCGTGGCCTTACCTCTCATCGCGAGGCTACTTCAGACGCTCTGGTCGAGGTTATCGCGGCACCTATCCCTAGTCGGAGTTGATGCGGGCGCTCTGGCTGAGGTTGATGCGGGCGCTCGGGGGAAATCTCATCTTCTGCTACCCGAGTTGGCCCAGTTTCCTCGGGGAGACCTGATCCATAGCCGAAGTTGTCCACGATCGCTCGGGAGAGATCTTATCTCTGGCCAAGGTTGATGGAGACTCTCTTTCCTGTGGACTTCGAGCTCGACTTGAACTTTGCTCGGCGTTAGACGAGTTCTCCTCCGGTTCCTAACGAGGTTAGCTCGACGGCTCGAAGAGATCTTATCTCTAGTCGAGGTTAGCTCCGCATCGCTCGGGAGAGATCTTATCTCTAGCCGAGGTTGTTGCTCGCATAGGATAGAGTTCTCCTCCTATCCTAACGGACGTGTGGGCAACATAAGGGCCGCTGTCAGAGCCTCTCCCCCACTCATCCTTGTGAACGAGACCTGCGCTCATGGAGAATGTTATCTCTAGCCGACGTTGTCTCGATCGCTCGAAAGAGATCTTATGTCTGCTGAGTGTGTTGCTAGCGTTAGGACGAGGTTCTCCTCCTGTTCCTAACCAAGTTGGCTCGATCGCTCGTCGGAGATCTTATCTCTACGAGGTCGTCACTGTCGCTCAGCGAGAGATCTTATCTCAGCCGATCGTCAACTATTGCTCGTGAGAGATCTTGTCTCTTAGGCCGAGGTTGCTCCAGTCGCTCGGGAGAGATCTCTATCTCCAGCCGAGGTCCGTCAACTATTGCTCGGGGAGATCTTATCTCTAGCCGAGATTGACTCGTCCGTCGAGAAGATTTACTCTACCGAGTCTCACTATCGCTCGGGAGAGATCTTATCTCTAGCCGAGTTGCTCGGTCGCTTGGAAGAGATCTTATCTCTAGCCGAGTTTGTTGCTCGCGTTAGAGAGATGTCTCCTCCTATTCCTAACGGGCTGTGGGGGCACATAAGGCCCGCTGTCAGAGCCTCTCCCTCCATCTCTCCTTTTATGAAATGAGGCCTTCGCTCGGAAGAGATCTTTCTCTAGTCGAGGTTTGCGCTCGGCGCTCGAAAAGAGATCTTATCTCTAGCCGAGTGTCTACGGTCGCTCGAAGAGATCTTATCTCTAGCCGAGGTTGTTGGCTCACGTTAGGACGAGTTTCCTCCTATTTCTCTAACGGCTATGGGGCACATAAGGGCTCTGTCAGAGCCTCCTCCCCCCATCTCGTCCCTTTGTGAAACAAGGCCTCGCTCGAGAGAGATCTTATCTCTAGTCGAGGTTGTCTCGATCGCTTGAAGAGATCTTATCTCTAGCTGAGGTTGTCTACGTCGCTCGGAGAATCTTATCTCTAGCCGAGGTTGTTGCTCGCATTAGGACAGGTTTCCCTCCTGTTCCTAACGGGCTGTGGGGGCACATAAGGGCCACTGTTAGAGCCTCTCCCCCCATCTCGTCCTTTTGTGACGAGGCCTTCCGCTGAGAGAGATCTTATCTCCTAGCCGAGTGTCTACGGTTGCTCGACAGAGATCTTATCTCTAGCTGAGTTGGCTCCGTCGCTCGGAAAGATTTATCTCTAGCCGAGGTTGTGCGTCTGTTAGGACGAGGTTTCTCTCCCTGTTTCTAACAGGCGTGGGGGGCACATAAGGGCCGCTGTCAGAGCCTCTCTCCTCCATCTCGTCCTTTATGGACGAGACCTTTTCGCTCGGAAGAGATCTTATCTCTAGCCAGATTGTCTCGATCCCTCGAAACGAAGATCTTATCTCTAGCCGAGGTTTTCTACATTCGCTCGGCGAGAGATCTTTATGTCTAGCCGAGATTGGCTCCAGTCGCTCGGAAAAGAAATCTTATCTCTACCGAGGTTGTGCCTCGCCGTTAGGCGAGTTCCCTCCTATTTCTAATGGCTGTGAGGGCAACATAAGGATCGCTGTAGACGCCTCTCCCCCCATCTGTCTTTATGAACTGAGGCCTTCGCTTCGGAGAGAGATCTTATCTCTACCAAGGTTGTTCTGTCGCTTCGAAGAGATCTTATCTCTTAGCCGAGGTTGTTCTAAATGCTCGAAAAGAGATCTTACTCTAGCTCGAGGTTGGCTCCAAGTCGCTCCGGAGAGATGCTTATCTCTAGCCAAAGGTTGGTTGCTCGGGTTAGGACGAGGTTCTCCTCCTGTTCTAAGGGGCTAGTGGGGCACATAAGGACCGCTCGTCAGAGCCTCTCCTCCCCCATCTCGTCCTTATGATCGACGCGTTCGCCGATGAAAAGATCTTATCTCTAGCCGAGGTTCGTCTACGTCGCGTCGAAAGAGATCTTTATCTCTAGCCGTAGGTTGTGTGCCGCTTAGATGAGGTTCCCCTCTATTCCTAACAGGCTGTGGGGCAATATAAGGGCGCTGTCAAGCCTCTCCCCCATCTCGTCCTTGTGAACGAATAGCCTTTCGCTTGGAAGGATCTATCTCTACCGATGTTGTCTCGGTCGCGTCGGGGATCTTACTCTCTGCGAGGTGATCCGATCGCTCGGAGAGATCTATCTCTTAGCCGACGGTTTTGTCCGCGTTAGACGAGTTTCCCTCCTGTCCTACACTGGGCTGTGGGGCACATAAGGCCCGTGCAGCCGCTCTCTCCCACATCTTCATTCTTGTGGATGAGCCTTCGCTCGGAACGAGATTTATCTCTAGTCGAGATTGTCTCGGATCGCGAAGAGCTGTCTGCGAGGTGAGTTGGAGAGATCTTATCTCTAGCCGAGGTTGCTCGATCGCTCGAGGAAGACATCTTATCTCTAGCTCCGAGGTATGTGTCTCGGTTAGGACGAGGTTCCCCTCCTATTCCTAACGAACTGTGGGAGCACCATAAGGGCCCGTCAGAGCCTCTCCCCCATTCTCGTCCTTGTGAACGAAGGTCTTCGCTCGGAAGAGATCTTATCTCTAGCCGATGTGTCTCGATCGCTCGAAAGAGATCTTATCTTCTAGCCAAGTTGTTGCTGACGTTAGCACGAGGTTCTCCTCCTATTCCTAACGTAGCAATTATTGACCTGCTTCTTCCCTGTTGTTGCATAGTTTTCGCGTCCAGAAATAATATTATCGAAAAAAAAAAAAATTATTGAAAGAAAGTTACTCTGATCGCATCCCAAATTCTGTATTTACAGATTCGTGGTAACGTTGTTCCTCCGCCATTTCTTCGCGAATAAGTCTCAGGGGTGGACTGACCTCCTCATGCTGGTCTCCTCAATTTGGTGCAAAGCCATTGTCGCTGGGAGACGATGAATTGCTGATTGCACCGAGATCTCTAGGGGCAACTCGCTACATACGTCGTAAGGTTGCGACCTTCCTTGGGTCCTCTGGGCTATGCCAACGCTCCTGGTCGATTTTTTCTGCTTCAGGCCGGTACCGAGAATTTACCCCCAGCCTCTTTCTGACGAGCTCTCAATTTTGTCTTGGCAGCTGGATGCATTCTCGTGTCTGTGTGGTCGCGACGGTAGATGCATACTTAACTTCGATAGCGTTTGCTTTAGGAGAGACCGAATCCTCTGGGTCTTGACAGCATAACTCTTAATTTCTGAGAAATTTGAGTTCGGACGGTTAGGAACGTAGTCCAGAACCTACGGGGAACTTTATGAGGGGGAGTTCGGCCTCGCCTGCGCCGAACTTCACTCCGCTTTCCCGCAAAACCTTCCGCGGGAGAACTTCATGCTTCTTCGTCCGGACCTCCTTGGAGTCGTACGGAGTTCGGCCTCGGTTGCCCTTGGGTGGTCGTGAGCGCGGTCGAACTTCATCTCACCCCCTGTGAAATCTTTGTAGTGGTTTCCTTGGTGGCGAGCTCGAGGTGGAGTTTGGCCTTGCTTGCGCCGAACTTCAATCCGATGATGAGCTTCGAGGTGGAGTTCGGCCTCACTTGCGCCGAACTTCGTTCCGCTCTCCCGCGAAAGCTCCCGCAGGAGAACTTCATGCTTCTTTTATCCGGACTTCCTTGCTCGCAGGGAGGGGGTCGGCTTTGCTTGCCCGAACTTTATTGCATCTTCCATGAATTCGTTGTAGTGACGTACTCGAGGGGGAGTTCGGCCTCGATCGCCCTGGGGCGGTCTTGAGCGCGGCCGAACTTCATTTGGGTGATCTGCTGTGGAGTTCGGCCTCCCTTATGCCGAACTTCATTCGTGGGAGAACTTCGTTCCGCCACTGCTTGCACCGAACTTCACTGTGATGGTGGGCTTTAAGGTGGAGTTTGGCCTCACTTGCACCGAACTTCGTTAATGAGCTTCAAAGGGAGAGTTTGGTCTTGCTTCCACCGAACTTTATTCCGATGAGCTGAGTTCGGCCTCACTCATGCCGAACTTTTGCCGAACTTCATTCTGATGTGTGAGCTTTAAGGTTGAGTTCGGCCTTCCGCCGAACTTCATCGATGAGCTTCAAAGGGGAGAGTTCGGCCTTGCCGAACTTCATTTCGATGATGAGCTGAGGAGTTCGACCTTCCGCCGAACTTCATTCCGCGGGAGAACTTTCCTCCGCCTTCGCTTGTACTGAACTTCATTCCGCGGGGGATCTTTGCTCCGCCCTTGCTTGTGCCGAACTTCGTTCTGCTTCCGTGGGAGAACTTCTGCTCTCTATTTCTCTCCTAAGGGAGATTGGCATGTCCAAATGCTCTTCCTTAAGGCCGATTCCTCGCATCCTCGTGGCGGGCTTGCTGGCAAAGTCTCCGCCGGAGGTTGTCGCACGTTCTGTATCATCTCGACGGAGCCGCGAACCCATCCAGAACTGCTCTGCATCTGCGGTGGCTTCGGGTGGGGCCTGGGCTGCCGTGGCCGTAACTGGAGCCGGTCGTCGAGTCAAAGCTCTCGAGGCATTTTCTCTTTAGGAGAGAAGGAAGAACGGATCTCTGGAGAGAGAAGAATCATCATCGAACTCCTTTAAGAATAAGGGAACCTCGGAGGTTCGGGTCCTTCCTCTAGCGCCAATCTATTGGTGCAGAAACTGATCGTCGTCGGAGGTCGCTGGAGTCGAAGCCGTCGAGGTCGCCGTCGGGGACCTGCAAAATAGAGTCCCATCCAGAGCCGGTGGGGGGTGACTCCGGCAGGACCCTCCGATGCTCAAGTCAGCTCTGGCTAACAGGAATGGAGTGCTCGGGAATGAGTTCCAAAGCTTAGAGAAGAGGGAGAGAGCTTAGAGATCAGAGTTTTTTTTGAGAGTCCAGATTGGCATATCTGGAGGGTCCTTTATAGACGGAGCTTAGTTGATGGTGACGACCATACCGCCTGGCAGAGAGCCGTTGGGACCGCATGGAGTTCGATACGGAGAGGAAGGCATCGTTCGGTGGATCGTGAGAGCCATACTGGCAAGTCGTGGGCCGCATGGAGTTCGATACGGAGAGGAAGACGTCGTTCGGTGGATCGTGGGAGCCATACTAGCAAGTCATGGGCCGCATGGAGTTCGATATGGAGAGGAAGGCGTCGTCCGATCTTGTTGCAGACGATAGTTCATCCAGAGGAGTTCGGACTTGTAGGAGAATTCGGCTGAAGAAAAAGCTCGGAAGGAGCTCGGTCGTAGAGAAGTTCGTAGGAGCTTGGATGGTCGAACGGGTGTTTGGGAGAAATCCGACTCCTGAAGAAGTTCGGCCGCTTGGAGTCCAAGGAGCTCGGTCGGCTGAAGGGACGGCCGCTCGAGGAGTTCGGCCACTTGGAATTGAAGGAGCTCGATCGACTGGAGGGGTTCGGCAGGAGCTCGGTCGGGCGAAGTTCGACCGATGGACGTCCGCTGAGGAGTTCGATCGCTGAGAGGCCCAAAGAAGCTCGACTGAGGCCTGGTTGAAAGACTTTGGTTGCTAAGTGGTTCGGCTAAGGCTTGACTTTGGTTGCTAAATGGTTCGGCTAAGGCTCATCCGCTGAGGAGTTCGGCTGCTGGGAAGCTCGGCCGATGGAGAGTTCGGCTGCTGAGTAGCTCGACCGACTGAACGGGTTAGAAGAAGCTTGACCGCTGGGAGTTCGGTTGAAGCCCATCCGCCGAAGCTCTTTTGCGGCTACTGGTTGCATTAGGCTGAGCATCGACCTAGACTTCGGCTGGAGCGAAATTTATCCCCAACATTGAACATTATAATTCAATGATAATTTTAAATTTAAGTGGAAATATCTTATTGTCTTATATATTTATGTAATAAAAATATTTAATATATTACTTCTATTTACCTTATTTTTCTAATCAAAATAAATATTCATATTAATAAATAATATATTATAAATATAAAATCAAAATATTAATTCTATAATAACCATTAATATATTTTTATAGTATATTTATAGAAATATATTTAATTAATAATATAATTATATTATATTATATATGATTAATTTAAATATATTTTATAGAATATATCATCGATAGTTTTGGTATAGTCAGTGATTTTGAATTCCTATGGAATACCAAATTGATTACTCATAAATATCTATGGATTTTTAATTACTGAATCATGGCCAACCAAAGACAGTAATCTTAAATTACTTAAGATTACATCACTATAGGATTCGGATCATCGATAATCTTAGATCACCATGATGATTCCATTTAGGTTCTCAAACACTACCTAAAGGCATTTTTAATTGAAGGGAGTTGGACTCTAAATGGGAATGAGAATGCATGACTCTCGCTCCAAGTATTTAGGTATGGTGGGGGGGGGGTCTCATTCTCATTCCAATTCTAGAAGGGAATGAGAATGCCCTAGTCCTCCAAAATTCAATTTCTACTATCTCTTAGTATTCAAGTTTCATTCTAATTTGATTCCGATGCCAGTTCCAGTTATAAACTAAACATGTCGAAAGATATGGCTATTCTAATTTCTATTCCAATCCATTTGGATTCCAATTTCTATTACGATTCTGATTATGATTGCTAACCAAATGCATTGTAAATTTCTTAAAAAGATGACATGTTTGGGAACATTATAACTAAAATCCATGAAGCAGGCTAAATATATGATAATGGTTAGTTTTACCATCAGACATATATCTTTGAATTATTAAAACAGTAATACCTAAATGGAGTAATTATTTTAGGTACAAGAAAACAAGTTGGTGACAATAAAAGTCATAATGATCCACAAACCATGGGAGCATCAAGAGGGATCTATACGTATATGACCTTCAAAACAAAGGAAGTATGTATATAGTGGATGGCCGCGTTTCCAAGTTATCTGATTTGAGAGTCCATATGATATGAGCAAAATAATTTGTGCACCGCAAATGGTGCAGTCCACGTGCACCATCCACGATGATTGACTCATGCATGAGATCGAAAAAATAAATTTTTTTTCATCCACCGCACTTTAGTCTCATACATGAGCCAATCATCACAGACAGTGTGCGTGAAGCTGCACCATTCACGGTGCATAAAATTTTTTTTATGATTCAAATACTTATTTGTACTATTAGAAGGCCTATTTAGATCCTCAAACTTCGCACCATCCAATATATCATAATTTGGACCCCGTAACCTAACCTAGGGTGGCATTAAATGTGGTCCAGTATCTGTACTCTTTTTCATCTTTTCTACTATTAAATCAAAACTCCCTAATTTGGATGCTTCCTTCTTCTTTATTTTTTTGATCTTCCTTTAGATGTTTCATCATATGATTTTATGGTCATTGTTGCCGCTCAAAATCTGATCTAACACATGCACAAGCCATTTTGCTTATGTATAAGTAAGACAAATAAAGTTTTAAGATAAAATATGAGAGATGAAAGAAAGAAGTTTAAGAGCATGGCATTGAGATTTCTCTTCATATCTAAATTTTTTATATTTATAGAAGAGAGAATGCAAATCTCTGCAATTAGAATTGATTGACGAACGAGTAGTTGAACTCTTTTCATATCCGCTGATCAAAGCAGTAAGAATATTCCTTTTCATATGTACTGTGATCGAGAGCTTTTCAATCTCATCGATTGCAATATTCCTTTTTGGTGCAATATTACACCGAGCTATATTGATCAAGCTAATTATTTAGATATTTGATTGGTCATTAATTTAATTAAACATGTTTCATCATTAGGCTTATGGGTTCAGCTGTTACGTGAGATTTTAAGAATGGAAAATCCGACCGATACCAACCATGATATAATCTAGGGACCTCAATTAATGTCTCCCCTCTAAAGCCATGTCTCGTTGCCCACCTTATCTTTTAGAAAATAAATACAATGCTTTTTTTTATTCCTATTCTGATTCGAGCAAGAGTCCTGCATAACAAATCGCTCTCCATATTCTCTATTTTATAGGAGACAGTAGACTAAACATGACATTTTCCTAGCCTGTCAAGCTTTTTGAAATTTTTTTTTTCCTTTCTTTTTTGGCATCCTTGCTTCATCTCTCATATGCATCACACATACCAATGACTAGTTTATACTTAGATTGACATATTCTATGTATTTATGCAACGCCATATCTAGTGTACCAATCTAATGTGGACTTGGCTTGTTATATGCTTCAAGAAGTGGAAAGAAAATAAAACCAAGAAGAGGGGTTTAAGTTTAGGCATCTAAATAAAGTGCGAGGACAGGAAATCAAAAGGGAGATCAAAGTATAAAACTTTGATACCAAAATCCATTTATTTTGGATGGCTTTGAGCAAGCTGGCAATTCTAGATCAAAAAGCTATCATTGGTCCATTACTATAAAAGAGATAAGAGGTTAAAAGAGTTTAAAAAACTAAAATAATATTTTAATAGTTGTTATTTAGACGAAAAGCATAACGAATAACCTCAAAAGCTATTAAAAATGCTTGACATTATGTTAAATCATGGGAGGAACCACTTCGAAACATCTGCTCTTAATCTACTGGACAAGAAAATTCTTTATCTAAACTTATAGTAAAATTTCATTTTAGTCACATATGTGACATGGGGTCTAGGAAGGATATGAGTGTTATGCAATTAATAGGGGGTGGGATCTCGCTTTTATGATCCTTATTTATTAGATGCAACTACTTATATGCTACATATATATAGTGTATCCTTTTCTCACTAGAAATTAGCACATGTAACAAATATGAGAGATAGTATGGATGATTATAATCTTCCTTCTAAATAGAGATTTTTTTATGATTTATATAACTTAATTAGCATATTGCGGTAGAAGGTGCATTTCCTTTATTTGTACATCTTAAAACTAAACTAAGGATGCATCTTTTCTAATGGCCGGAATAGTTATATTGCTTTGTAATCATAATATTCTAAGACAAAGCTTGTGGATGCACTTGATAGCTTAAGTCCTGTAGTAAAATAGATTTTTTTTTTTTTCAATGTAAGATTTGTCTGTTCATTTTGGTTAAACTGCTTTCTTTTTTCCATGTGTGATTTTAATTTCCCCTATTTTTCTTGATGAAATTATCACTTGTCTCTACTACTGCCAAATACTCCACTGTGCCATGAAATCATAACTTATTAGTAAATAAAGACTCCTATGATTATTTTTTTATTCTCTTTGTGCATCCAAATGCTTCACAAAACTTGCAATATTGTTGCTTTGCTTTTACATTATGCATGATTTCAAGATATATTTTTTCTTTCCTTTGTACATTTGAATTAGGAGTATCTTCTGATAAAATCCTCATGTGTTTTTGATTGCCAGCTATTCCTTATCTATATTGCATCCCTGGATGTTAAGATTCAATCTTTTTTTCTACCTTGTACATTTGAATGATGAGCATATTTTGATGAACACCTCATCTATTTTTTATTACAAAACGTTGCATCAATGCAATTATAATAATACGTTCCTATCCACATGTCAAAATTGATGCAAATTTTAAAATTTTTTTATTTATTTATTATATAATTTACTGGTAAAATTTTAAAAAAAATACTTTAGATAAGTTTTTCCCAAGCCAGAAAAAGTGGTTCCACCTACAAGGCCTAAGCATGTCACTAGTTGAGTGCAAGGGTAGGTGTGTTGTTGCAAGGATAGATATGTTGTTGTAAAAGTTTGAGAACCATTAGTCCAATATTAGTACAATGCGGGCTATATATCATTCATCAACATGAATAAGATGCATAATAACACATTTACACCCATTCTCTTATGATATAGAAGTGCTTGCATACCTCACCTAAAAAGACTTCTATTTAGATTTCTTAGTCCTATATAAATACTAAAAATCTATCCAATGTACATCTGATATGAGACTAAACACAAGTCCGCATGATCCTTACATACTCTTTTTATTTAAGCTCAAGCATCTTTGCAAGACTAAAGATCCAAATTCAATCAATTCATCATCGACTCTAATAAGCTTGTGCTACAATATCTCCAAATCCGTCAATTCTACTCTAATACTATTTGTTACGACTTAAAATCACATCTAAAAAGCTATCTAGAAGATATTATTTAGGATACTTGGTCTTCTATAAGAATCAAAGATCTATCTAATGCATATATAGTTGATGTAGAGCTGAACACATGCTCATATTTATCTTCACATATTGCTCCCATTTTAAGTCTGGACATTCTCATTAAGCTAAAGATCAAAATCCATTCAAAAATAATTATAAGTATCATAAATCTAATAACAAACATTACAATCAGCTTATGGTTAACCCAAATAAGCCTCTATTTTAGTATTCCTTAATTCATATAGATCTTAGAGATCTACTCTGACATCCATTTATAATAACATAGGATCTAATCGAAAAAAACTAGTCAGAATATATTGTTGAGGTTCCTTAATCTTATATAAGTACTTAAGATCTACCTAATGTATAGCAAATGAGGAACTAAATACACATCCATGTAGATTCTTTTAATAACATTTTTTACAAAATAAGTACTATTTTGTACCAAAGTCAGGTAATGATTAGTTTACCTTTTTTTTTTTTTTTTGATTGACCAATCATTTGTAAACTGGATTTGTATACAGCCAGATGAGAAAATTCATTTTGATTTGTTAACATGATTTTAATACAAATTTTCTATTTTAAGGAAGTTCTTTTGCAAAGGAATTTGGACTATTTAAGGATAAACAAAAAATAAATATAATTATAGGATCCTAGAAAAGATAGAAAATAAAAAGGAAAATGAGGCTTATTTATTCCTAAAAGCTTTTATAACTTATTTATCTTTTTGAAGTGGGATAATAAATTTTTCTAGATAATTATAAAGGAAAAATCTTAGTGTGCAAAATAACACCTACAATATTATAGCCTAGCTATGCACCATAACATTATGGATATTCGTCGAACATCATTCTAGGATTCAACTATCTCCACGTTGTGAATGAACTTTTAAAGAGAATTTTTTTCAAAATATGCTAAAACTTAGCATTGCTAACCTTTTTCCCCTTCTTCTCTCTTATTGAGAATAACATATATATAGTGGGAGCATTACTTTATAAATATTACTTGAGTCAAACACTTGGCAAGCACCCCTCTAAGATTTGAACCCAGAACTTCCTGCTAAATGAAGGATGCTGCGTTTGGGGTACAATGAGGTTTGAATATCTAATTGAAAAGCCTCAAAAGTTAATTCAAATAGGACAACCAATTTTTAAACATCTAAAAATATCTTACCGTGCTGGGAGAAGATATGAGAGGAAGTTTAGTGAACAAAATTCTCTTGCAAAAAACCTTCCTGGCAATAATATGTAAGAAGATTTTCATATAAAACGATTATCCAATTTGCAAAAAAATATTCATCAATTTAAATATTCCACCAAAAATCTATATACTCATCCTATTAATTTCAAGGATGGGGATTCTGTAGACCAATACCAGTTCATTGAAAAGGAAGTCCTATTCGTTTATTTGGTGATAATCCAATCCCTTCAATTCATACCTTAACTTACTTTATGTTGTTCTAGAATTACTTTGTATATAGATATAATCAATTTAAGCATTGCCGCTGAGCTATAAAATGAATGAAAAAGTAGCTAGATGTTGGACTTATAGCCACCTGAATGTAATTTGAAAAAAAAAAAAAAAAAAGATGACCACAAATTTGGGCTTAGTAAATCCTATAAAATAATAACTTATAAGCATAGTTACCGAGCCTGCAATAGCCCGACAATAATTAGTTGACCAAAATACCAATTATAAAGTATTAAACAATTTAACCAAAGTCCCATCTTGGAATTCATGTGGGGCATATGAAGCACCACTATTTCTTTGAGAGAACAATAAACAATAACGTTTTAAATGAAACAATACTTAGGAATGAAGTCTTCACCTACTCATTTTGATTTGCTGATCGTTGAGGCGGCATGTGAACTGTAGTGGTCTTCGCTGTTTTCTGAATTTTAGAAGTGTATTCCAACTTGTCTTGCTGCCTAATTAGCACCTAACAAACACCACATAAAAACGACGCATGAGCATAATTTTTTCCTTAAATCATGTTATATGGATTCTAGAGACTTCAAACGCTAACGTCCAAAGAAATGCACAAGTACACAATGTGCTGTTATGCACTTATGTTCTGTTAATTTTTTTCTTGTAACAATTGAACTAGAGTTATAAAAGAACGTTTTGTAGATGTAACATTGGACGATACGTCGTCATAAGATCCATAAAATCAATTAGGATCCTCTATGGTGCAGCCCACGTGCTGCGGAATATTGTGTGTCCCTAATGGTCATCATCAGATGGACGGCCATCAAACAACACGAGCAGCATATGATACGGTGTACGTTCATAGACTGTTTTGTTTGGTGGCCATTCATCTTTTGATGTCAGCCATCCACAAGACAACTGCATGGTACTCAACGGTGCAGTGCATGCACCACAGAGGACACCTGCACCAAAGTAATTGAGCTAAAAGGCCAGATCCCTGCAAACAGTATGGTAAGCATTTCTCTAGTTTGCTTTGGGCTCTCTCCAGAGCTACTGGTCCGATCATAGAGCCAGTGCAGTGCAACAACAGTTCATTTTGCTTTCACTTCTCAAACTTATCCAAGCCTCAATCAACTTTCACCAGCATGTGGGTCCAACTTCAGGTGGCCTAAACATGTTACTTAGAGCGGAATTTATTTTAGCCGGCATCTTGATGTTGATGTATGACACTAAAGATGCACATTGATGTAAATCCAATAGACTGGTCATGCATCAATCCTTCAAAAGGAGCCATACATAGCTCCAAAAGTGAACGTTGGCAGGTGTGTTGCTTCCATCTGATCTTAAATATTGAATTGGTGTTCCATGTGCTTTGTGAGTTAACCAGTCTGGATAGTCTAAAGCAGATATAAAGCTCCGAGGCTGCTCTTCTTAGACACGCTCAATTTCTGGTCATCACCACTAAAATACTGAAACTTTACGCAGAATCAAGCATGACGCCCATCTCACGGCCCACATGAGTTGGCCGACCGCCATCGGCGCCGCCATGTGATGACACACGCTCCACACCGTTGGTCGTAGACAAAGACCCTTGTCACCGTATCCTTCGGTGAGATCTAAAGCCATAGTTACATGGAAAGAGATCTCTTTGCCACCTTAGAAAATAATAGCAGATCTCATCAATGAATCTCTCTGTCATAAAGCTGGAATAAAGGGGAATAACAAGGGCAAGATATGTGTTCCTGTACCATGCCAGCTTATTCTTATGCGACACCGACTCGGAGGAGGAGAATTTCTTATCCTGAATTGGGTGTTCACAACCACTAGGATCATTGCAGGGAGTTCGTCACATAATTGCACTCCGGGCCCATGCCAGCAATGGTGGCTTTAGAGGTCACATGATGCTCATAATTTGGCAATCTCCAGCTGTTTGGTCTCTGTGACCCACTAGGATGGATATAATTATCTGTCACATTATTCACTAGATGGTTCCCAAGATTTGAAGGCACTCAACAATGAGAGTTCAGTGTGTTCACTAGGCCAGCTGGGTGTGATCTGTTATGCTGCTACTCAACAGTAAAAGTGATATTCCTAGACTGCCTAAGTAACAGTATACCATCAAGGCTTGGGGATGGAAGGGATCTGGGTTTGGCTCCTTGTTCTGCTGGGCCCATGCAGTGGAGAGGAGAGGAAAGGTGGCAACCATGCACCGACTAGTAACCACGATTTAAGAAATGATATTGTTTCTCAAAAAAAAAAAAAAAATGTACCAGTAGTTGAAGAAATCGATCGAAAAGAAGATGGATAACAAATCTAAGGAGGCACCTCGATGATTTGCTGAATGAGCTTTGATCAATGCTGGCATACTCTAATGTGGATTAATGAGGGGCTAACTTGTCTCCTTAACAGATTCCTCATAAAAATTAGACCAAATTCCTAGTCTTTCTTGTTCATAAAAACTATGTTAATGGCAAAAGTTGGTACCTCTCTCTCTCCAAGTGCACGCACGAACTGAGCAAGCCATCAAATCCAAAAATATGAACATAATGTTCATCCAGTTGCTAAACTAAATGTTCAAGATATTTGGTTTTCAATCGAAGCTACTTCGTATGACTTTCTTTGCTCCTGCTGGTCTGCAGCACTATTTGCCTCCCGCTACATCAGTTAGATGGCATTCCATAAAGTGCCCTAACAAAACACCAATATATATTGTGGACCAATTGTACGGGGTATCTTGGCCCGCTAATCTTAATTACACTATAATTCACCGTTGCCACTGTGAATATATTGTTATACTTCTGAAATAGACAAAGCAAAAGGACAGACATCATATAAAGGATACAAGCTGGGCAATATTTGCATTTGTATAGAACAATATTGTGTCAAGATTTCTAGATCCAGCAGAACAACACTACCATACCTTCACCATGAAGTAAACTCATAGGTACAGTTCTTGCGACATGAGTTGTCTGAAAGTTATTTGCATTGGAAGCTGTCTGCTATTCATACAGAGCACCAAATCCAATCACTTAGTGGGGTCTGAGAAGAACAATCGCTTGGCATTGAAGCTACCGTGGTCCAAAATCCCACATCACTTGCTGACCTCCTGCCGAAGGTTTGGAGCCCCAAAAACACACCAAGTGCCCCAAAGAAAAGGGAGTGGTTGACGTGGAGGGAGGCTTGCCTTGTGTGCCCTGGTGGTGGATTCAGATAGGGGAGAAGAACCGAGCCAAAAGACATTCCACATAAGTGGATGCGGTGGAACCTGATCTTAGTATTTGATAAATGATAAAACTTCGTTGGCATAGTGGTTGCCATCCCTTCCCCTTGCTATATCCCTCTCCCAAAGTGATAATGCTATGAACTTTCCTTCACCATCTTTTTTCTTTTTTTTTTGGGGGGGGGGGGGGGGGTCAGAAAAAGGAGAGATTGGCCAACTGCCACATGGACCCACTGCCTCTCTAACCCACATGCCCTCAACTTCCCCTGCGTCCCTTGCCTCACCTCACCCATTATAAGTTCATGGGAAGCCAAAGAACTAAGAAGAAATAGAGCATTCGACTACTCTTCTTCAATTTCTCTGCTTTGCAAGTGAGGCCAGTAGCACTGGTGCAGCTTTTTTATCTTTCTAGTACTAGT
Source organism: Cocos nucifera (assembly GCA_006176705.1). Taxonomy (NCBI): domain Eukaryota; kingdom Viridiplantae; phylum Streptophyta; class Magnoliopsida; order Arecales; family Arecaceae; genus Cocos; species Cocos nucifera. The sequence goes on along the minus strand of QRFJ01000238.1, from coordinate 124,516 downwards.
GCTGCATGGCCAAGGAGGTAGAAGATGATGTGTTCTTTGCCGACTTAAGCAAGCAGATAGCTCGGCTGATTATGGACGACGATGAAGAAGAATTCCCTGTAAGGTGTCCGTCGCTTCCGGTTCAGGTAGGTTATCCTCTTTCCTCCTCTAGATCATTTCAATGCTCTGAAGTAATTAACAAGGAAGACAGAAATATTATAGTAGTCCTTTTCATGCTAAGTAGATCGATATGTTGTAGTGATTACCTACCTTGTTGTGCCCTGTTTTTGTTCAAAAGATCATAACTGAAGATGTACTTGCAATTCTTTGCACTTGAGCTAGCTGAAAAGAAACAAAGATTTGGAATTCTAGTTGTGATCTTGTTCTCTTTCTTTTCTTTTCTTTTTCCCTTTTTTTTTTTCCTTTGGTTTCCCTCAGATTAGACCTAATGTTTTTTTTTTTTAACCAGTTTGAAGTCATGTTTCTCAGAGATTGGACATAGAATCCTCTGCTTGCTAGAATAAGACAGGTGCTTAGATGTATTCCAATAACAGCATGTCAGATCTACCTATGGGCTGCACCCTTTATTCCCATAGAAGTCCTTTAATTATGGCCTGTCCTTGTGCAAACTATCTCATACGATCCCCCTATGTATTCATTATTATTGCTTCTTAAACTTTGGTTGTACTAAGTTCTTACTACATCCTTCATTAATACAAATAAAAAGTGATTTTTATTTGAACATTTTAATATAGCTTAGACTGTAGCATGGCACAAAACATGCTTTGAACTGCACTACTGAAACAGTTTTTCTACAAAAAAGACTTGTTGGAAGAAATGATTCTTCTAAAAATATTTGTTTTTTTTCTACTTTTCAAAAAATCCATTTCAAATAACTTGAAAAATCATAGAATCTGAAAATAATTTGTAACAAAAAAATACAAAACTTCAGAGTTTGTGGGCATCTGTTTTGAGAAAACTTAAAACAACCAAACAGCCTTGGTACGAAAAATTTATCCTACTAGATGGAATATTAACAAGTGGTTGAAATGTTTTTGTCCACAGGGATTCCCTTACATGCCCCAAACGATCATTCCACCACCTTATGGTTATGATTTCACCTACAGAAGGGAGAGCAAGGGGACCGGAGTCTTCATTCCCCGGTCGACACCCCCTCGAAGGAAGAACAAGTCTGGGAGATCAATTCCAGCTAACACCAACACTCACAAGCATCCTGACAGAACTGGAGTTGCAGTTTCTAATGTCACCACCAACAACCACATATACTCCAGTTATTACATCAACTCTGCTGTGCTAAAGACTCATAAGTAGGGCCATGGAGAGATCCTTGGCTCATGCTAACCTTAATCTGGTGTCTGTTTGTTGACAATGTCAAGGACTTCTATGGTTGTTATGTAAATGGAATAAGAAACCTCTTCCATCTGCCCAAGTTATTGTGAAGAGGGCTTAAAATAAGCTTCCATCCTCTTCTATAAAATGTACAGTTCACTGATAAAGGGAAGTGCAACTGCATGGGAGTTGGACAAGTATTCAATGATGTATTATTATTATTCATAGGTCATTGAATGTATTCACTCTCTTCTATATAGGGATCTCTTGATGATTTAAGAATTTTGATTGATTTACTGTTGGGTATGGCATCTGCTCTCCAAGGCAAATCAAACAGACAATCTAGTGGGTCACCCCTAATCTTTTACTTTATTTGCCTGTTCACAGCAAAGAAGCACTTGTGATTTATATGACTGCTGTATTGCTAATGCTAAGATAAAATAAGGTATGCTTATGATAGGAAGATTGGTAGGACATTACCGATCACATCCAAAGATCAAGTAGTAGAATCTTCAAGGTCTTGATAATATCTTTGAAAGATGTCAAATATTAGTAGGTTTGGAACAAGACATGCAAAATAGGGGTTCCAAAAGGATCAATGAACTTGATGTAGACTACTTTGACTACTATGAATAGAGTTGAATAAGATCCAAGAGAAAGGTCCACCATATCAGAAAATCGAATCACACTCTAAACTTTAGAAGCTGTAACTTAATCATAACACTGATTAAGATGATCTTTAAAAAAAAAAAAAGGATCAAGTAAAGTTTTGATATCTACATCTTAGAAATAACCTTCTAAAGGGTTAAACAAATTGAACTTCTATTATTTAGATCCTAGACCAGTCAAAACAAAAGTTTTCTTTTCAGAAAAGACTTTAACTATACATATCTTTTAATCCATGAAGAATTAGATAAAATGATAAAAGATAAAGTTGATATAAAAATTAAAATCTACTCCTTTTTATAATGATTATCACACCCCGACCCGATGGTCCAAGCCGGGCGTGCGACAGACGCCTACATATCTTTAAGATTTAAACTCACTGAATATGCAAGACCTACCTTTAATCAATACATAATCATATCATTTAACTCAAGCAATGGTAAGAGCAAAATCTCTAATATCTTTATTTAATAAAAAAATAAAGTCTCCGTGACTAATAAAACAAAGATCCAATGAAAATTCAAAATAATTTTTATTTAAATATACCTAAGCAAATAACTTTCTAAATTCTATGCTCCTCACCAATCGGTTCCTTGCCCTGTAGGATCTTCTAGATCTAAAAAAAATAGAAAAAAGGAATGTGAACTTTACGAGCTCAGTAAGTTATCAATATCTCTGAGGGATCAAGCATAATTAAAGTTCTTTCCAAATATAACAAATACTAGATGCAAAAATCAAAGTAATTTAAATTTTCAAAACATGCCATGCATAACAATAAGATTCAAATCCTCTCTCAATCTTTAATTACTACAGCCATGATCAACCCCGTGACAAGATCCAGAAGAAACTGGCTCCTGAATACAAAATACTCAATCTATCAATGTATACCAGTGATCAACTCTACTGGTTAAACCCTGAAAAGAACTAGCTTTGATTCGCATGGTCACGATTAGCTCCGTGATAAGACAAGGAGATTAGTCTTAAAATTGAATATGCGAATGCATCAACATGTACCAACGATCACTAGGCCTAAAAGAACTAACTCTGCTAGTGATCAGCTCCAACTGGCTAAGCTTAGAAGAAACTAGTTTCTAACATATGGCCAATGATCAGTCTCGTTGGCTAGACTTAGATTATAATTTAAATAGAAAATTTTTTTATCATAATTTCACCACAACCAAGTTCTCATAAATAATTATACTTAATTTCATAACAATATCAACTTAAATTTTCACATCGTCTCCAAATAAGTGACAAAATAATTTTTATTCAGAAATTCATGCAAAGATGAACATATATATTTTTTTTTCAAAAAATCATGCAATACTAAAACAAGAAAATTATCTCTTTTTAAATTTTATAATCATTTAGAGGTGACACCATGCTTGATCTAATATTTTAAATTATTTTTCATGCATAAGGTACTTACTTCCAAAATTTATAACTTCTAAAAATTTTATATACAAAATCTATTTTTTTTAACATATGAATATGTACAAAAATAAATCTAAAAATAATAAAAAATTTATAGTTAATCAAATCCGAAAATCCTATGATCTTCTCAGCCCAATCTCTAGATCCGACATTCTTCCAATGACGAAGGCTCTAACAAAAATAGATAACAAGGTTTATTAGCCTTCAATATGAGGAAAATTAAGATGAAACAAAAGGGACTCAGGCTAGCTCAAATTTAGGTCAAGATTTGGGTTGACTTCCAAATCAAATCTATACAATTGGGTTGACCTAGACTCATCTAGATGGGTCAAATCAATAGGTAAGTTTATTGAGTCTCTCTCTCTTTCTTTCCTTCTTTCGTTCTTCTTCTCCTCTCTTCTCTTCTTATCTCTTCCCTAACCGAACCCAAGCATTAGGATGACAGGTAGATGAGGTCGGTCGAGAGACAGTCGGAGGGGTCGATGGTGGTGGCACGGTGATGGTCCATCAGCAGCAGCAAAGTGACCGAGAGATGAAAAGAAAAAGAGACCTAGGGCCAAGAATAGAGAAAAAAAGAGAGGGCTCATTGACGGCAGCAATGCAGCAATGGTGAGATGCAGATGGCAAAGATTTGGTGAGTATCCGACCCACATCAACCAAAATAGAAAAAATAGGATAAAATTAGAAAAAAAGTAAAGAAACTTTTGGTCGATGGGGGATAGGTTGTGGAGGTCCGACAACTACCAAAGGTGAGGTGAGGGAGAAGGGAGAGGGAGGCAAAAAAGCTTCGGTGGTGGTAATCGAGGGAGGAGGGTTTTGTAGGAAGAAAATAGAAAGAAATAATCTTGATCAATCCACAATAAGACCGGCTGTTCATTGGCATAATCCATCCAAACTATTTTCGATTGTATCCCACCAACCCACGGCTCTTCTCTGATGCTTCTGCGGCCTTATCTTCTCTCCTCCGACCATAGATTAGCAGGGGATGTAGTTCCTTTGTTTCGTCCAACTCTTCTTCTTCTTCTTTTTTTTTTTTTGTGAAAATCTTCAGTGAAGCAGGCAAGGATGCCGGCTTCACTTTGAACCAGATTCAATTGGACGATTTTTATAATGATTATTATTATTAGTCATATTTAGTTTTAAACTAAGAGATTGCCGGCTTCACTTTGAACTAGATTCAATTGGATGATTTTTATAATAATTATTATTATTAGTCATATTTATTTTTGAACTAAGAGAAGAACTGACTTGAATTATGCAAAGAAGGATCTATGTACCTAAATTTATGGTGTCTGGATCATCAAAGAAAAAAAAATATAAATCCTACTTTCACAAGTTTTTTATTTTTTATTTTTTTTTGAAAGATCCCAATTAATTGAGCTAAGAGAATTTTTTTCTTCTCTTCGATTGATCAAATTAATAATATTTAAAAACTCTCCATGGACTCTTAGAGCTTTGACCGTAAGAGATATTACCTAATTCATGTATCTTTAACTAAAATAGTTGGAAAACACAGCTATCAATTTGTTTTTGTTTTTCTCTTTAATTATTTTTTTTCTCTATTTTTCATTGTTAATCTTGTGGAGTCATTTCTAAATGAGTCCACGTTTATATGCTCAAGCGACTCTCTATTTGGACGGTTGGTAGCGACATTTCCAATATCCCTTCATGTACTCAAGCCAGAGTCGTCTTATTTAATTATGATTGGCTTCGGTATCTGATTTATTATGTTATAATTTATATCATTACACTACCAATTGGTCAACCTGATATGTCATAAAATATGTATTGATCTCGTTTGTTGCATGGACTGCAAGAACCAGTCCTCTAGTTAATTTCATAGCCTAAAAGGTTGCTAGTCTTATTACCAAGGAAAAAGGACAAAAGGATTGCAGTCCAAGCAGCGCGGCACAAAAGAGTATATGCGGCCGTCCTATTCTCCTCGAATAATTATAGTTTCAAGGACCGCTAAATTTTGACTGTTTGTCGGCTTTCCTTTGTAGGTGAATAAATTAGTGTTAGGTAATTTTGTTATATGTAGCAAATAAGTCAGATTTAATCAAGATATTTAGTATGTGTTTAGCTCGCAGTCAGAATCAAAATTAAAATTAAAATTAAAATTAATTAAATAAAAAATATAATTTCAATATCTATGATATATTTGATTCGTGACTAAATTAAAAAATAAAATTTAAATACTAGAAGAGAGTAAAAATTTAATTTTAAAAGATTGAAACATTTTTATCCTCCTCTAAAATTAAAATAAAAATAAAATTTTTTTCAACCAAATGATTAACCGTTCATATTTCTATTTTAGAACCTAACTTCCTCTAATCAAATAGCGGTACTGTTACATATAATTTGTTTTTCTCGATGGACAGTGATACGATCCGATGGTATTATTTTTTCACTTCCATGCAAATCAAATCCAAGATTGATAAGCAATTAGCGAGGATGAGATAGATGATGCATCACTGTGAGATAATTATTTGACTGAAAACTTTGATGCTCAAAAATTCAATACCTAGCAAGACTCTGTGATTAGAAAATGCCAAAAAAATGCATTGTTCGTACGTAAATACGTGAAATCAACTTATTACTGCAAATGTTTGGGATGGCAGGTCCACTTGAACTGTCAACTGTTGTCCCGTGGGATGTCGTAGGCCAGTATGATAGGGAGAACCATGTGATGTCCGTATTTAACGTAGGTGGGAGGTGGAAGAACATGGCCGTGGCCGAATCTAGCCACATGCACATGATAGATTTTTGTCGGTTGCATCACCGACTCTGGAATCAGGAACTTGTCAGGTCCCTCCTATTACCATGGAGCCACCTTATTTATGTTCTAAAATTCTAACATGAAGGCAAATCACACTCCAAAACAAAGCAAGAAGGAAAACCGTAATATGTCATTGGATGTGGCGCAAATGGACTGAACCCACTTGTTTGGTGACCCCACTAGTTTGGTGCCATCTTCCTGGAGTTCAGATCCTCCACGGCAACTTTTGCACGATAGAGTCCTATGGCAGATAACCACCACATCATCCATCTCGAAGACAGATGGCTTTCACTCACTTTTGGAATATAACAACTAGATACTGTTAGTGGAATATACGGCGTGTCATGTTGACGGAAGAGAGAGCCATCCAACTTTGAAATCGATGACATGATGGGTACCCATGGTTAGGCGTCTTCGAGTTATGAAAGAACATGGCCATGGTATGGCTGGATGCCCCTAGACAGATTGAATCGAGCGTTGTAATTGTCTCCCAGACAAATGGGTTTTGAGGATCACAAGATTTGGTTTTGTTTTATAGATACCTATAAATGCATAGTTAAATTGTTGCACTAGCTTATGTCACACCATGACAAAAGAAATAGTTAGCAATGAGAGCCCATCTAATTAAGAAGTTCTTGGATGTTCATGCATCCTGATCATATATGTTGGTGCAGAATCTGATTGATGCTAGATCGAGCTGAAATCGAGATCGCCGTCGATGACTAATAAAATAAAATCCCATTCGGAGTCGATGGTGATGGCTTCGATGGGACTCTCCAACGATCAAGTCAGCTCTTCTGGCCAATAGAAATAGAGTGATTAGGAAAGAGTTTAATAGAATTTTGGAAAGAAGAAGAGAGCTTAGAAAAAACATATCTGGAGGGTCTCTTTTTATAGATGGAACTTGTAGCGGATTGATAGTGACAGTTGCAGTTGTCTGGCAGCGGGCCGCTCGAGGTCTAATGGAGTCTGTCATGGAGGGGGCGCCGCCTGTAGTACCGTCTATAGCAGACTGATGGTGACAGCCATCACTGTCCGGTAGCGGATCGCTGTCGTCTGCAACGAACTGATAGTGACGGCCGCAGCCGTCTAGTACTGAGCCGCTCAGAACCACATGGAAGGATGAACAGCTTTGACGTATGTCAATTTCAAAAGAGTTCGGACTCCTAAGGGGCTACGACTAGAGGGGATCATCTGGAAGGAATGCCAACTGAAGGAGGAGTTCGGAAAGAGTTTGGCTCCTATAGAGATGCGGTCACTGAAGAGTTCGGCCAAATGAAGAAGTTCGGTTAGGGTTTGGCCACTGAGGAGTTCGGCTAGGATTCGACCGCTGGAGGAAGAATTTTCGATCAAAACTTTTTCATGATTGTTAGTTGAGTTAGGCTAAGCATCAGACTAGACTTCGACGAGAGCGGGGTTTATCCCCAACAATAGTCCCCCCACTCTCGAGTTCGAAACTCGAAGAAAGAAAGTACAGAAAAGGCAACTGCCGAAGTCCTTTTTCGGGCTCTACATCCGTTGGGGTTGAAGCTCGGGGGAGACCTTATCTTCAGTCGAGGTTGACGTTGAAGTTGAGGCTCGGAAAAGATCTTGCCTCCAATTGAGGTTGACATTGAAGTTGAGACTCGGGGAAGATCTTGTCCCCAGCTGAAGTTAACGTTGAAGTTGAGGCTCAGGAGAGATCTTGCTTTCAGCCGAGGTCCAAAGAGATCTTGTCTCCTGTTGACGTTACAGTTGAAGCTCGTGGAAGATCTTGTCTCCAGTCAGGGTTGACGTTGATATTGAAGCTCGGAGGAGATCTTATCTCCAACTAAGATTGAAGGAGATCTTATCTTTTATTATTGTCGGGCATAATGGGGTCGTTGTTGGGGCCTTTTCTCTCATCCTATCTAAAATGAACGAAGCCTTCAGCTTTGCTCACGTTAGGACGAAGTTCTTCTCCTATTTCTAACGGACTGTGGAGGCACATAAGGGCTATTATCAGGACCTCTCCCTCCATCTCGTCTAAAATTAACGAGGCCTTCAACTTTGCTCACGTTAGGACGAGGTTCTTCTCATATTCCTAACGGGCTATGGGGGCACATAAAAGCAGTTGTCAGGACCTCTCCCCCATCTCATCTAAAATGAACGAGGCCTTCGATTTTGCTCATGTTAGGACGAGGTTCTTCTCCTGTTCCTAACGGACTGTGGGGGCACATAAGGGCCATTGTAAGGGCTTCTTCCTCCATCTCGTCGAAAATAAATGAGGCCTTCGACTTTGCTCACGTTAGGATGAGGTTCTCCTCCTGTTTCTAACGGATTATGGGGGTACATAAGGGCCGTTGTAAGGATCTCTCCCCCATCTCATCTAAAATGAACGAGGCCTTCGACTTTGCTCATGTTAGGATGAGGTTCTTCTTCTGTTCCTAACATGGCCACTTTTAATTGCTTCTTTCCTATCATCATATAATTTTTGCACCAAGAAACAATAATGTTGAAATGAAGGAGTTTTATTATGAAAAAATTACTGGTAGTACATTCTCAGATTTTTTGAGTTCTAAAGTCGTGGGAGCGTTGTTCCTCTTAGCTCCTTTAGGCAATAAGTTTCAGGCCAAACGACCTCCACCACTTCATACGGGGCTTTTCAATTTGGGACAAGCTTCCCCTAGCTTTGAGGCTGGGAGATGGTGGCCTGTCGAAGCACTAAGTCTCCCACTTTAAATGTTTTACTTCTGACTCTGGAGTTATAATATCGGGCCAACCTACATCTATAGGTTACTATCTGAATCTGGACTTTTTCTCTTTTTTCTTTCAGTAGATCGAGGTTGGCTCTGAGGTCCTGTGGGTTATGCTGCTCATTGAAGACCACGATCCGTGTTGATGGAAGTTTAAGCTCGATTGGTATGATTGCCTCCATTTCAAAGGCCAAAGTGAATGATGTTTTTTCAGTCGACAACTTTTGAGTAGTTCGGTACGTCCAGAGGACGTGATAGAGTTCATCCACCTATGCCTCCTTTGCTCTGTCGAGCCTCATCTTGATGTCTTACAGCAGAGTTCGGTTGGTCAGTTCAGCTTTTTCATTTGCCTGTGGATGAGCTACCGATGTGAAGTGGTGGAAGATGTTTAGGTCTTCGTAGAACTCGATGAACTTCATCCCAGTGAACTATCGTCCGTTATCTGTTATGAGAGTTCAGAACAGACCGAACCGACAGACTATTGACTTTCAGATGAAATCCTGTACCTTGGCCTCGGTAATTTTTGCAGTGGTTTAGAAGGTCCCGCCGAAGCTAGCACCACCAACTTCGAACAGGACTTAGTTTTGAAGGTCATCCACGGCGACCTCGTCTTCCTCGGCTCCAGCTTGATCCAGCGTCAACTAGATTCTGGACCAACAGAATTGGTGCTAGAGGAAGGGCCTCTATTTTCGAGGTTTCCTTGTTCTTAAAGGAGTGCTCACCAGCGATGACTCTTTTTCTTCTCTAGAGTTTTTTTCTGAGAAAAATGCCTTCCAAAAAAGCTTCGACCCGACGATCGATGGCCTCTGCAGCCAAATTCCATCCAGACCTATCCGCTCCCGCTTCAGCCCTGACAACTCAAGCTCCACCTATGGTTGTGGTGGACGTGGAGCAATTCAACCTACTGGTCCAACAGGTTCGTGATCTCATGGAAGCGATACAGGTCATACACCAGCAGGCCCCAGCATCGATTCGATCGAAGTAGACTTTTCTAGAGCCCCATGGTCTGGTCTGGAAATGACCGACTTGGGCTATCCAACCTCTGATTTTCGGAAAGGAGAAGCAGAGGATGGAGGGCCCTTGCTCGGACCACGACTCGACCTAGGGGGAAGCTTTACGTTCATTCCAACAGAAAACCCTGGAGATCAACGATCGTGAAGATCTCCTGGATCAAAGGCTCCTAGAAATGAGTCGATGAATCAAACAGCTCCGTCATACTTCCTCCTCACATGGTAATGATATTTGCACTGACCCTCCTTTTTCTCAGAGGATTATGCAGGAATCGATCCCGTTGAACTTCAAGCTCCCGCAGTTTGAGAGTTACGATGGAACCACCGATCCAATCGACCACCTAGAGATCTTTCGAATAATGATGTTGCTCCATGACGTGCTAGATGCTATTTTATGTCAGACTTTCACGTCCACCCTCAAGGGAGCCATCAGAAACTAGTACTCGATACTTAAGTCAGATACTATCTTTTTTTTATCAGATGTGCTATCAGTTTGCAGCTTACTTCATCAGCAGTCGACGTCCGCACTGAGATTCAGATTTTCTGATGACCATCAAGCAAAAGGAGAGAGAATCCATCTGGGCTTATGTCATTCGATTTAATGCTGCTGCATTGGAGGTCCAAAACTTGAATCAATCAATCGCCATGGCCACACTCAAGAGCGGCCTTCAGAAGAATGATTTGCTGTTCTTCCTGAAAAAGAAGTACCCTAGAAACTTTACCAATATGCTAGCTCGGGCTGAGGGTTATGCCCGAGCTGAAGAGGCCTTCAAGGCCAAGAACGATGAAGCCTTTGGTGAGCGATGAATCGGCTAGTCGGGCAGGCCCACCGAGGAAGAAAAGTCGAGTGAAGCTCGACCATGCTTCTGAACTTCCTCTAAGTGCAAGCGAGCCCAAATTCCTCCCCGGGCTTGGAGGTAGGGAAGTCCCGACAAAAGGGCACGGCAGGGTTCTCTCGAATGAAGATTTCACAACTACGCCCCTCTCAATGCTCTGAAAACTCAAGTGCTGATGAAAATCAGGAAGCAACTGCCGAGACCGAAAAGAATGCATTCTCACCCCAGCAAATGCAATCCTAATAAGTTTTATCTTTATCATCATGACCATGATCACAACACTGAGGAGTGTATCCAACTCCAAGATGAGATCGAGGAGCTCATTCGACAAGGCAGACTTGGCCGATTTCTACGGCAACGGTCTGAAGGACGGAAAGATCGATCGAGGGCATTGCCACAGCCTGAACCACCAAGGGGGAATGATCAACAAGGAGATCGACTGCCTCTCAGCATCATCAACACTATCTCAGAGAAACTTCGGCAAGGAGAGGCCAGCAGATCCGAGGGATCAGTGAAGAGATGGAGGACTGAAGAACCCATAATCTTCACTGAGGTAGATGCTCAGGGGGTCCAATTTTCGTATAATGATACTGTTGTAATCTCTTTAAATATTACTGACTATGATGTATGCCGCATTTTGGTAGATAATGAAAGTTTGGTTGTTTTATTTTATGATGCTTTCTCAAAAATGTCCTTACTTAATAACCACTTGGAACCGATGAACTCTCCATTGGTAGGCTTTACTGGCGATGCCGTACCAATTGAGAGCATAATGACCTTATCTGTGACTGTAGGGCAACACCCAAAGCTGGCTAAGACATAGATCAATTTTTTAGTCGTAAAGGCTCCATCTACCTATAATGCTATTCTCGGTCGATCTGATCTAAATGCACTTCGGACAGTGGTATCAACTTATTATTTGAGGATGAAGTTTCCGATAAATCACGAAATTGGAGAGGTCAGGGAAGATCAAGCTCTGGCAAGGCACTATTACTCGATTGCCCTGCATAAGGAAGAACAATCCAACCCTTATCCTATTGATGGGTTGGATGTCCGCGATGACCTCACCGAGGAGCAAGACGAGCCTATGGAGGACCTCGTATCTATGCCCTTAAACGATGGGAACGTGGAGCACGTAGTGCAGATCGACTCCAACTTGGAGGATGAGGTTCGGGAGCAACTCATCACCTTACGTGGACGTCTTCGTCTAGACCCCAGCGAATATGTCAGGAACTGACGTCGAGGTCATGGAACATCGGCTGGTCGTTGATCCGAAGCATCGATCGATAAAAGAGAAGATGTGCAACCACGCCCCAGAGAGGCAGAAAGCAATCGTAGAAGAAGTAGGCAAGCTTCTCAAAGCTGGATTCATCTAGAAAGTTAACTATTTGACCTGGGTCTCAAACGTGGTTCTTGTCAAAAAGACAAACAACAAGTGAAGGATGTGTATAGACTTCAAAAAGCTGAACAAGACATGTCTAAAAGACAGCTATCCTCTACCCAGGATTGATTAACAGATAAACACAACCTCGGGCCACAAGCTTCTAACCTTCATGGATGCCTTCTCCAGTTATAACTAGATATGGATGGCACTAGAGGACGAGGAAAAAATTACTTTTGTTACTGATCGTGATCTTTATTATTACAGGATTATGCCCTTTGAACTCAAAAATGCAGGAGCAATGTACCAGTGCTTGATCAACAAGATCTTCAAGGAGCAGATCGACCGCAACATGGAGGTGTACGTGGATGACATGCTTGTCAAAAGTTGAGCTTCTATAAACTACCTCGCCGACCCCGAAGAGACCTTCAGCACACTCAGAAAGCACAAGATGAAGCTGAAACTGACCAAGTGCATCTTTGGTGTGACCTCTGAAAAGTTTCTGAGATTTATAGTATCAAGATGCAGGATTGAAGTAAATTCAGAGAAAATTCGAACCATTCAGAAGATGACTGTTTCAAAAATAATCAAAGAAATTCAATGTCTGACTGAAAAAGTGGCATCCCTAAATCGCTTCGTCTCGAGATCAATCGAGCGATGCATGTCCTTCTTCCAACTTCACAGGCAACCAAAGAACTTCTGCTAGATGATGGAGTGCCAACGAACGTTTGAGGAGCTTAAAAACTACCTTAGCTTATCTCCACTACTGGCAAAGTCTGAATCCGGAGAAAAATTATTTCTATACCTAGCAGTCTTTTCGACGGCCTTGACAGCAGTCCTAATCAAGAAAGAAGCAAAGATGCAACGACTGGTCTACTACGTAAGTCGGATCCTGAGGGATGCAGAAATCAGATACTTTAAGCTAGAAAAATTGACTTACTCTCTTCTAATTACTGCTAAGAGACTTCGACCTTACTTTCAGGGGCACACCATAATGGTCCTCATGGGCCAACCAATAAAAGCAGTCCTTCATCGAATGGATGCTTCTGAAAGAATCACAAAATGGACAATCGAGCTCACAAAATTTGACATCAACTATCGATCCCGACCAACGATCAAAGCTCAGATATTGATAGATTTTATAGTAGAATGTACCATTCCAACTGAAGTCGAGCTTGAACAGAATGAGACCGATGCTCTACTATCACAACCGACCCTCTTCGAAGAGAGTGCCGATCTTTTCGAAGGCTTTTGGGCTTTGTACGTGGATGGTTCATCCAACTCCACTGGAGCAGGTACGAAATTAGTCTTAGTCAGCTCCGAGGGAGTCATCGTCGAGTACGTGCTATGCTTCAAATTTCTTACGACTAATAATGGGGCCAAGTATGAAGCACTGATCATTGGGTTAAAAATAGTAAGAGAGTTAAAAATAGATCGACTTCAAGTCTATAGTGATTTTCAATTGATGGTCGATTAAGTTAGTGGCAACTACAAAGCACAGAAGGAGAGTATGATGAAATACCTAAAAAATGTAAAGAATTTGACTCCAACCTTCGACAGTTTTGGCATTCGATAGATTTTGAGGGTAGAAAATATAAGAGCCGATATTCTCTCTAAATTGACCACTTCAGTCCCAGTCGAACTATCCAAAGAAGTATTTTTTGAGACTCTAAAATGTCCAAGCTTAGAGAAATCATAGGTCGTTATGCAAACGGAGCTTGAGCCAAGCTGGATTGACCCATTGGTTGCCTACCTTAAGAAGGGAGTTCTTCCTCATTGTTGGTGCAGAATCTGGTCATCGTCGGAGTCCGCTGGAGTGGAGGCCGATGAGATCGCCGTCGGAGACCTGCAAAATAAAGTTTCGTCTGAAGCTAATGGGGGGGGGTGGCTCCGATAGGACCCTCCGACGATCAAGTCAGCTCTGGCCAACAGGAATGGAGTGCTCAGAATGAGTTTTGAAGCTTGGAGAAGAAGGAAAGAGCTTAGAGATTAGAGAGGTTAGAGTTAGCGTATCTAGAGGATCCTTTATAGGCGAAGCTTAGTTGATGGTGATGGCCATACCGCCTGGCAGCGAACGACGGAAGCCGCATGGAGCTCGATATGGAGAGGAAGGCATCATCAGGTGGATGGTGGCAGCCATACCGGTAGGTCATAGGTTGCATGGGGTCAGTTACAGAGAGAGTGGTGTCGCCAGTAGTAGTGGCCATGTTGTTCGGACTGTATGGGATTGATTACGGAGAGAGTGGTGTCGCCAGTAGTGGTGGCCATGTCATCCGATCTTGTTGCCTATTGCAGACTGAGCTCGTCCAGAGGAGTTCGGACTTATAGGAGAGTTCGACTGAAGAAAAAGCTCGGGAGGAGCTCGACTGTAGAGAAGTTCGGAGGAGCTCGGTCGGTAGAACGAACGGCCGCTTGAGGAGCTCGGGCGCTGGGGGACTCCGTTGAAGCTCGATCGCTTGGAGTCTAAGGAGCTCGGCCGCTAAGTAGTTCGGTCGACTGAAGGGGTTCGGTTCTGACGTTGGGAGTCTGAAGGAGCTCGATAGCTAAGTAGATCGGTCGGCTGTTTGGGTTAGAAGAAGCTCGACCATTGGGGGTTCGGCTGAAGCCCGGCTGCTTGGAGTCCAAGAAGCTCAGCAGCTAAGTAGATCGGCCAGCTGATCGGATTAGAAGAAGCTCGACCGCTGGGGTTCGGCTGAAGTCTGGCTGCTTGGAGTCCAAGGAGCTCGGCCGCTAAGGAGTTTGGCCGATTGTAGGAGTTTGGCTAAGATCCATCCGTTGGAGCTCTTCCGTGGCTACTGGTTTAGAGCCTCGAGCTAGACTTCGGCAGGAGCGAAATTTATTCCCAACACTAGCCCCCCCACTCCTAAATTCGAAAATCGAAGGAAGGAAGTGCAGAAAAGGCGACTGCCGAAGTCTTCCTCTGAGCTCCGTGCTGATCTAGGTTGAAGCTCGAAGGAGATCTCACCTCCAGCTAAAGTTGATATCGAAGTTGAAGCCCAAAGACGATCCCCTCTCCAGTCGAGGTTGAGGGGGCTTCGTCTGCTACGATCGGAGTCGGAGGTTGCACCCCTCAGGGGCGACATTGTCTCCTATAACCGAGGTCGATGCGGGCGCTCGAGAGAGATCTAATCTCAGGGAGAGGTTTTCTCCGATCTTATCTCTAGCCGAGGCGAAAGTTGAAGTTCTCCAGCCGAGGTTGACACAGTTGCTTTCTCTAGCCGAGGTTGTATCGAGCACGTGGGAGAGATCTTATCTCTTGCGGTCGAGCTTTTCTTGGAGGAGGTCTCATCTCTTGCGGTCGAGGTTATCCACGGTCGCTCAAAAGAGATCTTATCTCTTCTGGCCGAGGTTGATGCGGACGCTCGTGTTAAGATGAGGTTCTCCCCCTATTCCTAACTTCAATTTTGCTCGCGTTAGGACGAGGTTCTCCCCCTGTTCCTAACTTCAATTTTGCTCGCATTAGGACGAGGTTCCCCACCTATTTTCAACGGGCTATGGGGGCACATGCGGACCATCGTCCGAGCCTCTCCCTCCATCTCATCCTTTGTGAACGAGGCCTTCGACTTTGCTTGCGTTAGGATGAGATCCTCCTTCTGTTCCTAACGGACTGTGGGGGCACATGCGGACCATCGTCCGAGCCTCTCTCCCCATCTCGTCCTTTATGAACGAGGCCTTCGATTTTACTCGCGTTAGGACGAGGTCCTCCTCCTGTTCCTAACGAGCTATGGGGGCACATGTGGACCATCGTCCGAGCCTCTCCCTCCGTCTCATCCTTGTGAATGAGGCCTTCGACTTTGCTCGCGTTAGGACGAGGTCCTCCTCCTATTCCTAACGGGCTGTGGGGGCACATGCGGACCATCGTCCGAGCCTCTTCCCCCATCTCATTCTTTGTGAACGAGGCCTTCGACTTTGCTCGCGTTAGGATGAGGTCCTCCTCCTGTTCCTAACGGGCTATGGGGGCACATGCGGACCATCGTCCGAGCCTCTCCTCCCATCTCGTCCTTTGTGAACGAGGTCTTCGACTTTGCTTGCATTAGGATGAGGTCCTTCTCCTATTCCCAACGGGCTGTCGGGGCACATGCGGACCGTCGTCCGAGCCTCTCCTCCATCTCATCCTTTGTGAATGAGGCCTTTGACTTTGCTTGCGTTAGGACCTCGGGCTACTTTTGCTCATTTCTTCCCTATTCTTTATTTCCAGAAATCAATAATGCAGAGCAAAGGAGTTTTTAAAGAAAGTCTACTGATAATACATCCTCAAATTTTCTGAGTTCCACGGTCGGGGAAGCACTATCCCTTCGAGTTCCTTCAGGCGATAAGTTTCGGGTCGGACGACCTCCGTCACCTCATACGGGCCTTTCCAGTTTGGGGCGAGCTTCCCTCAATTCTGAA
Organism: Cocos nucifera; assembly: GCA_006176705.1. Classification (NCBI taxonomy): domain Eukaryota; kingdom Viridiplantae; phylum Streptophyta; class Magnoliopsida; order Arecales; family Arecaceae; genus Cocos; species Cocos nucifera. Next base: position 107,978 of record QRFJ01000238.1, on the reverse strand, counting down.
GCTGAGCGACAGCGGCTCACCGCAGCACCAAGTCCCCCACTCTGAACGTCTTGTTTTTAACCCTGAAGTTATAGTACCGAGCCACCTTCTGTTTGTAGGCTGCCATTCGAATGCGGGCTTTCTCCCTCTTTTCTTTCAAAAGGTCAAGGTTGACTCTGAGGTTCTGGAGGTTGTGCCGCTCGTTGAATCCCACGACTCGCGCAGACGGGAGCTTAAGCTTGATCGAGATAACTGCCTCAGTACCGAAGGCCAAGGCGAAGGGCGTTTCTCCGGTTGGCACCCTCTGGGTAGTTCAGTATGCCCAGAGGACATGGTAGAGTTCGTCCACCCAGGCTCCTTTTGTCCTATCGAGTCTGGCTTTGATTACCTGTAGCAGGATCCGATTGGTTATCTCAGCTTCTCCATTGGCCTACGGATGAACTACCGATGTGAAGCGATGGGAGATGTTTAGTCCTTCGCAGAACTCGGCGAACCTTGCTCTAGCGAACTGCCGTCCATTATCGGTTATGAGGATTCGGAGCAGGCGGAACCAATAGACTAGTGACCTCCAGACGAAGTCCTGCACCTTAGCCTCGGTAATCTTCGCGAGTGGTTTGGCTTCGACCCACTTGGTGAAGTAATCGATCACAACCAAGAGGAACTTCCGCTGCCCAGACGTCGTTGGAAAGGGGCCGAGTATATCCATTCCCCACTGCGCAAACAGTCAGGGTGAGCTGAGCGGAGTAAGTTCGGATGCCGACTGCCTCTGCACGCTGGCATTCTTCTGACAGCGATCGTACCTCTTTACGTATTCCATGGAATCGCAAAATAAAGTCGACCAGTAGTACCCTTATCGGAGTAGTTTTTGCGATAAGGACCTGGCTCCTACGTGACTTTCCCAAAGTCCTTCGTGCACATCCCATAGCGCAAGGTCGGCCTCTGAAGGTCGGAGACATCTCAGCAACGGGAGGGAGTACAACCTCTTATACAATCTGCCTTCGTATAAGACATAGCGGGAGGCCTGGTTTCTAAGCTTTCGAGCTTCTTTCGGATCGTGAGGAAGGACCCCCTCACTGAGGTAAGCAACCAGTGGGTCGATCCAGCTTGGCTCGAATTTCGTCTGCAGGATGACCTGAGGCTCCTCCAGGGTTGGATACTTCAGAGTCTCCAAAAATACTCCTCTGGGCAATTCGATCGGGGCAGAGATGGCCAATCTAGAGAGAAGATCGGCTCTCGCATTTTCCGTCCTTGGAATATGTTGAATACCAAAGCTATCGAAGGCCGGAGTCAAATCCCTCACCTTCCCGAGGTATCTCACCATGCTTTCCTCCCGTGCCTCGTAACTGCCGCTAACTTGGCCGACCACCAACTGAAAATCGCTGTAGACTTGAAGCCGATCTATCTTTAATTTCCTTGCTATCTTTAATTCAGCGATCAGCGCTTCATATTCGGCCCCATTATTGGTCATAGAAAATTTGAAGCATAGCGCGTACTCGGCGACGACTCCCTCGGGGCTGACCAGGACCAGCCCAGCACCAGCTCTAGCGGAGTTAGATGAACCATCCATGTGCAGGACCCAGGAGCCTTCGGGGAGGTCGGCGCTTTCCTCAGGGAGGTTCGGTCGCGGCAGCTCGGCTTCGTCGAAGTTCAGCCTCGCTCTGGTGCCGGTTTTACTTGATTCAAGCTCGACTTCAACTGGAATGGTGCATTTCAGCACAAAATCCGCTAATATCTAGACTTTGATCAACGGCCTGGGGCGGTAGTTGATGTCGAACTCTATGAGCTTGATTGCCCATTTTATGATTCTTTCGGAAGTGTCTGCTCAGTGGAGAACTGCTCTTATTGGTTGGTCCGCGAGAACCATTATGGTGTGCTCCTGAAAGTAAGATCGGAGCCTCCTGGCAGCAATTAAAAGATAGTAAGTTAATTTTTCTAATCTAGAGTATCTGGTCTCCGCATCCCTCAGAACTCGGCTCACGTAGTAGACTGGTCACTACATCTTTGCTTCCTCCCTGAGCAGGACTGCCGCTAGGGCCATCAGGGAGACAGCTAGGTACAGGAATAATTCTTCCCCAGGTTTGGGCTTTGCCAGCAGCGGGGGTGTGCTGAGATAGTTTTTGAGCTCCTCGAATGCCTACTGGCACTTCGCCGTCTAGCAAAAGTCCTTCAATCGCCTGAGAACCTCGAAGAATGGCATGCACCACTCGGCCAACCTTGATATGAAGCGACTTAGGGACGCCACCTTTCCGGCCAGGCGCTGAACTTCCTTGATCATCTTTGGAATGGCCATTTTCTGAATGGCTCAGATTTTCTGGGGTTTTGCCTCGATTCCGCGTCTCGACACCACGAATCTGAGAAATCTTTCGGAGGTTACACTAAAGGCACATTTGGTTGGGTTCAGCTTCATCTTGTGCTTCCTGAGTGCACTGACGATCTCTTCAAGGTCGGCCAGGTGGTCTGTTGAAGCTCGACTTTTGATGAGCATGTCATCTATGTACACCTCCATGTTGCGATCGATCTGATTTGTTGAAGGTCGGTCGATCGCCGTCCAGCAAATCCTACCAGCGGTGAATTCATCGGCCCCAAACGGTCGGCAGACAGGGATATTTTTGAGAAGGCATCGTAAAACAACACATCGGCCGAGCTTTCATTATCTACCAAAATACGGCGTACATCGTAGTCGGCGATATTCAAGAAAATTACAATCACATCATTGTATGGAAATTGGATTCCCTGGCCGTCCTCCTCGATGAAGGTCACGTGCTCCACGATCCTTCGCCTCTTCACCGATCCTCCGGATCCACTGGTCTCTCCTTGCTGAGGTCCCCCCAAGATGGTATCGATGGCGCTAAGGGGCGGCCGATCTTCTTACTGATTTTCCCCACCTAGCGGTGACGCACTCGATCGATCTTCCTTCTCCTCAGACCGCCTTCGTAGAAATTGGCTAAGTCTGCCTCGTCTGACGGGCTCTTCGACCTCGTCCTGTAGTTGGATGCACTCCTCAGTGTCATGACCATGGTCGCAGTGGTAAAGGCAAAACTTGTTGGGATTGCGCTTACCAGGATGAGAACGTATTCTCTCCGATCTTGGAAGTCACTCTCGGATCTTCATCAGCACTTGAGTCTTTGGGGCGTTAAGGGGAGCATAATTATGAAATCGGCGTTGTCGGGGAGAACTTCGACGCTGGGGGGAACCTCGGCGTGCCCTGCCATCAGGGCTTCTCCACCTCCGAGCTTGAGGGGGAGTTCGGGTCTGCCCGCGGCCCGAGGAAGTCCGAGAATGTGGTCGAGCTTCAGTTTGCTTCCTTTCTTCGGTAGGCCTACCTGGCCCGCCGATTCATCGTTGGCCACCAGCTTCGTCGTCCCTAGCCCCGAAGGCCTCTTCTATCCGAACGTAACTTTCGGCCCGAGCCAGCATGTCGGAAATGTCCCTGAGATACTTCTTTTCCAGGGAGAATAGTAGGTCGTTCTTCTAAAGGCCGCCCTTGAGAGCGGCCTATTAGATATATGTGCCCTAGAAGCTAGAATTGACTAATACTTGTAATACACTTCTAGGGGCAAAATTATAATTTTGACTATAATGAATAAAATGGATTATTTTCTATCACATATGTGTATTTAGTGTCTATGATACATCCTTTGAGTTAATGGTAATGATAATTCATATTTTTAAGAGTTGAAAATTTAAGAAATGAATAATCATTGTTAACTCATAAAATGCTCCCGACCATAGGATCATCACGAGGATGGTGATTGATCCGGAAGGTTGGTGTACAATCGCTTCTCTTTAGTAGATGAGTCTTGAGTCTACGGTGTGGAGACATCGAAGTGAGAGTATAGGTACTCATTAGAGAATGAGGGCACTGAGCGTGACCACCTCGAGTAGTCATTAGGGAGTCTACCTTCTCGTCAATGACTGACTCGATGCTGCAGTAGTATGTCTGGTTCTTTGACCTAAGGGGCATAGGTAGTTTACCTTGAGGGTGTTATAGTTTGACTACACCATTACTCGATCTCCTAGCCATTCGAAATTCTGAGGTGTATGTTGGCTATAGCATGTTCATTGTAGGAACTGGATTGCATCAAGATGGAATCTATCTACCTCGGTGGTAGAGGAGCAGCCCTATGATAATCATGAGAATCAAGTCCAGAAGTCCATGGCCATGGATAGAGTGAAATAATAGAAAGAGTTTCTATTTAGATTTTTACATCAGACTCGAATCGAATGATTACATCATATGACAGAGACTAGGGTTTGACGAGTTTACCTTAACCCAAATCTGATCGGAGCTCAAGATAGAAGAACTTAATCACACAGGATAGCTGCACCAAGAGGTTCGCATTCAGCTCTGATGGGTTGCCACCATATACTGCTAGGTGTCACTGGTGGATTTTAGGAGCAATTAGAATGATTTAGATGATCGATCATTCTAGCTGTTCGAATCAGAAGAGTTCTGATCCATCGAAAGGAAGTTTCGATGATGTCGATGATAGAGATCATGACATATCCCATTACCATACAGAACTGAACCTAACTGGGTCACACAAATAAGGGTTTGAATCTGGTGATCATCAATTGAACTGGTCTAGTTCAATTGATCTGAATGAGATTCAATTAGGTTCAAGGAAATCGTGCTAGCACTCGATTGAACCTAATGTTCTTCTTTTGCTATCATAAATTAGTTATCCTGACTGAGCCAAAGGAGTTTGTGCTCAATCAAAGGCCTTCATATGGTCTGACTGGAGGTTGTCCAAGTCAGAAAAGGTTGTCTTATTTTGTAAGACATTACCTGCCATTTTTGGTCACCTGCCATTTCTTGTTCTTGGACTTTGATCAAAAGTCTATCTTTGACTGGTCAAATGTTGACCATTGATACTTTAACTTTTGACCATATGTCACGCACCTATTGGAGAGCTGATGGGGGCTTGTCCCCCTGCTAGAACCTAACAAGGAGGAGGGCGCACGCCATCCTAGGCGTGTGCCCAAGTTGGAGGTGCCTAGGAGTCCTTGTTGGACAAGGACTCCATCTCCTTTTTGGATTTCAATTAGAGTTCTCCTAAGAACCAACTTTGACTGGTCTTAGGCGCCCTCTAAGGAGGAATCCAGGGGACTCTATTTCCATCAATCAGATTTAGATCTGATTTCACAAAGAGTTGTAATTGGTTGGGAAGAAGAGAAGTGGGATCACAGTCAGTCTATAAATAAGACCCTATGCCCAACTCAGATTATGATTGAAAAATAAAACCACACATCCCAATGCTGCCTCTCCCCTCTTCCTCCATGTCAAACCTCCTTCTTCCTCTCCTCTCCACGTCCAAAAGGAGTTTTGGACTTTTGGTTGGTGCGATTCAGATCAAAGAAAAGCGATTGAAAGCCAGAAGGCTGCGCTGCTGCAAAGGATGACTGCTGATCTTCAAAAGGAATTTTGAAGATCTTTCAGATCAGATCTAGATTTAATTTTTAGAGGCATGATAGAAAAGAAGAGGATCTCAAGATCTAGCCCAAGTGGATATCGGTAGAGGCCAGGCGCTTGCGTGGCTAGATCCAGAACCTTCCACTGCAAATAGGATCATCAACGGGTAATAGGATTACCCAAATCAGATAAATTAAATTTAATTTAATTTATTCTTATTTTATTTTATTTATTAAAATAATAAGAATTAGATCTAAAACATCCTAAATCTAATACAGATCAAAGAAAAAAAATTTTAAAATATATCTCTTGATCTGATCAGATCTGAACGAACCTGGACCGAAAAATCAGAATTTTCCTTCAACTGATATCAAAGCCAAGGTTCTAAATTGTTTAGATCTGATTTTAAATTTATTTTAATTAAAAAATAAGTGATTTTAAATGTCACATGAGATGTGTTTAGATCTAAAATCAAAAAAAATTAAAATTAAATGATTTGGATCTAAGATTAGGAAATATGCATGACTAGTTCTAAAACAGAATAGTTCTATAGAACAGTCTTGCATATTTTTGATTTAATCTGATTAAATCATATTTTAGATCCTTTTATTTATTATTTTCTGATATTATAAGTATTATAATAACATCTAAGAAATAGTAAATAAAATTATTTAATTTTACATCATATGAGATATGATTGATGCATGTCTAGACTAGTTGTAGAATAGTTCTACATAGTTATCTAAATTAGAATTTATTTTGATTAGATCAATTTAAATCTAATTTTTTAGATTATTATGAGATAATTTAGATCTGAAAATATGCATGATTTGATACATGAGATGTATGCAAAATATGCCATGTTTAGATCAGATTTGTATATGAGATATATGATATAGATCTAAAACTGTTTTATAGTATTGCATGTTCTTGATTAAGACGTTCCTCTTGGCCGTCCGGTCATAAGAACGAAGAAGGGTTTAAAGGCCCTCTCTTCCCATTCGATGGGATGTTCTTATGATGTGTAGGGGTGCTGCGTGTTCGTCCTTAATCAGAAATCCAAAACTTACTTTCTATAAATCTCTAGATCCTGAAACCCTAGGATTTATTATGCATATTTTATTTATGAACCCTACTTAATTAAAAATTAAGATTATGAAATATCAATTAGGTCTAAAATTGAGAATTTCATATCTAAGACATATTCATAATACTGGGTTCGGGCTTGGGTAGCTCAATTAGGTCTAAGCAGTTGATCAAACTGAATCAAGAGTTGGTTAGATGGGATCAACAATGCTTAAATTGACCGACCTAATAGGATTAAGTCTGGGTCAAGATCGAGTCACGATCAAGCAAGACCTAATTAGGCTCAGAGGTTAGAGTCTGGATTGTAGGCTAACCCAATTGGTTCTGGCTCAATAATTTGGTGTCTAAGGTAAGTTTGGCACATACGATCGACTGGTTTTTAATTGGAAGCTACTCGATCTGAATGCATTCTTGTACGAGTTAATGGCATATTCCTTCCACCGGTCTCACTTACCTGGCCATATCTGTTGACATAATTCTGATCTGAGGTGGTCAATAATTCGAGCTAACCCATGCCACTAGGTTAGTTATAATTGTTATGACTATGACAAGTCTAGTTTAATGAGACCTGAATCAATTCTCCCTAAGAAAAGATTAAGTCTGAGGTCTTCCACTATTGTAGACGTGCGGACCCTTTCCGGGGTTGATTGTTCTCAGCTGGATACAGTGGCTCAGTTGCACCGAAAAGATGAAACCATGTCTATTAGGCATTGGATGCTATGGGCTGGAGGATGAGTTGGGCTCAATATTTTGGATACGATGAGAGACTCAATTAGGAACCCAGTCTATGCAAATGGTGGATCTGACTTAACTAAGAAGTGGATCAATATTTCGGATATGGTGAGATTCATGAATTAGAGATCATGTTTGAGTGCACCATGATTAGAGAATCATTGAACAAGAGTTGTTCACTCATTGGCTAACCCATCACCAATAACTGTTAGGTGAGGTGATGAGTCAGTTGGTGAGACCGCACCACCCACTAGAAATCATTAATCATGGAGATTTTTGCATCTCTACAGAGGGAGTGTAGGGATCCGAGAAAATAGTAGGAGCTAATTTGTTTAAAAATAAAATCACTAAATAAATTGGTCAAGTCATAATTATAGTATCTAACTAAAATCTTTGACTCTCTACAGGAAAATGTCTGCGTTCAATCCATTGGCACGTATCTTGGACACACATAGACTGATCGGATCCAATTATAAAGATTGGCTCAGAAACTATAAAATAGTTTTGGATTCCGAGAAGTTAACCCATGTACTAGATCAGGATCCTCCCATCTTATCAGCCCGTCCATCCATTGAACAGAGAGCATCTCTGGAGAAATGGATAGACGAAGATAATAAGGCCAGATATTACATGTTGGGCTCGATGTCTGATGAGCTCCAGCACCAACATGAGGATATCGGGACTGCTCGCCAAACGTTGGCTCACCTGCAGAAGATGTTTGGTGAACAGAGTCGTGCAGCCAAGTATCAAGTCACGAAATGACTTTTTAAGGCTAAGATGCGTGATGGGCAGTCAGTCCAAGATCACTGTCTGATAATGATCAAGGACATGGAGGAGCCTGAGAAGCTCGGTGTGAAGTTAGACTTGGACCTGCAGAACGATATTATTCTGCAATCCTTGACTGATGCATATGGACAATTCATCATGAATTACCACATGCATAAACTTCAAAATTTTTTGATCGAATTAATCAATATGCTGGTTACCGCTGAGCTTTCTATGAAAGGTTCTAAAGGCTCAGCTCTTGCTATGGAACGGACTTCTTCCAAAAGAAAGTCTTATGAAAAGAAAAAGAAATCTACGAAAAAGCAGAAGGTGGAAGGAGCAAAGAACAAGAAGGCAGAGCCGAAGATGAAAGCCGCTGTCAAAGAAAAGTGTTTTCATTGCAACAGCGACGGCCATTGGAAGCGGAACTGCCCTACTTACCTAGCCATCCTGAAGAATAAGTAGGAAGGTCCTTCTGAAGGTATGCTCGTTATTGAGTCTAACCTTATGGTTTCTTCTGCATTCAGTTGGGTGCTTGACTCTGGTTCTAGTGCTCATCTGTGCACTTCCATGCAGGGTCTTGAGGATAGTAGAAGGCTGAGGGATGGAGACATGATCCTATGCATCGGTAATGGAGCAAGAGTTGCTGCAGTAACCATGGGAACATACCCTCTTCGATTACCATTTGGTTTAGACTTAGTTTTAAAAGACTGTTATTATGTGCCTGCAGCTAGCAGAAATTTGATTTCTGTTTCATGCTTAGCACAAGAAGACTATGTGATTACCTTCTTTAAGGACCATTGTAATATTCTTTATAAAAGAAATAAAATTACAAATGGTTTTCTTATTAATGGTCTTTATCAGCTACATATTGATGTATCTGTTCTAACCATCGAGCAAAACGTGAATGCCAAATGACCTAGGGATAGTCCAAACGACAGATATCTATGGCACCTGAGATTAGGTCATATAGCAGAAGATAGGATCAATAAATTGAAGAAAAATGGGCTATTAAGTCCATTGACTTTCGAGTCATATCCAACTTGTGAATCTTGTCTTCAAGGCAAAATGACTAAACTCCCTTTTATTGGACATGGGGAGAGGGCCACAGATCACCTTGCCCTAGTACATACAGATGTGTGCGGCCCATTTGATGTGTCGGCTAGAGATAATTTTGTCTACTTCATTATCATTACCGATGATCTGTCTAGGTATGGAATGTGTATCTTATGAGACACAGTCTGAAGCTTTTGAAAAGTTCAAAGAATTCAGACATGAAGTAGAAAAATAAACTGAAAAATCCATTAAGGTTTTTCGATCAGATCGAGGAGGTGAATATCTTAGCCAAAAATTCCTAGACTATCTAAAGAAAAATGGCATAGTCTTTCAATGGACTCCACCAGGAATACCTCAACTCAACGGGATTTCAGAACGAAGAAATCGGACCCTATTGGATATGGTTTGATCCATGATGAGCTTCATAGACCTCCCTGATTTTCTTTGGGGATACTCATTGTTAACTTCAACTTATCTACAGAATAGGGTTCCCTCTAAAACCGTTCCTACCATACCGTATGAGATATGGCATGGTAAGAAATCAAGTCGAGTCATCTCAGAATTTGGGGGTTGTTCGGCTCATGTCAAAAGACAACAAGTGGACAAGTTAGAGTTTAGATCCTTCAAAGCTCGATTCATAAGATATCCTTCAAAGCGGACAACTTATCTACTGACGAAGTTCTTCGATTCGTCGACTCATTTCTAAGAGCCTTTGATTCAGGAGATCTTCACAGTCTCTGATCTTCTCGTCGAACGGGTGCGAAGCTTCACCCTGGGTCAAGCTGCGGTCCGAGCAGGGGCTCTCCCTCCGTTGCCTTTCTCTTCCGGGGATTGGAGGTCGGGTAGCCCATGTCGGTCACCCCTAGACTGGACCACACGGCTTTGGAGAATTTCACGTCGGTTGAGCTGGTACTGGGGCCTGCTGGTACATGGCCTGCACTGTCTGTACTGCCTCCATGAGATCACGAACCTATCGGACGAGCAGGTTGAACTGCTCTGCATCCACCACGGCTATAGAGTGAGCCTGGGTCACCGGGGCTGGAGCAGAAGCGGACGGATCCAAATGGGATCGGGCCGCGGAGGCCGTCGACCGCTGGGTCGAGGCTCTCCTAGGGGACATTCTTTTATGGAAAGAAATTCAAAAGAGGAAGAAGAGAAATCTCTGGAGTGGAAAGGAGAAAATTATCGCCGAGCACTCCTTTAAGAACGAGGGAACCTCGGCTTCCTTTAAGAAAGAAGTCATCGCCGCCCTTCCTCTAGCGCCAATCTGTTGGTGCAAAATCTGATTGTCGCCGGAGTCCGCTGGAGTGGAGGCCGATGAGATCGCCATCGGAAACCTACAAAATAAAGTTCCATCCGAAGCCGGTAGGGGGGTGGCTCCAGCAGGACCCTCCGACGATCAAGTCAGCTCTGGCCAACAGGAATGGAGTGCTCGAAATGAGTTCCGGAGCTTGGAGAAGAAGGGAAGAGCTTAAAGATCAGAGAGGTTAGAGTTAGCATATCTGGAGGATCCTTTATAGGTGGAGCTTAGTTGATGGTGACAGCCATACCGTCTGACAGTGAACGACGGGAGCCGCATGGAGCTTGGTACGGAGAGAAAGGCATCGTCAGGTGGACGATGGTGGCCATACCGATAGGTCATGGGCTGCATGGGATCGATTACGAAGAGAGTGGTGTCGCTAGTAGTAGTGACCATGTCGTCCGAACTGTATGGGGCTGATTATGGAGAGAGTGGTGTCGCCAGTAGTGGTGGCCATATCGTTCGATCTTGTTGCCTGTTGCAAACTAAGCTCGTCCAGAGGAGTTCAGACTTGTAGGAGAGTTCGGCTGAAGGAAAAGCTCGAAAGGAGCTCGGTTGTAGAGAAGTTCGAAGGAGCTCGGCCGACAGAACGAACGGCCGCTTGAGGAGCTTGGGCGCTGGGGGACTCCATTGAAGCTCGATCGCTTGGAGTCCAAGGAGCTCGGCCGCTAAGTAGTTCGACCGACTGAAGGGGTTTGATCCTGATGCTGGGAGTCTGAAGGAGCTTGGTAGCTAAGTAGATCGATCGGCTGATCGAGTTAGAAGAAGCTCGGCCGCTGGGGGTTTGGCTGAAGCCCGACTGTTTGAAGTCCAAGGAGCTCGGTAGCTAAGTAGATCGGCCGGCTGATCGGGTTAGAAGAAGCTCGGCCGCTGAGGTTCGGCTGAAGCCCGGCTGCTTGAAGTCCAAAGAGCTCGGCCGCTAAGGAGTTCGGCCGACTGTAGGAGTTCGACTAAAATCCGTCCGTTGGAGCTCTTCCATGGCTACTGGTTTAGAGCCTCGAGCTAGACTTTGGTGGGAGCGGGATTTATCCCCAACACTCGTGATCCGAAAGAAGCTGAAAAACTCAAGAATCAAGCCTCCCGGTACGTTTTGTACAAGAATAAGTTGTATATGAGGTCGTATTCACTATCACTGCTGAGATGTCTTCAACCTTCAGAGGCCGACTTCGCATTATGGGAAGTGCACGAGAAAATTTATGGAAGTCACGTAGGAGCCAGATCTCTATCATAAAAATAACTTCGACAAGGATACTATTGGTCGACCTTGTACCATAATTCTATGGAGTATATCAAGAAATATGATCGCTGTCAGAAGAATGCAAATATACAAAGATAATCAACCTCAGAGCTTACTTCGTTAAGTGCATCTTGGCTATTTGTGCAATGGAGAATGAACATACTTGGCCCTTTTTTGACGACATCCGGACAGTGGAAGTTCCTCCTGATCACGATCGACTACTTCACCAAATGGATCGAAGTCGAACCACTAGCAAAAATTATCGAGGTCAAGGTACAGAATTTCTTCTGAAAGTCAACATGCTGCTAGTTTGATCTGCTCCAAACTCTCATAATAGATAACGAACGACAGTTCACTGGGATGAGGTTCACCGAGTTCTACGAAGATCTAAACATCTTCCACCACTTCACATCGATATCTCACCCATAAGTAAATGAAAAAGCTGAAGTGACCAATCGGACTCTGCTGTAAGGCATCAAGATGAGGCTCAATAGAGCAAAAAAGATCTGAGTGAATGAACTCTACCACGTTCTCTGAACGTACCGAACTACTCAAATGTTGCGACTGAAAAAACACCATTCGCCTTAGCCTTTGAAATGGAGGCAATCATACCAATCGAGCTTAAACTTCCATCAACACGAATCATGGTCTTCAATGAGCAGCATAACCCGTAGGACCTCAGAGCCAACCTCGATCTACTGAAAGAAAAAAGAGAGAAAGTCCAGATTTGGATAGCGGCCTACAGACGAAGGATGGTCAGATATTATAACTCCAGAGTCGGAAGTAAAATGTTCAAAGTGGGAGACTTAGTGCTTCGACACGCCGCCATCTCCCAGCCTCAAAGTTAGAGGAAGCTTACCTTAAATTGGGAAGGCCCATATGAAGTGGTGGAGATCGTCCGGCCTAAAACTTATCGTCTGAAGGAGCTTAGAGGAACAATGCTTCCACGATCTTGAAACTCAAAAAATCTAAGGATGTACTACTAGTAATTTTTTCGTAATAAAACTCCTTCATTTTAACATTATTATTTCTTGGTGCAAAAATTATATGATGATAAGAAAGAAGTAATTAAAAATGGTCATATTAGGAACAGGAGGAGAACCTCATCCTAACATGAGCAAAGTCGAAGGCCTCATTCATTTTAGACGAGATGGGGGGAGAGATCCTTACAATGGCCCTTATGTACCCCCACAGTCTATTAAAAATAGGAGAAGAACCTCGTCCTAAAATGAGCAAAGTCGAAGGCCTCGTTCATTTTGGATGAGATGGAGGAAGAGGCCCTTACAATGGTACTTATGTGCCCCCACAGTCCATTAGAAATAGGAGGAGAACCTCGTCCTAACATGAGCAAAGTCGAAGGCCTCATTCATTTTAGACGAGATGAGGAAAGAGGTCCTGACAATGATCCTTATGTGGCCTCATAGTCCATTAGAAATAGGAGGAGAACCTCATCCTAACGTGAGCAAAATCGAAGGCCTCATTTATTTTAGATGGGATGAGAGAAAAGGCTTCGATAATGGTCCTATCATGCCCGACAATAACAGGAGATAAGATCTCCTTCAACCTCGGCTAGAGATAAGATCTTCCTAGACCTCGGTTGGAGATAAGATCTTCTTCGAGCTTCAACATCAAGGTCAAGTCCGACTGAAGATAAGATCTTCCATAAGCTTCAAATATAACATCAACAGAAAACAAGATCTCCTTGGATCTCGGCTGAAGGAAAGATCTCCTCCAAGCCTCAACTTCAACATCAACCTCAACTGGAGATAAGATCTCTCTCGAACTCCAACTTTAACGTCAACCTCAGTTGGAGGTAAGATCTCTCTCGAGCCTCAACTTCAACTTCAACCTCGGCTGGAGATAAGGTCTCCCCCGAGCTTCAACCCCAATGGATACAGAGCCTAAAAAAGAACTTCGACAGTCGTCTTTTCTATACTCTCTTTCTTTAAGTTTCGAACTCGAGAGTGAAAAAATTATTATTGAGGATAAACCCCACTCTTACTGAAGTTCAGTCTGATGCTTGGTCTAACGCAACTGACAATCACGAAAAAGCTTCGATCGAAAATTCTTCCTCCAGCGGTCGAACCCCAGTCGAACTTCTTCAGTCGATCGAACTCTTCAGTGACCGCATCTCTATAGGAGCCGAACTTCTTTTGGACTCCTCCTTCAGCTGGTGTTTCTCCCGGATGATCTCCTTTAGCCATATTTTCTTTAGAAGTTTGAACTCCTCTAGAATTGACATACGTCAAAGCTCTTCATTCCTCCATGCGGCTCCAAGTGGCTCAATATCGGACGGCTACGATCGTCACTATCAGTCCACTATGGAAGATAGCGATCTGCTATCGGACGGCGATAGCTGTCATCATCGATCTGCTACAGACGGCTCCCCCCTCCATGACATACTCTACTAGACCTTGAGTGGCCCACTGCCAGACGGTTGCAGCTGTCACTATCAATCTACTATAAACTCCATCTATAAAAAGAGACTTTTCAGATATATTTTCTTTAAGCTCTCTTCTCCTTCCTGAAACTCTGCCGAACTTTTTTCTGAGCACTCCATTTTTATTGGCCAAAAGAGCTGACTTGATCGTCGGAGGATCCCGTAGGAGCCACCACCATCGACTCCGAATAAAATTTTATTTTGCAGATCACCGACGGCGACCTCATCTTCCTCAGTTCTAGCTCGATCCAGCATCAACCAAATTCTGCACCAATAATATATATGCTCCTAGTTTGAGTTTTGCAGTTGGTCTCAAACACATGATTTGATGGCACATATGATCAGGACAACAATATAAGAAGGTTTTGTGTATCATGTATGTATACATAAGGTTGTTAAATGAACTGAGTAGTTCAGGCTTAGCTTAGTCTAGGCTTGAGGAAAGCTCAAATCAAGCTTGATTGAAGCTAAACAAAGCTAGCTTGAACTAATAAAATAGGCTCAAAGTTATTTCAAGCCAAGCCATAAATTGATCCAACTCAAACAACCTCAGATTGAAAGGCTTTCTTTGGATTAATTAAATGTTGATTTAGATTTGAGCCAAATTTTGGACCAAAAACTTGAAATTAGAATCAAGCTTTCATTTGAGTTTAAATCAAGCTTGATTTAGTATCAAGTCGATTTCAGTTTGATTTAGAATTATTCAAGCTAATGAAGAACGCTTATGTTTGGCATGACTCAGAATTAAGCTTGAATTGAGCTCAAAATAATGAAAAATAAATAAAACATGATCTTCAAATTCAAGCCTTAATTATCTAACTTTTATACTCTAATAAAAGAATAATATACTTTAGCTATGTTACTTGAGTCCCATGCCCTCGTGAAACAATAACAAGAAAGGGCATCGGGGCTATACCCCCTCCTTCTTCCTTTTATTGCTCTTGTTCTTTAACTTCTCGTTGAGCTCCCATTGATTCACTTGGAGTAACTAAATCTTTTAGCTGACCATTGAACAAAAATCATATGGAGCTAACACTAGAGAAAGCAATATGAGGCTGGCTTCCTATTTTACCATGTGTACTTTAGTGTCCATCTTAAAGCAAAAGCTCAAAAGTCTAAGATTCTTACTAATGAAGTCATCGGTTCATGATTTAAGGAAAAAAATATATTATCTTTCTTTTTCATTTTTATAACATACTATTATACGTATACAAACATATGATCAGATAATACATATACCAAGCAAATTAATCATCAAATAAGTCGATACACATCTCTAGGTAAATCAACACGTAGGTTATAGAATATAGAAAGTTCATCAGTACACAATTAGATGATACACACTTAGCAAATTAGTTATCTAGCAATCCAATACATATTTTCAAACAGTTGATATAGTTTTCGGAACGTCATATTTATTAGTATACACTATATGGTAGGATGATACACACTCATCAACTTCTTAATATATACTATAAGCTTTTTTAATATATATCTAGCAATAATTTGATACACACTCAATACTAATCCAATATATATCTTCATGTAAAAAAGCATGTTTTGAAAATTGTACATTGATCTACCTAAAGGTATATATTAGAATATTATTGCTTGGTATGTATCAAAGAAGCTTGCGATATGTATTAAGATGTTGATAGATGTGTATCATCTAGCTATATAATGTATACTCGTATATTTGATATACGAGAAACTATGTATTAATTTACTCGGAGGTATATATTAGATTGCCAAATAACTTATTTACTAGGTGTGTATTATCTAACCGTATATTGTGTACTAGTGAACATCACATTCTAGAGACTATATATCAATTTATTTAGATATATATATTGGCTTGCTAGATAACTAATTTATTTATAACTTATTGGCTTGTAAGATAGCCAATTTGCTTAGTGTATATTATCTAGCCATTTGTTATGTATAGATAAAAAGCATGTTTTGAAAATTAGGAAAAAGGATGCCATGTGCCATTTCCTTTCTTTTTGTCTTTTCTTATCATGAAACTGGCAATTGTTAATAGAAGAAGTCCCAAGTTTTTGGGCTTCTACTTTAAGATGAGCACCAAATGAAATGTGGGAAAATAGAAAGTCTACCTCATATTTTTCTCTCTGGTGCTTGCCCCATATGATTTTTGTGCTTACCCACCACAGTCCTCTCCAACCATTACTTCTACCTACCAGCCTCAGCCTCCATGAGTTAGACTACACACTTTACATAAAATATTTGATAAATAACAAGTTAATGATTTCAAAACAATTGTAGATCTTTTGGATTGAGAATATATGCAATTAAATATGATCTACACCATAAAAAAGAACTAAATTCAAACATTTTAGTGCTCTCTAACTTATACATGAAGGGAGTAAAAATAATATTATTACATCGAGCTAATGTACATGATAGGGCTTACAAATTGAAAATCTACTTTATTAATCATCATCTATGCATTTTGATTTACGAGCAAGTATGAATTTATTATTGGTAATGCAATCATATTAAAATATCGCAACATATTATTAAACTAGTTAATTTTTTATATTATTTTGACTCTTAGGTTAGAGACTATAAAAAATATATGAATATTGATTTCTAAGCATTTTTTATAGTATAAATATGCATATAAGTCTACATGCATATAGAAAAAAAATTTTGTATCCACCACCAAATTCATGTTAATAGTCAAAAATCTTAAATCTAAACCACTGGATGCAATTTAGATAAGACTTAAAATAAATATGTACAAAAAATTATATAGTTTAGAGAACTCAAGTCAATGGATTAAGCCATATAAAATATATGTCCATAGGGAGAAGATATGGTGTGTTAATTTTGGAGTTACTTGGTACAAAAACCAAGAGTTTAGAAAATATATTCTTTTTGTGAGCAAGTATATTAGCCTTTCTAAATGCAACCAATGGTTTAAATTTAACTTTTTTGATAACCAATAATAAATTCAGTGATGGGTGCAAAGCTTAAACTTTATACTTTGTGTTATAACCACACCCTACATACACATCTACATCATACATTAGTATATACAAACAAAAACTCACATATATATACATATCAATATATCCACATAAGTCCACATGCATATGGATGTATCTTCACTCTACTTAATCATAGCTTTAAAATCTAGCATATGTGCTTGGATTTCGAACCTTCGAGGATCAGATATCTCTTTTAGACCCCCCGACTAGGCCACTAGATCAAATCACCGTAGGTCATTTAAGTCTGGCATTTAATCAAAGCCCCAACATCCACCGAGACTTGAATCTGGGTCAGTTGATTGAAAGTTAAGGTCCATTCCACTGGACTACCATTGCAGTGGTTGTTTAGTCTCTTTGATATCTGCAGCTACTAGTTGAGTTATATTTAATAATAATTATGTTTCTTTATTATTAAAAAGTTTTATCTTCTAAGATAAGAGAAAGTTAGGCTACATTTGGCATCATTGTTAAGTTTTTTTAAGAAGAAGAAATTTTGAAATAGAAATTCTATTTTCATTTTTTTCTTCATATTTCTAACAATAGATAATGTAATTGGTTCACTCTTTTTTTTAAATGAAGGCTAGCAATGTGGCCAAAGATAAGAGAAATAGAAGGAGAATATGGCCAGGGATGAGAGAGAGTTTGATGTTTTATAAAGTGATGGCAGAAGGAGTGGCAAAGAGAGGGGGATAAAAGATAATGTGATTGGTTTACTCCTTTTTTTTTTTCTTAAATGAAGACTAGCGATGTGGTCAAAGATAAGAAAAATGGAGGGGGGATAGGGCCAACGGTATGGTCGGGGATGAGAGAGAGCTTGATGTTTCGTGAAGAGGTAGCAGAAAAAGTGGCAAAGAAAGAGGGAGGGGTGACATGATTGAGGATGAGGGAGAGCTTGATGTCGAGAGGAGATATAGCCGAGAGAGTGGCAGAGGAATAGGGAGGCAAAATAGGACTAGCGATGTGGCCAGAAATAAGGAAGAGATCGATATCAGATAGAGAAATAGCTAAGAAAGTGATAGAGAGAAGAAGTGGGGATGGTTTTGCTAATGTGGCTAGGGATGAGTGAGAGCTTAACTTCGAGTGGAAAGACAATTAGCAAGACTCAAAAAGTCAATATGGTTGGGTGGAGGTGATAGGGCTAAGGCAAAGTCGGGTGGAAGAAGAGGAGTTGGAAGGATGGGGAGGAAAATTCACTTAAAAAAAAAAAAAAAGTAAAAATTTTTTTTTATCAGATTTCATGATCTTGTTTGAACAAGGAAAAAAACCACCAAACAGCGCTTTAGATAATACTTGCAATTTCATTTTAGTGCGAAAAAGCTATTAAAAATTTATTTTCTATCGACACTTCTTGCTGCTCTTCTTCCTCTTTTTCTTAAATTTGGGGCACTTTGTTATTCACTGCCCATATGCATTACATGTGTAGATTTTTACTATAAATAATCTGACAAATATATATTCATTTTTGGTGGGTACACTTTGTTTTTGAAGAGAGAGAGGGTGAGAAAGATATATGACTTAAACTAAATGGTCAAGGCCCTTAGTTGGTCCCTTCTAGATTCAAACTTGAAGGGCAGAATTCAAAGGCATTTCTCACAAGAAACAAAAATAGAAAGAGAGAGAAGGAGACTGGTTATGCAATTATTAAGCACATATATGTGTACAGATATATGGCACATCCAATCCTTATCTGCCCCATTAAATTCCATGTGCGTTTCTTTCTCTTTCTTTGTCATTTTTAGTGAATATAAATATGTTTATTTATTACAGATAGGTGCAAATATTCTACCATTATAATGCGAGGACTCAACCTTCCCCGTTTGACTCCACCTTATTTCTTTCTTAGTGTAAGGGGGAAAAAAAATTATATATATATATATATAAAAGAAAGGAGAAGATACAAACCAAACTAGTCGTGTGGAGACCATGACTTAGAGGTGCAAAATTCTAGCATAAGAGAAGGCAAAAAAAAAAAAAGAAAAAAAGAAAAAAAGAAATCTAATATAAGAAAAAAGAGAAGATACAAATCAATTGAGAGCAATGACATGGAGGTTGGGAAAAAAAAAAAAAAAAAAAAGATTGAGATTTGACCCGGGATCCCAAACGTGTTTGCAATAATATGATGTCACTCAATACAATCCTGGCAATTAGATGAGATAAGCTTAGAAAAGTTAATGGGCCTGATTGGGCCGGCATGGGTCTCAGTCTGAAACCAGTCTTAGCCTGCTCTGACCCGTCAGACCTGAACCTGGTCTAATTGACCGTATCCATGTCAGGATGGGCCAGGCTTAAACCGGACTGGGAGTCAAATGAGGCCACAGAGGAGAGCAGACGAAAGACGAGGCCGATGAGGAGGGGAGGCTGAGATGGCTTGGGTTGATAGACACAGTAACTCTGGAGGCAAATCGATTCATGGTTCTCACTATGACTGTCATTTTATAATTCCCGTGATAATGTTTCATCTACCATCAACCCTTTTCACACAGTTGCATTTAAGTCTTACACATGTGTCTTGTTACATTGAGTTGTTCCTTATCTTATACAACTCATACATGAATTGTGATTTAAAATCATTGGCCATCAAAACTAAAGATGTAATTAAGAGCTTAAGGTAAAAGAAGGCGTCCAACTTTAATTTTTTTCACCTACATATCACTTCACAGAGAAATTTCTCTACAAGTAATTACTTACATTGTCTCACCTGCTAACATTTATCACTAACATTTTGCAGGCAGCAAAAGTTGAGAGTAGGACATGTTCGTTAGTTGGTAAAGAAATTAGCATAGGACTGTGGATTGACATTTATTTCTCAACTAGAAGAAAGCTTCAAAGTGGATGGATTGTTGACAATAATGTTCTTCACATGCTTAAACAGTGGAGATTTTGACATGAAAATAGGAGAGTTTGATGCCTCCAATTTAAGTTGATCCCTTTCGACATCAGTACCTTCGGCTTATCCTTCAAGATGATGTAGCTCTCAAGCATGTCGGTCCCCATCCCACAGCCACAGGGGATTTTTCAAAGGTAAAAAAGAAAAGAAATTTACTTCAATCATAACAGACACTAGAAGGTGCAGACTCCTCATCGTCTTATGATTATATTCTTATTTTGAAATCATAAAGTTTTTGCAAAACATAAATACATCAACCTCTGCCATCATTACTCGGAAACAAAATCTCCGTAACAATTACAAAATCCTCTTGGTGATATCGGCAATAATCTACAAGTAACGAGCCAAAATGAATATAAGAATGCAACTCTTCAACTATATATATAAATATATATTCAGATCAAATTCTTCTGATTCTTCTATATGAAACAATCCCAAGTGCAGCTTGGAGTTCCATCTATGGCCTCTTCTGGCCTCACCCCTCACTTCGAGGGCTAAACACCATCCAAATGGGCACCACGGCCGGTCACCCATGGCAGATGGCATTAAGCAGCACATGAGCCAGCATCAAGTCCACGAAGTACTGGTGCCCGACCTCCCCGTCCCTCCACCGCGCCTTGGCCGGCGGCCGGCCGTAATGCACCCCGTCATTGCACCGGTTGTCGTAGTGCCACGGGAACGTCATATCGAACTCGTCGATCACACCGCCGGTAACCAACCCTCTCTCCACCAATTTCTCCACCATCACGCTGTTGAACGCCTCCATCTTGCTCGGATTGAACGCGAGATCCCTCGCGTATCCTCCCGTCGCGATCGTCGTCCGGTAGAACAGCTTCGGCGCCGTCCCGTTTCCCTTCTCCCTCGCATGCCTCATCACTTCCTCCCAAAACCCCGCCGCGTACTCCGCTCCCTCGGTGGTGAATCTCTGGATACTCTTCCAGTATACCCCGTCGTGCAAACCGGAGTTCAATACCATCACATCCGGAGCTCGATCTTCCGACAAGTACTTCCACAGCAGTTGTCGGAATTTCTCATCCTTAAGCGATTGCAACCCCATGTAGTTTAAGGATTCGTTCCAATGCCCGTTAAAGACGCTGGTGATCCTCACACTCTGCGAGCTGTTTCTAGGGTTTCGGAATTGCGCATCGAATCGCCGGGGAACCGAGGGGATTTCCGTCAATCCAAGCACGAAATTGAGTAGATTTCTTAGGGTGTCTACGTGGTTGGAGTCGCCCCAGAAGAAGAGCCATTTGTTTTGGAGGCATTTCCAGGCCGAGTCCTGGGTGAAGATACGGAAAGAGCAGTGGGCGGAGTAGACCCAGCCGTTGCTCTCCAGCGCGGCGAGAGGGCCGTTGCACCACGGCGGCTGGCAGGGGAAATTGGGGCCGAGGCAGCGGTACCGGCCGTCGTTGTCCACCCGGCATTTCTCGTTCTTGCCGTGTCGAGTCCACCGGCCGGACCAAATCTGGCGGGAGAAATCCGGCCTGCTGCAGATTCGAAGATCCGGCAAGGAGGCATTGCTCTTCAAGAACTTGATCTGGAAGCTTCTCAGCTCTCGCCGGACCTTGAACCGCTCCGGCGAGTATTTGAGCCCCTCGAAGCTGCGGAAGAGGAGGACGATTCGGAGGCTGTAGTCGCCGGCGAACTGGGGGTGAACCTGGAGCTTGAAGGTATAGGAGCCGTTGCCGTGATCGACGATGGGCGGGCGGGACTTCCAGGAGTCGCCGGAGAGGTCGGTCTCGAAGTAGTCCCCTCCGACGCACCGGTACCGGCCGGCGTCGTCCAGCGCAGAGACCGCGAACTCGTGGATCTCCCCGGCGGGTAGTTCGATGGGGCGAACGCCGTCGAGGGCGGGGACGGAGATGTTGGCGGTGCGGGAGTCGCGGCAGAGCTCGCCGCCGGGTGCGCGCCAGCGGGAGAGGAGAGTGGAGGTGAAGTTCGGCAGCATCGCGACGGAAAGCCAGCTCAGGTTATGACCGGTGGCGGCGGCGGTTGGTTCGGGAGCTGGTGCAGAAGGCGTGGCGTTGGCGGCGGCGGCGGCGGAAGGGAAGGAAATGGAGGCGGAGTAGGAGCCGAGGTAGTAGCGGAGGTGGAGAGAGGGAGGAGGGGCGCGACCGGCTACGACGGAGAGGTCGATGACCGTCCATAAGAGAAGGGCGGCGAGGAGCGCGGCGGTGAGGAGTTTGGGGGGCAGCGACCGGCCGCCGGTGGCGGCGGCCTTGTCGTCGGAGTTGGGTGCTGACATTATTGGGAAGCGAGAAAGATCGCGGAAGGGATAGGTGGGTTTTTAAAAGCCGAAGAACACGCGTCTTTATTCGATGGAGGTGACATGGGAAGTAATCTTTCTTTAATAATTTGACATCCAAATTAGGTGGTGATGATGTAACGGGAGTTTGGGAGAGGAAAGGGGGAAAAAAAGGTAACAGGTTGTTAGGATTATTCGTTCGGTCCCTGGTTTTATTTTGTTGGTTTAACGCGGCGGTGCAAATTTGTCGGTAGGTGATTGAAAGTGGATGATGGTATGGAAATGATCGGTGGTTGATGGAAGACTGACGCATCGGAGCTGGGAATTGGGACGCGGAGGAGTGGCCTTGGCCACCGTCCATTGGTTGTCCCTTAATTGGAAGTTTGTCCGTTAATGTTTAGAAAAGATAGCTCTAGTTGTATAAAGAAGCTAGCTCTAGAAAAGTTAAGGGTGGGTTTGGAACCTGGTGGTGGGTGACTGGTTTTTTCCTAATTTTATTTTTTTGATAAGTTGGAGGGCCCAACTAAAGAATTTAGCGGTCCAGCAAGAGAGGCCGCAAAACAACGCCGTACACTCTATCAACAGCCTGGATTTCCTCCGCATAAAGAAGTGTGCCGAGATAGGCCATAAAAATATAACCAGAAGTCGAGTAACAGGCAATTTTATTTGATGACCGTCCATTTGCCTAACGACGGTTAGCGATGTCGGTGTTAAAAATATCATAGTTATAGATGATAGATGAGCCTCCTAAAGACAATCACTCAATCGCTTTTGGTAAAAGTGAAACTGCATTGCAAATCCAGCACCTCCTACGCTTCTTCTAAGCTAGATGATTACGATAGCGACTGGGTAGGCAGCTTTATTGGTCAATATTTATACTCTCTTTTTTTTTTTCTTCTTCTTCTTCTTCTATTTATTTATCTGTTCTTGGCAAACTAAAATAGAAAATATGTAGACACGCAAGTTTGTGAACTATTTTTATTCGCAAAAATGATAATCAAACTTTTTAAACTTCTAAGTATTGGGATTTTGTTGGTAATTTCTTCTCTCTCTGCATTTTTTTTGGTAAAATTTTTTAATGCTGCATGAATTGTGTAGGTTTGGTCCGAGGATTTCACCAATTAACTAGGATCTCTACCAAGACATTAGCGTCTATGGACATTGAACAATCATTGATACAATATATCTAAAGCCCTGCCCTTTGTTATCTCATATCATTAGATCTAATATATCGGAGATAATGGTTGATAGGATAGCAGCATATTAGAGACTTTTTTAATTTGATTTTTTGATAATTTTAAATTTATTTCAAATATTCAAACCAATGCCTTCTAAATATAATTTATCTCGAATTTACCATATCAAAACCATATAATCTTATGTATCAACTAAAAATTTGGATATATCTCGAATCTTTCTAAACTGGAAAATACTAAAGCTCACCAGATGATCTCGCTGGTTGTCACTTGTTATCCTATCAGTCTCATGAACTAAATGATGATCTACAAGATGAACGAAAAAATTCGATCTTGGCTAAGGTAAACCGGGATCTTGATGTGTGTCGATGCCAATTAATTGGATGTCCAATCTCCATCTACCTCTGCAAACTAAAACTGGTTGGGATGCTCAAAAAGGTCATCCATCAGCTCCATCATCATTGGACTCCATTCATGAAGTAAAATATTAGCGAATCCTGTATCAAAGAAGTATAACCAACCTGACGAATCAACAGCTCACAAGTCACCAATTTAGTTAGCTGTTCTCTTCATCATGAAACTGCGTTGGTCATCTTGGCAGCCATTAAAGCTATTGGATGCCTTTGTGCATGACAACTACTCTCGTCAAAGTATTTAATTCTTTCAAGCAAGTCTCTGTCTTTAGCGAAGAGGACACTTCCAGCCTCGCTCGTACAGAAAAAGATGGTGCCAAGAGTGTTATGCTTTCTCTGGCAGCTCACCGGCGAGTCTGTACCTCCAGGCTCAAAGTCAGGACAGATAGCTTTTTATTGTTCGGTTGTTAGTTGTTAGCCCACCATGGACAAATATTTTATCGATATGGGCCATTCAAGCTGCCTCATTACGTGGCAATTACCATTTAATTGACGATACAAAAACAAGCGGAGCAATGAGAATACAACAGTACAGTGGAATGATTCTTCGAGTTAGATTTTTGATTTAATAAAGCAATTTTGTATTAGATTTTCTGGTTCGGTGTAACCTATTATGTTCGAAATTTAGGATTTAGTATTTGGATCATGTTATATGCTGTTGATTATTTGTTAGTCATGAGTCGTTTATTGCGTTTCTTGCTGAGTTCTATTCAGTGCAATCAATAATTGTTAACTTAGAAATATTTCTTTTTTGGATCTGATTAATTTTTTATTTTTTTAAAGGTGTTAGTTTGTTGGTTTGGTAGAGTTTTTATCATGGGGTTGGGGGTCAGGTGATGCTTTACCTCTGTGTAATATTTGAGCATCTCTCCGTTCCTGGAGTTGGTGACCTTATGCCGAACGGAAACATTACTTAAAGCTTTCTATGCTTACTGTTAATCCAAATGATGGGTCCATGTTGCCGTTCTAGATGGGGCATGTATCCCGCATCTTTGTGTTCTGAACACCTCCTCTTCCCACACCACAAAACCCAGTAAAAGAAGTAAAAAAAAAGAAAAGAAAATAAATAATGATATTTTCCATCTATCATACGGGAGAAAGGGAAAAAAATCTGGCCACAAAAAATCAAAAGAAAAACCATGCAAGAAATTAAAGATTGCAATACAGAAGAATTGGTAGAAAAGAAGGGAGGGGAGGGGAAAAATTTGTATTTACTACCACATTATTGTCGTCCTCTACGTGTGTCAGATGTAAATTTTACTTTGATATTCTAGATACATACTTTAAATCAAGAATATCAATATATTCAGAATCGTAAAGAGGATTTCATGATCTTCATACTTGATCTGGAAGAATTTATTGCGGAAGGAAACGACATCTTTTCTATCTGAAAATTGGTTTTTCTCCCTTCTTCCGTTCCTTATGGCGTAACAATAATGATGGAGGACAGAGATAGGATCTCTATTTATAGACTTTTATCGATACTCCCATAAAGTAACCGAATGAGACTTGAATTCTATTTGAATTTAAGTTGATCATTATTAGAATTCAAATTCTAAAGTTTATGATAGAGGATATTTTCTAACATTCTCTCACTTGACCCGATTATAGCATTATACATGAACTTTAAGCATTCATAATAAAATAAATCTCTTTCTTAATATTCATCATAATTACCTTAGTATGATAAATTACTAACTGTAAGTTATGATGGTCATACACCATTCATTTAGCATAATCCCTTCCATATATCACAATACTTGTAATTTAATATACTAGATCTATAAGATAGATATATATACATATATATATATATATATATATATATATATATATATATATATATATATATATATATATATATATATATATATATATATATATATATATATATATATATATATATATATATATATCTTTTCATTATTGTCTACAATAATGTCTCAAAGAGACTTTTCTTGTTATAATAAAATATAATGCAATTTATATGCACACCATCATAAAAAATAGAAAATTCATTAATGTAAATCAAAAATACTTTATTAAGCTCAGAGTGTCAAAACATCATTAATACATTATTCATTAATACAACCAAGATCTATTCTATGTACGTGTTCTTTAAATATCTTTGGTTGCAAGCCTTTTGTCAATAGATCTGCAATCATGAGATCAGTTCCAATATGTTCTTTAGATACTCTTTATTTCTGAACTTCCTCCTTAATAACAAAATATTTCAATTCCATGTGTTTTGCACCTCTCGAATATTGGTCCTTTTTGGATAAGAATACTGCTGCAAAATTATCAGATTAAATTTTCAGCAGTTTGATAATGGTGTCAACAACCCCAAGTTCTAAAATAAAGTTCCGCACCTATAATGCCTGGATTGTGACTTCAAAACATGCCACAAACTCTGCTTCCATAGTTGATAAAGTAATAACAGACTCCTTGGCACTTTTTCATAATATTGTTCCTTCAGCAAACATAAAGAGATAATCATATATAGATTTTCTGCTGTTAGTGCATCCAGCAAAGTCTGAATCCAAGTATCCGATCACATCCAAGTGATTGCATCTCCTATATATTAGCATATAATTGTTCGTTTCTTGTAGGTGTCCCATGACTTTCTTTGCAGCTTTTCAATGATCTCTGCCAGGATTACTTTAATATCTGCCTAGCATTTCAACTGCAAAACTGATATCTGGTCTTGTACAAATCTACACATACATTAAACTGTCTATAATAAAAGCATAAGGAATTGATTCCATTTTCTTTCATTCTACATCATTCTTTGGACATTGCATGAGACTGAATTTATCTCCTTTTTGTACTGAAATAATTCAAGCTGAATATTTGTTCATATTAAATCTCTCTAAAATTCTTTCGATATATCCTTTTTAAGACAATCCTAGAATACCTTGTGATATATCATAAAATATTTTAATTTCTATCACATAGGATGCCTCTTACATATCTTTTATTTCAAAATTCTTTGAGAAAAAATCTTTCGTCTCACGCAATATACTTAAATTATTAGCGGTAAGCAGAATATCATCAATATATAGAACTAAAAATATAAACTTGCTCCCACTGATCTTTTGGTATATACACTGATCAACAATATTTTTTTAAAAACTAAAAGATATTATGGTATCGTTAAACTTGATGTATCATTATCTAGAAACTTATTTTAGTTCATATATTGATTTCTTTAATTTACACATCATTTGATCTTTTTCTTTTATCGAGAAACCTTTAGGTTGATCCATATAAATTTTTTCTTCTAATTCTCCATTAAGAAAGGCTATTTTCACATCCATTTGGTATAACTCTAAATCATAATGAGCCATCAATATCATAATAATTCTTAATTAGTCTTTCTTTGAGACTGGTGAAAATATTTTTTTATAATCAATACCTCCTTTCTGAGTATAATCCTTGGCAACAAGCCTGACTTTATATTGTTTGACATTATTATCCGAGTTGCACTTGATCTTAAAGATCCATTTACATCCAACTCGTTTAGAACATCTTAGCAATTCAACAAGATCCCAAACTTTATTATCTTCCATGAATTTTAACTCTTCTTTCATAGCATCAATCCATTTATCAGATTCAGAACTTTCTATGGCTTGTGAAAATGAAACCAGATCTTTATT
Source organism: Cocos nucifera (assembly GCA_006176705.1). Lineage (NCBI taxonomy): Eukaryota > Viridiplantae > Streptophyta > Magnoliopsida > Arecales > Arecaceae > Cocos > Cocos nucifera. The sequence goes on along the minus strand of QRFJ01000238.1, from coordinate 80,562 downwards.
AATTCCAATATCAAAATCTAACTCCTCTAAGTACACCACATAATCATAAGGAATAGCTAATCTTTTTTTCTCTCATATCTTTTTAAACGTATTCCTTATGATTTAGGAATGTCAGACATTTATGAATTAGTTCCTTCATGGGACAATTCATCATTCAAATGTTGTTCATCATTAGGTACAATATTTTGTATAGGTGTGGATGAAGAAATATTTATGGGTAATGAAATATCTATCCTAACTTTCTTTATTTTCATATTATTTCGTTCATTACTCCAACTGACTTCATAATTTTTAATAAATCTTGCATTATCAGTTTCAATAATTCTCAAACTATGATTTGGACAATAAAACATGTATCCTTTAGATTTCTCTGGGTAACCAATAAAGTAACCACTAACTGTTCGAGAATCTAATTTTTTTTTATATGGATTATAAATCTTTGCTTCCACTGTGCAACCCCAAATATGAAGGTGTCTTAAACTAGGTTTTCTTCCAATCCACAGTTCAAAAGGAGTTTTTAAGATTGCCTTACTAGGAACCCTATTTAATAAATACATAGTGATTTTAAGAGCATACATCCATAATGATTTGGATAATGAGGAGTTACTCATCATACTCTTGACCATATCCATTAATGTCTGATTTCGCCTTTTAATTATACCATTTTGCTGAGGTATACCTGACATAGTGTATTATGCATATATAGCATATTTTTCAAGAAACTTTGTAAATAGATCTAGATATTATCCTATTTCATTATATTTTTCATAATATTCACCACCTCTATTAGACCTTATGATTTTCACTTTTTTATCTAATTGCTTTTCAACCTCATTTATAAACATCTCAAGGACGTCCATTGCTTGAGACTTTTCATGAAGCAAATAGATAAAACCAAAACATAAAAAATCATCGATAAAGATGATAAAATATTTATCTCCACTAAAAGATGGAATATCAAAAGGTCCGCATATATCAATGTGTATAATTTCAAGAAGCTGGCAGCTTCTTATAGCGCATTTCTTATTATGTTTAGTTTGCTTTTCCTTGATGCAATCTATACATATACTAAGATCAATAAAATCTAAATTTGATAAAATTTCATTCTTTACTAATCTTTCTAATCTTTCTTTAGATATATGATCCAAACATTTATGCCACAAGTAAGTAAAATTTTTATTTAATAAACTATGCTTAATATCATAATTATGATGCACAGTAAGAAGGGATTCAACAAAAAGATTATCAAATTTTAATTTATATAAACCATCAATAAGTACTCCAAAATTAATAAAAGAAGTATTTTTATATAAACTAAAATAACCATGTCCAAACCTAAAATTAAACCCAGATACATCAAGTTTCGAAAAAAAAACTAGGTTCCTAAAAATTGAAGGTATATAAGCTATCTATAATAGATCCAAATGATGGCCAGTATCTAAGATTAATCGATAAGTGTCTATGCCTTCAATCAAAATCTTCATGTGATTTTTCCTAAATATAAAGTCTTCAGTTGGGTTTGTGGTTTGGATCGAAAGAAATTCCTGCATCAAATTAGAAACATGAGTAGTAGCGCTAGAATCAAGCCATCAAGTATTATTAGAAACTTCAATTAGATTTGATTCAAAACATATAAAGATATTAGATTTATCTTTTTTTTCGAACCAAGCCTTACGTTTCAAGCAATCTTTTTGATAGTGCCCAATTTTCTTACAGAAATGACATCTATCCAGCTTTAGTTCCTTCTTATCAGCCTAAAGATCTTTAGCATGCATTTTCTTTTTCTTCTTGAACTTGTTGGCTTTTTTTTTGTATCCTTTATTAGCTTCTTGATTAATAAAGTTGATGGAATAGTTGCCTTATTTCTTTAGTCTTGTTTTCTCCTGAATAAGCATACTGGATAATTCACTAACATCTCACTTATCCTTAACAGTGATATAATTGATGTGAAAAGGTCCATACTAAAAAGATAGTGAATTCAGAATGAATTATACTAAGAAGGAGTCATCAACGGTCATTCCTAAGGTCTTTAATCTTGCTGTAATATTAGTCATCTCTATAATGTGATTTTGCATACTCCATGACCCATCAAGCTTCATGGTCATGAGTTCTGTCATTAATGTACCAGCAAGTAACTTATCTATAGAATGAAAATGTTCTTTCACTAACTTCAAATATTTTTTTGTATTTTCTATTTGTGGAATAGTGCTCTTAATATTATTGGCAGTGGTCATTCGCATGAACATAAGACTTAATCTGTTAGAACATTCTCATGCTTTATGGTGTAACTTCTCTTCCTCACTGTTGGAATCCATAACAACAGTAGGCTTGTTTTCTAGTAGTGTCAATTCAAGATCCAATACTTCTAAGTGAAAATTGACTTATTCACTCCATTCAGAAAAGTTTAAGCCATTAAATATAGTAACAGATGAAGTATGCAAATGAAGAGAAATAGCTACACAAATAATACATAAATGCTTAAATTAAAAATAATTTCATAATGGATTCAAACAATTATCAATAAAGCATGTTGTAATTCTTCTTTGGATAGATATTACAACATACTATCATACTTTAATGCCATTCTTTAATAGGCAATTAAACTTTTCCAACCAAACATACTTGCTATCTTTGAATATATAAATATATTTGATCAAAAAATATTAATTTGTCTCTCTTATACTCACTATTTATGGAATAATGATTCACCTTTGGGTAAATCCTAAAATTTCAATAAATAGTGAACATCAATTTATCCACTGAATTTTCGTTAATAGACATTTAATTATGAATAAATAATTAGATTATGTATGATAAATTCTTTTAAACATTCTAGTTTAGGACTAATAAACTATACATAAGCATTAGAACATGCATATAATTAATAATTAAAATTTTAAATGCATGTTAAATATTAATTAGAATTTCATCAATAATTATCTCAAGATCTTTATTAAATAAAAGTTTAAAACAAACTTAATGGATCATTAAAGCATAAAACAATCATTTAGGGATTGAAAAAAAAAATTTGAGAACTGTTATGGAATTTCATAATTTCAGGGGCTTATTTGCAAAAGGTTTTATAACTATAATTGGATCCTTTTATAATTTAATCTTTGTTGAGGGCTTAACTGCAAAACCCTGATTTAAAAACATTAATGGGTTTCTTTTGCTTAATGGATGCGGATCAAATCCAAACCCTAAACCCATTAGCCCGATTTATTGCATGAGTGGATTATGGATAACGGGTTTTGAGTTTAGATCCAAAAACCCGAACCCACTAGCCCTTTAGGGCTATCTTTCTTCTTCCTCCCAATTAAACCCAATTAGCCTCCATAGCCGCCGCCCAAGCTTCCTCCGGCCATCGTGCTGCGCGCTGCCGCTGTTGTGCGGCGACCTCCCAACCACCAGCCGCCGCCAAGCACGGCGTCGTCCTGCGTACCGCAGTCCTCCGCGGCACCGCCCTTAACGCCATCGATCTGTGCGGCATTCTCCACCGCCGGTCCTTTTTTTTTTGGGCTGGATGGGATCGATGCTGGCTTCCGCCGTCTTCCCCGTGTCATGAAGCAGCAAGCGGCTAAACTGCCACCGCCGCACTTCCCCTACTTTTGAGAGGCAACCGCGACTGATGTTTTTGGCTTGCCGCCGGCACGGTAGCAGCCATGGCTGCTGCCCGATTCATAGGTCGGCCGGCGCGGCCGGCCCCAAAACCCCATCTATCCTTTTTTTTTTTTTTTTTTTTTTTCTTCTTCGGTAATAGACTCCGCCATGAGCCAATCCTCATGGCTCGCCGGCATGCGGGATCCGGCCATCCTAATGGAAGACAACCGAAATCCGGTCATCTTCCTGATGCGGGTTGGGATTCGGCGACATATTCATCATAAAATTTTATTTATTTATTTATTCCATCATAAAATCTTAATTTAAAATTTTAAAATAAATAAATATTTTTTATTTTAGGAAGACTGAAAATCTACTCTGACATTGCATGTAATTTTTATTTTGATATTTTAGATGCATGCTTTAGATTAAGAATATTAATAAATTTAGAATCGTAAAGAGAATTTTATGATCTTCCTGATGCAGAAGAATTTATTACGAAAGAAAATGATATCTTTTATATTTAAAAATTATTTTTTTTATCTAAAAATTAATTTTTCTTCTTTCTTTTATTCATTATGGTGTAATATAATGATGGAGTTTCTATATCTATCTCATGAGCAAGAATCTCTATTTATTAATTTTTATCGATATTCTCATCAAATAATTGGATGAGATTTGAATTCTATTTGAATTTAAGTTGATCATTATTAGAATTCAAATTTTAGAGTCCATAATAAATCGACTACTTAATTAGGATATTTTTTAACATCAGATTCTCATCCACATCAGATTTCATAGCTTAACTATGAGGGGAAAAAAAAAAAATAGCAGGCCACCTAAACTTGGGGTCAGTTTGGCCAAGCCATGAAAATCAGTTTATTTTAAAATTATTTTTTTCAAATAAAGTTTCAGAAAAAGTGTTGTGAAGGAAAAGCAGTTTATATTTTGCAATCATTTGATAAGCACTTTTATCAGTATTTGAGAAGCAATTTATGTTTGACAAATCTTTCAAAAAAATACTTTTAACTATCAAATTATGAAAAAAGACATATATAGATTTACTTTATAATTAATATTATTTAAATAAATAAATAATTTTAAATATTCATAATAATTAATTTTAATTTATTTTTATTTTTATTATTTTAATACTTTATAATTAATATTATTTAAATAAATAAATAATTTTAAATATTAATAATAATTAATTTTAATTTATTTTTATTTTTTATTTAATTAAAATAAAAAAAATATATATTAAAATTTTAATTAATATAAATATAATTGAATCAAAGATAATATATATTGAATATTTTACATAATTTTTATATGATAATATACATGTATCAAAATACATCATTCACTAAATAATAAGAGGGTTAGGTGAAAATAAATAAAGATAGTTATGGTAAATAATAATTTTGAATAAGAATTTTTCATCTTAAAAAAAATAAATTTTTGCTTTCTAAGAAAAAGCTTCAATTTTCTGCTACCTCTTCATAGCAGAAAAACTGCTTCTACTGCCACTCAAAAATAGATTTTTTTTTTAAACAAGCTTGCCCAAATATCCTATTTTTTTTAAAATAAATATTTTTTTTAAAAAAAATATTTTTTTCTCTCCAAAAGCTTGGCCAAATAGGCTCTTGGAAAGGACATAATGGAGACATGCCTTACCTCTTAGTTGAGAGATAGATGGTTAGAAAGAGAAATCTCAAAAGCTTTAAATGGAGGGAGAAGGATTTTGAAAACAAAATTAAAGAACATACATGAAAAAATGGATTGTCTTATCAGGAGGACTGGCAAAAAAAGGTAGGGTTAGCATCATTTTTTTAATTATTATTTTTTTTCTATTTTATCAATTTATTGGAGGATTCGGAGCGCCTAAAATAGTGGTTTTCAAAGAAGAACTCAGTAGAAAAAAGTAAGGTTAGCAGTGTTTTTTGTTATTAATTTTATTTTTTTTACCATTTCATCAATTTATTGGAGAAGAAATTGAGAGAACATAGAAAGATTAGTTCTATAATTTTTTTATTTATTTTTTATTATTGACTGTAATTTTTATTCTCTCATCACTTTAGTGGAAAGCTGCTGAGGAGAATTCGACGGCTCTTAAGTTTTTTAGGCTATTTATGAGAAATCATAATTGGTTTGTTATCAAGAATGTAGGAGAGTTGTTGTTTGAGTTTGAGCAACCTTCCACTCCTTCATTGGCAAACATCATTTGAGAGAGGAAGGGACAAAGGGTTGCTGCCAGAGTTTGGCAACCTTCCATGGTGCCCTAAAAAAAGGAAGAAAGAAGGTATTTGACATTAAAAAAAATGTATGAGATGGTTGCTGTTGGAATCCAGCAACCTTCTAGTATTGAAACTGAGAAGAAAGAAACTATGGGAGGAAGGGATAGTGCAGTTGAGGAATCAGATGAGGCATTGGCAAATAAAGAAAAACAAACAAGTTAGGTGTCAGATTAGTAATTTGGGTGAATAGGTTAGAAGAGATATATACGGGCTAATGGGTGGGGAAAATAGGATTTTTGGTTTTGGGTTAATGGGTTCATAGATTTGGGTTGTCGGGTATTAAGTTAATAGGTTAACGGATCTAAAATTATTAGATCCAAGTTATTGGGTTGACAAGTGGGATTGTTGGGTTGTGGGTATTTGGGCTAATGGGTTATGGAGGCGGGTTAGTTTGGTTAGGGTCAGGGTTCGGTTTGGATTGGGTATTAAGATTAGGTTTAAGGGTTGGGTTAGGGTAGGACTTGGGTCAGGGTTAGGGTTCGGTTTGGGTTGGGTGTCAGGGTTAGGATTAAGGGTCTAGTTACGATTAGGGTTAGGGTTAGTGGTTGGGCTAGGGCCAGGGTTAAGGGTAAGACTTGGGTTGGGGTTAGGGTTATGGCTTGGGCTGGGGTTAGGGTTATGGGGTTAGGATTAGGACTCGGGTTAGGGGTAGGGGTATGGTTAGGGTTAGGGTTGTAGAAAAGGTGGGAATGGAGAAGACAATGGAAAGGGAAAGAAAAATGGAGAGAAATAACCTGTAGAGAAGGTGAGAAGATGATTAGGGTTAGGATTGCAATGGAGAATAAATGCAAAAAAAAAAAAAAGGAAAAATGATGAGTAACAAATTATAGAGAAGGTGAGAAATAATATATAGTAAAGATAGAAACTTACTTTAAGTGACTTCAATCAGAGGTGAGGGCATAAGTATCGATCAGAGTGAAGCACAAAGAGATCCATCTGAGGTGAGCATGGAGGAAACAGTGTGGAGAGCCGCCATTATCATATCCGATTGCAATGCAACAAGGACAGGTAGCCTCGAGTCTCGTTGGAGGGAAGAGAAATGGACGCTGTCTTTGAGAAGAAAATTGACAATGAAGAAAGAAACCCAAAAAATATTGTTTGAAAAATAGAAGGGGATCGGGATCCAACTAGAAAACAAGCAAGAAAAAGAAAAATAGAATAGTGGAGTGGAAAATGATGAGAAACGAAAAAAATGGAGAAGGGATCCAGAGAGTGGTCATAAAAGGGGAGGAGGGTGGAGTGGAGAAGTAGTGGGAGAGGGAGAAAATAGAGAAGAAATTGATCGACTAGTGGTGGAGAAGAGAGAAAAGAGAGGTAAGGACTTGACGGGTATGGGGTAGAGTGGGGGAAGGGTAGAATTAGGCTTTTTTTAAAAAATCCTAAGTCGCATAGAATTTTTATATATTCTAAACCCACAAGCCTTATAAATACCAAAAAAATATATGTATATCTGCATACTTTAACTATAAAAAAATAATTTAAAATTTGATGATCTCATAGTTATATTATACAAACACCTATATAGAATAGCCATAATGCACTTACTCTATATTGGCATTCTCATAAAATAATCTATGCAAAACTTAAGGGTGGTTTATCAATTTTTTTTAATTCTAGAAATTATTTGTTATATTTTCTTTGGTGATGCTGAGATTTGCCATAACTTTTTTTTTTAAAAAAAAGTCCATTGTTTTAATGTGTCAAAATACATAATAGATTATTTGAATTAAGAAATTTTTTGATTAATCATAATCTAAGTCTCCTAGAATTTAAAAAAGAACAATGTTTTTAGATATTTAAATTTTCAAGATATTATATCCTATAATTAAATCTTTCAATTTGATATAAATTTGATGCCTAGATTATATAGTTTTATGATAATTAATTATATTTTCTGCTTCATTTAATGTTACATAAATTTTATTATGCAAAATCTATTTTTTGCTATAAATTTTGAATAAAAAATATTCATTATACTTTAATATATTTTTTTATTAGATATCTAATTTTGTTGTTGATTGTGTTTGTAGAAATAGAATTAGTGAAAATATCATCAAAAAAAAATTGGGAAGAAATAGCTAATAAACTAAGACTTTCAAAATCAATCTATAGAGTTGAGGTGCAAGAAAATGATTGGTCAAAGTCTTATGTAAAAATTATAGTAGAACAAGAAGCTCTAAAGTTATTAAGGTTTAGCGGCATATACTAAGCAGTCGAAGTGAGTCTAATAAAAGTACTATAGCCTTTACATAAACAAGCTTAAAGCGAAATTCAAATTTACAATTGTGGATCTTAATTTTGAAGATAAGAAATACTATAAATATATGTATGAAGGAATTAACAATGCTCATGAAGATCTTGAACATGAGTATAGATGGTTGCAATGAGAGTATCATTTATCGATAGATAGATAGATACAAAAGGCTGATGGATCGATCGTTTCAGTAAGTTGGAGAAGTTGAAAAATATAGAAAAATATTTTGGCCAGATTCAGAATCATTGATTGTTGAAAACACAATTTAGAGTTGTTTGGTATATGCTTTTTTTACTAGATGTTTTTATACAAGGGCATTTATAAAAGGTCACCATTCTCTTTGTAGTATTTTGTGCCCTTTTTTTCTTATGAAAAATTATATTTTGGTTATTTTAGGTCCTTGAGCTTAATGTATTACCTGGGATATCCAACTAATAGAATATTGTAATATTTTACTATATTATTTTCTATTGTATATTATGGTAACTGATAAAATTTTATTTTAGAAAAGAAGAAGAAATTAAAAAAAAGAAGAAAAGAAACACAAGGAAAGGGAGAAGAAGAATCAAAAAACTTTTCCTTTTATAAAACCTAGTTGTTAAAGGGAGAAGAAGAATCAAAAAACTTTTCCTTTTATAAAACCCTATTGTTAAAAAAAAAGACCCTTTTCCATATTAAAAAAGATTTAAACTAAAAAGAAAAAAAGAAATTGAATTTATTTGCTCCCTCTAAATGATTTCGTATAATTATTTATTAATTTAAACTAATAACACTTTAATAAAAATACTAAGATCAATAATATTAATGATACTAGTAAATTTTAAAAAAAATAATAACTTTTGATAAATATCATAATATTTTTATTAATATTATTTTGAAATATTAATAATATTTAATATTAATATATTAATAATATTATACTTTATTAAAATCTATAAATCTATATGATATCTTTTTTATTATTATAAATATAATTTTTGTATCATTCATCCTATGCAGTACTGCTGCAAAGCACGTATGGTCCCATGCTAGTGAGAAATTATATCCGACACTATGTGCACCATATGACGGTGCACCATGCTAATCACATTCACTCATTCTTTTGGCAGTTTACCGAGATGAGCATTTGATAAATGTGGACCAAAAAAATAAGTAGCTATGATTGGTGTTGTAAGGCCCGGCCTTTTTGGGCCGATCTATTTGGCTCAGTGCAAAAACTCATGCACCTCACACATGAGTCTGGAAAGAGGAAAATATGATTCGTCCCAAGAATCACCCTATTCTTCTCCAAGTCTGATGGAAAATAGACTCTCTTCTTAGAGTCCAATGGAAAGCAGACTCTCTTCTTAGAGTCCAATGGGAACATAGCCTCCTCAACCCCAAAATCCTTCTATAGGGCATGATTTTTGCTTATAAGACTCCCTACTTAGAGTCCAATAGGAACATAGCCTCCTCAATCCCAAATTCCTTCTATAGACCATGATTTTTGCTTATAACATTGTCCTCTAACCCTTCCTTTAGAATCCAAGCTTATGATCTCTCGATTCAACTAGAGTTTTATTCTCTTTATCGAAGGAGTTCATCGTGATTGTGGGCATGAGAGATCACCAGCGAAGATAAGGGTTAATAAACCTTCCTCCTTTCTCTTTCCAGTTTTTAGGCCATTACTACCCCTTAGATTTGGTCCAACGAGCCATCGAATGGACATATACGAAATCTCCTATATTTTGGGCTTCTTTCCCTTGATTTGCAGATCATCGCCATTTGTCATTGCCATCAGGGTTGTCGCCGTTGCCTTTATTGGATGCTAGTATAAGTGACTAGCTGCCGCAGTCTCTCCAATAGTGTTTAAAGGAAAGGAAAGAAGGGGACCATATTATGAAGAAGAAAAGGAGGAAGAAGTTGTTCTCTCTCTCTCTCATATCTCTCTACGTGTATTCTCTTCTTGGATCTAGGGATCCATGAAAAAAAAGAGAATAGGTTGGTGGATCTGATGTTAGACCTCGATGAACCCTAATTAAGGGTTTTAGATAAACTATTAATTCCACCTTATGATTTTACCTTAATATTGAGATTTGTCCTATATGAATATAATTCTCTGCACAGCAGAATGTTGAGTGGATTTCTTGACATCCAATTTATAAACTAGGGTGTGGATTGATACTCAGTCTGTTAGATTCATCATCAATAGAGATAAAGATTCTTAGACATGACCATCGGTATATATGTTTATTTCTACATTGCATGATTTTGGTTTCTTATGGTTGATATTTATTTTGTGATTGCCTACATGATTATTTATATTTTTTGTATCATATGTTTGCATCAAATAGTGATGGTTTTCCTGATGGTTTGGATTTTGATACCTACTATTAAAAATCTTGAAAAGAATATAATATAATATGGTATTTTTCTAGTATGATCAAGATTAATAAATTGATGATCAAGAAAGGAGTGTTTGGAGTAGCCATGTTATATTGCGAGTAGTCTAGTTATGGGCATGGGCATGGCACTATGAGACTTACTACTACAAAAAGGAGCTACGATAGTTCATACTATGGCAGCAATTTTTGAAACTGCTGCAATAGATTCTATGACAGCGATTTTATAAAATCGTTGCCATACCTTTTTATGATATTTTTGCTCTAAATATTATATAATTTTAAAATTTAATATTCATCTTCATCATTTATTATCTAAATAATTATCATTAGGATGTTGTCACAAAAAATTGCCTTGATCTGATGGTCCTAGCTTCATCGATTAAAAAAATTTAATTTCGACGATCACGAACAACGACACGATGATCTGATAAATGAAGACCTTCAATTGGTCCAAAAATCTACAACAATGATCTCAATAATATTTATAGCATACTATCAAAATTTTTCTTCAATCAAATATCGTTATCATGATCAATTTAGTATGAGATGATTTCAATCATTAAATGAGAAAAAAATAATCAAAAAGCTAAACGACATCCGATTATGAGATAATTTTTCTCATAAATAATCTTGGCTACTACTTTAATCATTTTTATGATGGTGATTATAAAATTTAACTCGTGGATCTATGAATGATCCAAAACTATACGTCGCTTGATAACCATTCTTAAACTCTGTTGGTAGTTATGCTCGTGCTTTTGTAATATCTACTTAATATGAATATTTCATACAAAAATAATTAAAATTTTATGATCATCGCCATATAAAATCATTAAAATTATAGCAAAGATTGTTTAACTAAAAAATTATCTCATAATCGAATACTGTTTAGCCTTTTGATCGCTTGTTTCTAATTTAACGATCGAAATTATTCCATACTAAAAAGATCATGATAACGATATTCGATTGAAGTAAAACTTTGATAATATGCTATAAATATCATCAAAATTATCGTTGTAGATTTTCAGATTGATCGAAGATCTCCATCTATCAGATCATCCGATCATCATTTATGATCGTCGAAATCGAATTTTTCTGATCGATGAAGCTAGGACTATCGAATTGAGGCAATCTTTTGTAACGACATTCTAATGATAATTATTTAGATAATAAATGATAAAAATAGATATTAAATTTTAAAATTCTATAATATTTAGAGCAAAAATTAATTTTTAATCTATAGTAGCAGTTACTTAAACCGCTGCCATAGGTCTACGGCAGTGGTTCGAGAACCACTATCGTAAACCTATGGCATCGATTTAAGTAACCACCATCGTAGGTTAGGTTAAAATTTTTCAAATCTTTCATGCACTCTATCTTTCTCTCTCTTCCTTCCTTCCTGCTCTCCATCGTCGGTGAGACCTCGCCTCTCTCCTTCCCTAGCCGACGCCGCCCCTCCTTCCCCCCAACCGCCCCCGCCTCCCAGTGCCCCCTCCTCCCCACTCGCCCCCCATCCTCAGGCCACCCCTCCCTATCACCCCACACCCCCCTCCCCCGACCCCGCCACCCCCACATCCCGGGCCGCCCCTCCCCGTCACGCACACCCCGTCCCTCGCCCTGCCACCCCCATCTCTTAGGCCGCCCCTCCCCATCATTGCGCCACCCCCTTCTCCTAGCCCCACCACCCCCACCTCTCGGGCCACCCCTCCCCGTCGCCACACACCCCTCCCCCAGCCCCACCACCCCCACCTCCCAGGCCACCCCTCCCCGTTACCGCGCACCCCCCTCCCCCAACCCCGCCACCCCTACCTCCCGGGCCATCCCTTTCCATCATCGCGCACCCCCTCCCTCGGCCCCACCACCCCCACCTCCCGGGCTGCCCCTCCCCATCACCGCGCACCCCCGGCCCCCCCATCCCTGGCTGCCCCTACCTCTTGGTGCCCCTCACCCCTCTTCACACAACCCCCTAACCCTCGCCACTCCCACCCTATGGGCTGCCCCCTCCCCCGGCCTTCCCATCACGGTGCCCCCCCCGGGCCGCCTCTCCCTCTCTCTCCCCTCTTTCTCTCTCTTTTCTCTTTCTCTTTCTCTCTCTTCTCTCTCTATCTTATTATCTTGCTTTTATTTTACAGGTTATCTCTAGTACCATCATCTTTCTCTAGCGCCATTACCTGCGACCCTCGAAGCTTTTGATGCGACCTCCTCTCCATAGCCGCAGATATAATTTTTTTTAATATCATAGTATTATTTATTAATCACTTATAATATTTATAATAATTTTTAAAATATTTATAATAAATATTATAAATATTTATTATAAATATGATAATTATTTGTATGTCGTAGGTTTTGGACCGTGCCGTGGTGGTAACCTTGGGCCATGCCATGTCGGTGATTGTGGACAGTCCTTGGGCCATACCGATTGATAAGAAAATCATTACCGACGAGTTCTGGATCGTGTCGATAATCGTGAGCTGTGTCGGCCACTAAGAGAACCCTCATCCCCACCGATAGGTTCTGAGTCATGCCCTCGACCGTAGGCCATGCCAGTCAATAAGAAAATTATTATCGATGGATTCTGGACCGTATTGACGATCGTGAGTTGTACTGATCGCTAAGAGAATCCTCACCCCCATCGACGGATTTTGGACCATGCCCACGATCGTAAACCATGCCGGCCGCTAAGAGAACCTCCGACTGCTAATAGAAAGTAAAATTATTTATTGCTCATCCTTAATTATTTATGGATATAATTTATATTATAGAATTTATTACATAACATTTTTTAGATGTTTATATTTTGTTGCTTTTATTTATTACATTGCATAAGGATAGATCCATCAATTGATTAGTGTACATAATCTCCGATATCCGTACATTTATATATAATTATACAGATGAGAAAATTATGTATAATAATTAATTGATTATCTAATTTAGATAGTTTAAAAATTATAAATAATTCTATAAATAATTATAATAATCAAATGGTATGCTAAAGATTTCAAATGAAATTTTTGACAGTATTTTTTTTTGTTCTTTCTATATGGAAGAACTAAGAAAAAATGCTGCCAAAATTTTATTCAATCCCTATTGTATATCGTTTGATTACTGTAATGAATCTATAGAATTAATGCAATTTTTGAATGGGATAGGACCTATCTTTACTTATTAATTGATGATATGATATATTTATTGCATATCTGAAAATGATATTTAATATGAGTTTCACATATGATATTTATTTCAATCCTTATTTATGATGCATTTTTTATTTATAATGCATATTTATTTATAATACATTAGTATATAATTTAAGTTTCACACATGATTTAATTACAGTATCATTATTTTTAAAATAAATAAGGAGTGGATGAAATTTAGTAGGCTCTCGTCAGAATATAAGGCTGGACTTCAAAAATTTTTTGATTTTAATATAAAAAAATTTGGAGACCATGGACTGATCCAATGTTCTTATAAAAAGTGTATGGATGGACCACGGCTACCTCATCAAAATGTAAATGATCACCTCACTATTTATGGCTTTAAAGTCGATTATGAAATTTATTAGGACCAACATGATAAGGGTAGGCCGCAAGAAGGTGATCAACATGATGGAGAAGTGAAACAAATGGTTCATGATATTTTTTTATTTATTGGCCATAATGATAGTGCATCTACGTCCATGTCTGATCCTATGGTTGGTAGAATGACAAATAATAAGAATGTAGAGAATGTCTGCAAGTTGATGGAGGATGCTAATATTCTGTTGTATTTCGAATATGAAAAGATGGCGAAGCTGAAATTCTTAATCCGATTGTATCATGTAAATTGCTCCAATGGATTCAGTAATAATGGAGTGAACTGCATACTAGAGTTTTTGGGAAACATTCTTCCGGACGATGCATAAATTTTGAAAAATAATTATGAGGCATCGAAGATTATTGAACAACTGGGCTTTACTTACACCAAGATGCATGCATGTCCCAATGATTGCATGCTCTATTGGGAGGGGGATGTCAACAAAAATGAGTGCATGAGATTCGATGTGTCAAAATGAAAATAGAATAAAGACGGTACATCGATTAGTGTACCTTAAAAGTTGATGTGATATTTTTTTTTGATTCTAAAACTACAAAAATTGTTTATATCGGCAAAGACATCGAAGGACATGAGATGGTATAAAAAGAACCGAATAAAAGATGATGCATTAAGGCATCCAGCCGATGGAGAGGTATGGTAAATATCTAATGAATTACATCCTGACTTCGCACATGAGATACGTAATGTAAGATTGGACTTATCGTGCGATCGTTTCAATCCATTCAAGCATATGAATGCCGTCCATAGTATATGGCCAGTATTTTTTGATGTTTACAATCTCTCACCATGGATGTGTATAAAAAAATCCTCTGCTTTCATAACAGTGCTCATTTCTGGACCGATAGAGATAGGTAATGATATTAATATTTATTTACAGTCTCTTATTGTCGAGCTAACATAGTTATGAAATATTCAAGATGTTCTAACTTTTGATGCTTTATTGAATGAGTCATTCTTCATGCACGCAGTGCTTTTGTGGACAATAAATAACTTTCCAATCGATGCCCTAATATCGAGTTAGAGCACCAAAGATGAGCTAGCATGTCCTATTTATAGAAAAAATATCAAGTCTAGAAGGTTGACACATCGAATGAGCTTTAGCTATATGGGGCATCGATGTTTCCTCCGTCGAAACCATCCATACAGAAGAAATGAACTCTCCTTCGATGGCATTGTTGAAGAAGGTGAGACGCCTAGCCGAATATCTGGGAGTGATGTACTGAGGAGTTGGATGGTCTCAGTATTGAATTTGAAAAAAATAATTCGATTGATGGTAAGAAGAGGAAGCGTCGATCAAAGAAAGATGATATATACTTTAATTGAAGAAAAAAGAGCATCTTCTTTGACTTATCATATTGGGAGACAAACTTATTGTGTCACTGCTTAGATGTAATATATATTGAAAAGAATATGTGCGAGCTTTTATTGGCAATAATCTTGAATATCAAAGATTAGACCAAGGATGACTTGAATTCTCGATTTGACTTGAAAAAATGGAATATTAGGAGATCACTCCATTTAGAGCTGACAGAGGAAGAATAGTGGAGGCTCCCTCATGCATGCTATGTTATGAATGCCTCCGAATGATCCATATTTCTTCATATGTTGGAGAATGTCAAGGTTCAAGATGGATACTCAAGCAACATATCAAAGCATGTAAATAATAAAGATGTCAAACTTGGGCGGATTGAAGACTCATGATTATCATGTGCTGATGTAGAAATTGATCATGATAGCTATCATCGCGTGTTGTCAAAAAATATCAGAATGACTGTTATTCATCTTTACAACTTTTACAGAGATATTTGTGCAAAGAGGTTGCTGAAAAAAGATGTGAAGAAAATGAAGGCAAGGACAGTGACTATATTATATGATCTAGAGAAAATATTTTCACCATTATTTTTCATGGTTATAATGCATCTCACCATACATCTTGCAGAAAAAGTTACACTTAGAGGCCCAGTGTTTTGTCGATGGATATATCCTACTGAGAGGAATATTCAAATTCTAAAATCTTATGTAAGAAATATGAATCGTTCGGAGGGATCCATAGTAGAAGATTATTTGTATCAAGAGTATATGGATTTTTATATCATGTACTTAAACGAGCTCGAGACATATCGTAATCGATCAATGAGAAATCAGGATGATCAGTATGAGCCAATTGAGCCTGCATTTGAGTCCATTCTACAATCATGTGGATTTTTTACTTTATACTGTCTTACTGATTTAAGCATTGAGAAAAGGGATAAGACGCACCACCTCACTTCACTCAGTCTTATTTATTTTATAATAATTAGAAGAAAATATTTAATTATATCTAAATTTATTCTTTATACATGCAGCAAATACAAGAAGGTCATAAGAGTAAAATATGATGCTCAAAGTATATGGAAGAAAGAGAAAATATACAGCAAAGAATTTTCTGAATGGTTCAAAGATCATGTAAGTGATTATATATTCTTATCTTTTGCAACTTATTTGAACATATTTACTAATTATGTGTCATCTCCTTAATTAGATGTGAAGATTACCGCTCGGTGATGTAATCCCTGAAGTGCATGCTCTTTCAATAGATCCTAATCGTACCGTGTGTGAGTATAAACAGCTCGTCATTAACAGCTATAGGTTTAATATTCACAACAGGTCCGTAAACATGGCAAAATAAAATAGTGGCATAATATTGAGCGCCACTACTGGATGTTATGCTAGCTCGAGGGATTCACAGTCTCGTACGAAGGATTTGAACAATTAGGATGTGGTGGAGAAGATAGTCATCTTAGACTATTATTCTAAAGGAATGATTGCATTGATAAAGTATGATTGGTTTGATACCTTATCACAGTTAGGAATGAAGACCGATGAGTGTGATTTTACTCTCGTTAACATGCAACGTCATCTCCACACTGAAGAACCGTATATACTTGCCTCCTAAGCTAGTCACGTCTTCTATGTTAGTGATCCCTTAAAGCCTCAATAGGATGTTGTTGTGAGGATGGTGCCTAGGCATATTTTTAATGATATCAAAGTTGATGACGATGTTGGACCATGCATGCAAAGTGCTCCTCTAGAACAAAACTTATCTGATACTATCGAGATCCTAAATATATTTGTCAGGAGCGATGGTGATGTTCATATTATAGATGCCACTAGACGATGACTTCAACATTCTGGTATAAATATTAGAGTCTATTTATTGATGCTATACTAATATTATTATTCAACATGTTATATTGATTAATATTCATTAACATTGCAGATTACGATAGCACCAAAATGCCATCTAGCTTTCACCCCCACCTCTTGACGGACTACGCTGAGCTCCACATCTGAGTCACAATCGGAGCATACTCCATCCACCTTCGCATTGGCTGCCCATGGACCATCGATATCTACTCCACCATCACCATCTACTCCACCGCTCGCATCTACTCTACTAGCATCTGAGCCTCCACCGTCAGCCACATCTTCGACACATGCTACGACATTGATATCTGAGTGTACGTTTTTATTGTATTATTTATTTATTTATTATATAGTATTTATATATTTATATATTTGCATAACATATTTTTATTATAGGTGCATCATCTAGTAGGATATTTTACAGTCCCATATGCATGTCGTATGTATGAAACTGCCAGCATCAGATGATGGTGCAGTATGATGTGAATGTGATGCTGGTAGGAGAGACTGCATGGGAGATACATTTCTTTTTTGGAGTACTTATGAGGTGGTCCGACATCATTCCAGCATTGCCCATAGACTAGCGATTGATAGATGCTGGTATTAGGGATCAGATATGGAAGAAGATATGGATAAGTATATTTTAATTATATTTATGCATTTGATATATTTATACTTTATTTAAAATAATTTGATAACTGACTTTTGATAACTTTTGCGCAGAGGAGGTATGATTTTTTAGATCACGAGAGGGCTCGAGATGCCCAACTGAAGAAGATTGGAGAGTTGTACCGGGGCTACAAGATCAAGCTCTATAGAGGAGGGCTTAACCACCAACGAGATACTCCAGAGGAGCTTGTTCCTTGGATACAGGACTGTCCCCCAAGTCAGTGGGAGGGGATGGTTAGACATTAGAGGAGCTAAGAGTTTGAGGTAAAATTTCTAACTTTTAAATTTTTTAATATACTTAAAATTATATTTAAATATTATTTAAATACTTATTGTTTATTTGAATACTTGTTAGGCTACCTTCCGTCAAAATCGAGAGAACCGAGCAGTTCAAGAGTATATGCACACTCTAGGCTATGAGTCTATAGCCAGTCGTATGCATAGAGAGATAATAAATTTTAAATCTTTATTTATAAATTAAATTAATATTTTTTATATATTTTTAATAAATTAATCCATTATTATAACTGACGAGAGAGAGGGTGATGCCCAATCATAGTGAGATCTTCTGATCCAGCCGTTCGAACAAGAAAGACTGGTCGATGAACGCTGCGATCAAGAGAATTTTTTGTAAGTAATAAATATATTAGTATATATGATCAATATTATAGCATTTCTTATAAAATTTTATTTAAATTTATAATTATATGAGCAATTAGATGCACTCACGAGCGAGGGCCCAGACACCTCTGGCCTCCATGAGCACTCTGGAAGGATCCAATGCAGGCCCGAATATACGCCGATGAGCTACTGGTCTGAGATGAGCATCTCTTCACATGCTTTCGATGTCGTCAGTCGGGAGCAGCTTGAGGAGGCATTGGTGCGGACAGATCAGGCTACGACACAGGCTGCTCATGTTGAGGAGCTCACATCTAATCTGAAGGGCGTCCTGAGTGTCATGCTAACGAGGCTCAGCTCGTATTTTGGAGTAGACTTCATGGGCCTTGAGGACATATTGGCCGACATTCCAACTCCAGCTCCTACAGCTGCAGCCCCTCTAGCTCCAGCTCCAGCTCCTCCAACTCGTGCTCCATCTTCCGACGACGACGACGATGACGTAGATTTAGAAGACTTTTGATATATTTCTTTTTGAAAAATATTATAATAAATTTTATTTGATAATAAAATTAGAGTATTTCAGAAATATTCTTATATTTATAATATTTACTTATATTTTTTATTATGTTATATATATCTTTATATTTATCAAGTAAAATATATAAAAAATTAAATATTTTATATTTTTTATTATTCAAAAGCTATGACAGTGATTTTAAAATCACTATCGTAGACGTGCTAAGCAAGACCATAAGTCATGTACCAACCACTACATTAGGCCTATGACAGCAGTTCGAAAATCGCTGCCATAGCTCAGGCTTATGGCAGCGGTTTGAAAACTATTACCATAGGCCCTGTATGATAGCGGTTTTTGTAATCGCTGCAATAATCGTTGCCATAAGCCTACGACGATGGTGGCAGTGGCAGCGGTTAGAGAACCGCTGCCATAGACAGCAATTTTTTATGCTACGACAGCGGTTACGAACCACTGTCGTAGCTTTGTTCTGTAGTAGTACTGTGAATAGCCTTTCATAGGAATATGACATTATGAATTACGTCATCATGGCAGGAATATAGCATGGTGAATAGTTGCATGGGCAAGAATATGACATTGTGAATAGCCTGCCATAGGCAGGAACATGGTATTAAGAATAACCTCACCATGAATAAGAATGCGGTACTTGAGTTTGCCAGTCACGGGCTAGATCGTGACCATGAGCATGACCATGATTAGTCCAAAATTCTAAAAATACATATTGATTGATCTAGATTATATTAATGAGACATTGATTATAAGACATGAAACCACAACTAAGTAAAGAAGGTTTTACTTGATGATATGTGTGGTATATCACTAAAATGGATAGATATCTTAATGATACATATTTTTGTATATATCAGTATTGAGTTATACTGGACACTTAACATGAGATTTCATAATTTATATTTTCTTTTAATACTATTCATATATTATTTTTAAGTTATATTATTATATTGATGGGAGTGTGTAGAGATTCTTATTGGGCTATAAAGTTCATAACCCCTCTTTTTTTTCTTCTCAAAGTTACAGGATGCTCAAGCTTGGCCATGGCTTGGATGCATAGCTAAAAAGATAAATAAATAAAACATTATTGATCCTTGATTGAATGATCGAAGAATAATTGAATTTATAATTGTTATGAATTAAGATCATTGTTATGTATAGGTATCGAGGTTGTAATGAATTTTAAGACTCTCTAAAATATTGGTGTAGGATTCATCGTGTGGCCAACTGGGTACTGGATTTGAGGTATGATAGGTGTGGTGCACCACCATGTAGTGCATGTGCTTTAGAATATTATTTCTCCCTACAAATATATTCATCAACAGCGATAGGTATCATGGTGCTCATCAAGGTTACATTTTTTTTTAAAAATAAAACTAAGGTTTCGTTACAACCAATAGGAAAGGAAAAGCAATCACGACATGAAGAGGTTCGTGATGGACATTAATCCAACTAGATCTCGAGAAATTTTATCAAATCGACCAGCTAATGGCCCGGATCGAAGTGGTCAAAGGATGTCCTCTTCTCCCACTCAAGTGAGAGCTACTCCGGTGGTTTCTCAAGGATGTTCATTGACTCGGCCATCAGATGCCCCATTTGTGTATGCAAAGAAGTTGGATTCTCCAGTACCTCAGTCGACTGGTGCGCATTCATCGACCAAGCTACTTGATATGGATGAACCAGATCTCAAGTAGTGCAGGGAGGTCAATGCTTCAAGTGGGAGATGGCAAGAGCAACGGATGAAGCTATTGCAGCCCTAGAGGAGTGTTTCTCCCAAGTTGTCATCTTCAATGAAGAGGAACTACAGCGAATATCAAGGCATTGCAAATTGGCTTTGATCGATAAGTTCCAGGGGAGAGGGTTTCCTATTGACTTTGTTCAAAAGAAGATAAAGAGTCGATAGAACTTGGAAGGGAAATTCTAGGTTTTGCCACTCTAAGAAGGGTTTCTACCTTTTTTTATATATGCCTTTGGAGGAGGTCAAAGAGAGGGTTCTAGCAAGGGGTTTGTGGTCCCTGGCCGGTCGGTTGCTAGCCTTAGACGGTTGGAATCCAAGTTTCGAGCCTCCCAAGGACTCTATTTGCTTTGCCTTACAATTGCCTGACCTTCCACTGGAAGTTTAGGAACATGATTGATTCTCAAAATAGCCTCAATGGCTGGTATACCTAAGTTCCTAGATGAATGGATAGCAACCGTTGCTTGCATCGGATCTGCCCGAGTGTGCATCTAGATTGACCTTACTAAGGCTGTATGTCCAGAAATCCAGCTAAGAATGAATGATGAAGTTATCAAGCACAAACTCAGCTAAAAAAACCTATCAAAAATATGATATGACTAGGTCAACAATGGAGGCTTGTAGGTGTTATCAAGGATAGGTTCTTTTTGCAGTGCTAACGCTTTATGGGCCTTGGATCCAAGCCGCTTGGTTTCCGTTTTAGCTAAGGTAGGGCATGAAGGTTGGTATTCTCCCACATCACCTATAAGGGCATCAAATGCACCTGCCGACTCTTCATGGTAGCAACCTAAACTACCAATATCCAAGAAATCACCACCAAAGTCGCAAATTCAAATGGAGGATAAAGATTCTTTGAGACATCCTCTAAGTTCCCATCATCTGCTACTAATACTGACCTTCTAGTCGCTTCTCTAATGGAAATTCAACTTGCTGAGCAACAATATAGCCAGTGGAAGGCATTTAATGTTCATAAAAAAAAAAGCAACAGTATTCTCCCACTTGGCATGTGGGGTCTGCTAGGTCTCCAGGCTCTGTGTTACCATCCCAAACCAAAATTGTTGTTAGAGAGACGCATGGCACCAAGGCATTTTCTTCTGTCCCTTCTAATGACTTGGTGACTTCTTCAAAAGCTATCAGTTCCAAGGAGGTGTAGTGTGCAATGGTGACCAACCTCGGTGGTGCTTATTATCAAAGGAGAGGTCATTTTCTGCGGTCCATCATTTGGAAGATACTGTTCATCGATCTGCACTACCCTCATGTAGTGATACTCTCTCCCATCTAGCTTTGTGCGATGAACTTATATCAGGTGATAGGGGAGGCCAAGGGTTAGCATGATTCTGAAGCTTGTAGCTAGGAGGGATCATCTAGATTCTAACTCATTATTGGATCCTCATGTCTCTTCTCCTGATGAGAATAATCCTTCTCAACCTTCATCTATTACTAGAGAGACTATGGTTCAACCTACTTAATCCTTGTGAATATTTTTTTTTTCTAATTGTCAACGTGTTGCTAAGCCCTCATTTGTCAAATACTCTTAAGTCTTTACTCCGACATTTTACATCTAATATTTGTTATGCTATGGAGACTCAGTTAGCTAAGTCTTCTTTTCTCAAATTCAAAAAGTAATGAGGCCTCATTGGGACCATTATATGGTACTGGCAAGGATTGTCGAATGGTATCGTGGTGGCTTGGAGTAAAGGTACAAGGTAACTTAGCTTTATTCATAAATATCATCTGCTTCGCTTTGGCTTGATTACACCTACTATAAATCCATCATGGATAATAGGGCTGGTCTATGCTCGTAGCAATGGTCTTCTTAGAAGAGTAGTATGGGAGTCCATGGTTAAAATCCTTGAGTTAGGTCTGTCGATGCTTTTGTTGGAAGATTTTAATGGCATCCTTCAGGCTTAAGATAAATAAGGGGAAACCACTTTAGGCTAATTGGGATGTAAAATAATTTAGGGTCTTCTTATGCCAGTCTGGGTTCATTGATTTAGGGTTTAAGGCCTTAAATTTACTTGGTGTAAGAATCAGTAGGGCCTAATATGGGCTTAGGAACATCTGAATTAGGCATTTGCATCAAATACTTGGCTAGATCAGTTTTCAGCAACTCGGGTGCAGTACTTGGCATGATTTGCCTCAGATCACTCTCTGATTTTAGTGTCTGCCCACAACAACTTCATTCGGGGTGTGCATCTTTTTGTTTGAAAAATTTTGGATGATATGTAAGGGGTTGTATAGGATTATTGCTAAAGCTTGGCAAGGTTCTGATGTGCTACCCCAAGATGAAAGGCTTTCTATCCTTTTGGCCAATGTAAAGCGAGAGGTGATGCGATGAAACAAGCAGCGGGTTGGAAACATCTTTCGAAGAGGAGAAGCTCTTTATCAAGAGACCCTTGTACTTCAAACTTTAGAAACCCAACAAAATAGTCTCTTTTTATAAGCACGCTTGCATTTAATGAAGTTATTGCAGGAGTATCATAGAAGAGAATGTAAAAATCCTTTTGGAGGCAAAAAGATAGGGTTCAATAGCTTAAGGAGGGGGATATTAAAACTAAATTTTATTATTAAGCCACCAAATTTTGTAGGCATTGCAATAGCGTAACTACTTTGATCAATGCATCTGTTGAATTGGTAGAAGGAGAGTATGAGGTCATAGCACTCTTACTTGACCATTTCCAACATGGTGGGAGTATCAGAATTTAGTGCAAGATATTTGGCTGCCACAGCTGGTGACCAAAATTACAATAGAACAAAATGCATTGCTAATATCTCCAATTAGAGAGGATGACCTTGTTTATGCTTTGCATACTATGGCTCCTAACAAAGCTCTTGGGCCAGATGGCTTTTAAACTTTTTTTCTGTTGCTTAGAGGTAGCAACCCAAGAAAGAGGAATGAATTGAATTTCTCAAAATTTAACTTTAGTAATTTATATCCAAAAATAATTTTAAAAATATTTATAAAGTGCTTAGTAGATAAAATAAAATGGCAGCCGAAACAATAATATAAGCAAAGTAAGGTAATCACAAACATATGGAATTTATAGTAGTTCAGTGCTAAATCCAGTATCTACGTCCACTCCCTAAGCAAATCCGCTTGAGAATTTCTACTATAATGTCTTTAAGATTATAATTTGATTATTTTCATGGGTTTACAATCTAAGCCATTTAATTTTCACTGGCTCACCAACCATAATCTTACAATCGATTATTTTCTTTTGGGCTCACAATCTATCCAGTTGATTTTCACTACCTCACCAACCATAACCTTACAATCGATTATTTGCCTCCAGACCATAACCAATCATAATTGGTTTTTCTGAAGATACCAATTAAAACCATACACTGCCCAACTTTTGGCTTGAACCAACGTCAAGTTTCTACACCTAAGGAACTTGTTATAATGAAATAAATTGAGATTTATAAGAAGTAGAGTTTAGAAATAATAAAACTCTTTTAGGCCCTGAAGAAGTTGAGATAGATAAGCTTTCAATACTTGGACTTCTTCTTTTATTGCTTGAGAGATTGAGATAGCCTTCAATACTTCTTCACAATAGTAGTTGGCTTAGATTAAAGATTTCTTCTTCTCTTTCAAACTAATTGAATATAGGAATGACTGAATTTAAGACACATTTAAATTTCTTTTCTTTTTTTTTCTCTTTGATTTTTTAACATTGTTCTCTTGAAAATAGCTTAATAAATATGTTGAAAATGCAAAGCTTGGTTCCCTTCATAAATCCTTCATATTTATGGCCTCAAAAAGATCTTCATTTAATGCTCTAGCCATTGGAAGCTTGAAAATAGCCGTTATAATAATTTTAAACATGTTTCAGAAATTTTGAAAAACTAGCCATTGTCCTATCACAATTATGTGAACTGTGAGTTGGCTAAGTAAAACTCTAAGATGGCTCAGCAACAAATGCCAAAAATCCATCATTCTATCTAGTTCTATCTGTCTGAGACTAGGTCAGCTCAGATCCTATCTTAGTCAGCTAACTTGAATGCTTAGTCAGCTAGCTAATTTTTTGGATCTACTCAGAGGACTTACTGATTTCTACTGCTTTCTGTACTTTTATCTCTAAGACTAGGGGTGTAAGTGGATTGGAGAAAATCTAAAATCCAAACCGAACTAGATATCTGAACTAGAGAATTAGATCAGATTTTTGAACTTTGATTTTGGATTTGGAGTCAATTTTTAAGAATTTTGGACTTTGGACTTGGGTTTGGATTGAATGTTTTTAAATCCAAATCCAATCCAAAGTCCAAATTATGGGTCCAAACTAAATTTAATACATTCTTCTAGTTTGGACTTTTGGATTTTACATATATTCATACATACATACATACACATATATATATATATGAAATAAATTAATATTATAAAATAGTACTAATATAATAATATATATGATTTATTATATGTATATGTATATATAATAATAATTTAATATATCGAGATTACTAATAGTGCTAGGAGTAGCATTGAGCCTTAGCCAATCATATCAAAGACCAAGCCACCATCCTTCTTAAAAATTGTTTAAACTTCAAATCGAATAGCTCCTTATTACACTACTACAAAAAATGGATACGGCAGCAATTTATAACCATTGTCGTAGTCCAAAAAAATCGCTACCATAGGCTATGGTAGTGGTTTTCTAACCGCTGCCACTGCGGCTGTCGCCATAGCTCTATGGCAGTGGTTGTTGCAGCGGTTGTTAAAATCGCTGCCATAGATTGCCTATTGCAGTGATTTATAAACCGCTGCAATAGATCAACCTATCGCAATGGTTATGTAACGCTGCTATAGATAATCTATAGCAGCAATTTTTTAACTGCTGCTATAGGTCTAGTATAGCGATTGACACCGGACCTATGGCAGCAGTTGGCATAGATATGGTAGCCATTATAAAATCACTGCCATAGATCTTAAATAATTAAAAAAATAAAATTTTTATTTTTTTATATATTTTACTTGATAAATATAGATATATAATATAAGAAAATATAATAAATACAAAAATTATTCTGAAATACTAAAATTTTATTATCGAATAAAATTTATTATAATATTTTTTAAAAAAATTAAATACATCAAAAGTCTCCTAGATCTACATCGTCGTCATCGTCGTCACTGGGAGCTAGAGCCGGAGCTGAAGCTGGAGCTAGAATCAGAGTCGGAGTCGGAGCCAGAGTCGGAGTCAAAGCTAAAGCTGGAATGCGGGCCAACATATCTTCGAAGTCGATGACTCCAAAATGCCCGCTGAACATCAACATCATGTCTCTCATGATGCCCTCCAGATGAGATGTGCGCTCCTCAGCCCGATCTGTCCACGTCGCAGTATGATCTGCCCATGCCAACGCCTCCTCAAGCTCCTTTCGACTGACGATATCGAAAGTCTATGAAGACGCTCACCTCGGATCAGTAGCTCATCAACGTGTGTCCGGACTTGCATCGGATCCTCCCAGAAAGCTCAGGCCCCAAGACCTGAGACTGATGATCATAGGGCCCAGAGGTATCCAGATCCTCGCTCGCGAGCGCATCTAACTGATCCTATAATTATAAATTAAAATAAAATTTTAAAAATAATACTATAATATTAATCATATATACTAATATATTTAATACTTACAAAAATATATCTGATCGTGGCGTTTATCGGCCTACTCATCTTGTCCGTATGGCTGGACATCACTCCATCTTTCATCAGCTATAATAAAGAATAAATTTATTAAAAAAATAATAAAAAATATAAATTTAATTTATCTAATAAAATTTAGAATTAATTATCTCTCTATGCACACGACTGGCCATAAACTCGCGGCCTAGAGTGTGTGTATACTCCTGGGTTGCACGGTTCTTTTGATTCTGATGAAAGGTAGCCTAATAAGTATTCAAATAAATAATAAATATTTAAATAATATTTAAATAAAACTTTAAGTGTATTAAAAAATTTAAAAATTAAAAATTTTATCTCAAACTTCTGGCTCCTTCAGTGTCTAACCATCCTCTCCCACTGACTTGGAGGATAGTCCTATATCCAAGGAACAAGCTCCTCCAGAGTGTCTCGTCGGTGCTCAAGCCATCCTCTATGGAGCTTGATCTTGTAACCCCGGTACAACTCTTCGATCTTCTTCAGTCGGGCATCTCGAGTTCTCTCGTGATCGGAGAAGTCGTACCTCCTCTGCACAAATTTATCAAAAATCAGTTACAAAATTATTCTAATCAAACATATATAGTGTAAATATATAAAATGCATAAATATAACTAAGATGCGCGTACTTACCTATATCTCCTTCCATACTCGATCCCTGATGGCAGCATCTATCAAATGCCAGTCTTTGAGTTCTATGGGAATGATGTCCGACCGCCTCACAAGCACTCCAAAAAAGAAATGCATCTTCTGTGTGGTCTCCCCTACTGGTGTTTTCTCTGCATCATACTGCACCATCACCTGATGCTGGCGATTTTAGATGTGTACCATACGTGTGGAACCGTGAAATATCCGGCTGGATGATGCACCTGCAATGCAAATACGTTATGCAAATATGTAAGTATACAAATACTATATAAAAAATAAAGTTATGCTAATATAATAAAAATGTACACTCAGATGCCTGCGACAGTAGAGACTCAGCTGTCAGTGAACTAGATGTCGTCGATGAAGTAGATGCCGACGATAAAGGTCTCTGAGCAGTCGATGTCGAGGTGAATGAAGTATGCTCCGACTGTTCCTTAGATGTAGAACTATGTGTAATCCATTGAGAGACAGGGGTGAAAGCTAGATGGCGTTTCAGTGCCATCATGATCTACAATGTTAATGAACATTAATCAATATAATATCATGACATATCAAATTCTATTCGTTTGGAAGTCGAGCTGGCTCCGTGCCTGAGACAGTCGGCTCCGTGCCTGAGACATCCAGCTAGAATCCTCCCCCAATCGGCTCGATCACGATCCGAGCAGGCTCAACTGTGTGCCATCCCCTGAATCACTCCCTCTCTTTCTCTCTCGATCTCTCTCGCCGACGATGGCGGTGAGGCCGAACCCCTTTCTTCCAACTTTTTCATCTCTCCATCTTTCTCTCTCCCTCTATCGATCTCCCTCATCGGTAGGGCCGGACCCCATCCCTTCCTCTCTCACTCTCTCGATCTCTCTCGCCGGCAAGGTTGGACCGCCTCCCTCCTAGTGATGTCGGCAAGGCCGGACCCCCTCCCTCCCTTTCTCGCTCTCTCGATCTTCCACTCTCCCTCTCTCAATCTTTCTTGTCGGTGAGGTTGGACCCCCTCCCTCCCAATGATGGCGGCGAAGTCGGACCCCTCCCTTCCTCTCTCAAGTACAGATCCATCGGGTATTTGGGTTTGGATTCGGTACCAGTAATTAAAATTAGGTCTGGATCTGAATATTCAGATTTCGATCCGAACCCAATCCGTTGATAGATCTAGTCCACAGCTGCCGACATGGCACGGTCCAAGGCTACCGCCACGACATGGTCCAAAAATTATGGCATGCAGATAATTATAATATTTATAATAAATATTTATGATATTTATTATAAATATTTTATAAATTATTATAAATATACATGATTAATAAATAATACTATAAAATTTAAAAAAAATTATACCTATGGCTATAGAGAGCGGGTCGCACCAAAAGCTCCGAGAATCACCGACGACGATGCTAGAGGAGGACGAAGGCACTAGAGGCAATCTGCGAAACAAAAATAAGATAGTGAGATAGAGAAGAGAGAAAAAGATGAAATAGAGAGAGAGCAGGGGCGGCCGGGCATGGAGGGTAGGGAGAGGGGGCACAGTGATGAGGAGGTCGAAGAAGGCTTTGCACTCGATCGGGGGAGGGTCAGAATGGTAGTGGTGGTGGGGGGGTGGGGTTTTGTGGGGCCGAAGGAGGGTCGGATGGGGTTCATCGGAGGGAGGGTTCGGTGGAGACCGAGGGAGGGTCGGATGGAGGGGCGGGGGGGTGGGATTTCATGGGAGGCCGAGCGAGGGTGCAGGGGGTTCGTTGAAGGAGGATTTCGTGGGGGACAGAGGGAGGATCGGATGGAGGGGTGGGGAGCCGGGTGGGGGGTGGCGGGTGGCGGGGGGGGCGGTCGGGGATGGAGGGTCGGAGAGGAAGGAGAAAGGAGGGGCGGCACCGGTCGAAGGGGATGGAGGGGCGACGCCAGTCGGGGGAAGGAGGGTCGATGCCGACCGGAGGGAGGAGGGGCGATAATGGTCGGGGGGGAGGAGCTTGATCGATGATGAAGAGGAGGGGGAGAGAGATCGAGCATGTATGGAAGGAAAGAAAAAATTTGAATATTTTTAATCTAACCTACGGTAGCGGTTATCGAACCACTACTATAGATCTATGGCAGCGGTTCTATAACCACTGTCGTAGATCTATGACAATGATTTTTGATAACTGCTGCCATAGGTGAAAAATAATTTTTTCTTATTTTTTTTAAAATATTATATAATTTTAAAATTTAATGTCTATCTTCATCATTCATTATCTAAATAATTATCATTAGAGTGTCATCGCAAAAGATTACCTCGATCTGATGGTCCTAGCTTCATCGATTATAAAAATTCGATTTCGACGATCACGAACGACGAAGCGATAATCTGATAGATGAAGATCTCTGATGAGTTCAAAAATCTGCAATGATAATCTCGATGAGGTTTGTAGTATACTATCAAAATTTTGCTTCAATCGGATATCGTTATCATGGTCAATTTAGTATGAAATAATTTCGACCGTTAAATTAGAAACAAACGATCAAAGGATTAAACAGCATCCGATTATAAGATAATTTTTTAGTTAAATGATCTTTATTATAATTTTAAATATTTTATATGATGATGATAGTAAAATTTAAATTATTTTTATATAAACTATTCATGTTAAGCAGATATTGCAAAAGCACGAGCATAACAACCAGTGAAGTTTCAGAATGGTTATAAGAAGATGTATAGTTTTAGATTGTTCTTCATCTTACGAGTTAAATTTTATAATTATCATCATAAAAAATAATTAAAGTAGTAGCCATGATTATTTATAAAAAAAATTATCTTATAATCGGACACCGTTTGATCCTTTGATCAATCATTTATTATTTAACGACCAAAATTAATCTATACTAAATTGATTAAGATAATGATATCCAATTAAAGTGAAACTTTGATAGTACACTACAAACATCACCGAGATCATCATTGTAGATTTTTGGATCCATCGGAGGTCTCCATCTATTAGATCATTACATCATCATTCGTGATCGTCGAAATCAATTTTTTTTTATCGATAAAGCTAGGGCCATCGAATCGAGGCGATCTTTTGCGATGATATTCTAATAATAATTATTTAGATAATAAATGATGAAGATGAATATTAAATTTTAAAATTATGTAATATTTAAAAAAAAATATGATAGCGGTTATAATTAACCATTACTATAAATCAGATTATAGTAGTGGTTACTACTAACCATTACTATAGATCTGACTTATGGCAGCGGTTACAATTAACCACTACTATAGGTCGACCTATGGCAGCATTTTTTTGTAACTGTTGCTATAGGTCTGACCTATGACAGCAGTTTTCTGTAACTGCTGCTATATGTCGGACCTATGGCAGCAGTTACAAAAACCGCTGTCATAGGTCTGACCTATGGCAGTGGTTAACAAAAACTGCTGCTGTAGGACCTATGGCAGTAGTTTCGAAAATCGCTGCCATAGTAAGCACCGCCATAGGGCATTTTTATAGTAGTGTTAAGGATCTCGTACCAGAATATTACAATAAAAAGAATGAAGAAAAATTAAAATAAAAGACAATCAAGTACATAAATCGATCCAAAGGCTCACCTTCATAGGGCATGCAAAATTTTACTATGAGAAAGAAATAAATATAAGAGAAGATTATCCACTCTTAATACTCGTATACAATCCTCTCAACGAGAAGTATCCTTACAAAGCTCTCTCTTGAAGACCTCCTAAAATAATCGTTGTTTGCTGCCTAGCTGTCTATCAGAGCCTCCTGCTCCTACTGGTTACTGGCACCCTCATTGGGTTTCAGGACTGCTGCCGGCTACCTACTACTCACCAAGAATCTCAGCTCTTAATTTTTTCTACGGCCTCCTGAAACCCATGGCCTAAAAGGCCTTTTAAAGGCTCCAAACCCAGCCAAGATTGGAGTACAGACCCCGATTACAATTCAAAGAAGCCCTTGGCCTATCAAATCTTCACCATAAGTAACACCAGCCACTTGATCACACGTTTGATGCCTGTAGACAATATGTGAAATGGACGTAGCATTAACTAGCGCCAACCTCCGCTCGCCACAAGCCCCGCCCACTCATTTTTGTGCATACACCACATGAAAATGGGCATGAGCCACTAAGGGTCCATGGTGGACCACGTGTGATGTCGGTCCATCATGGACCGCATCCAACTAGTGCACGCTACATGCGCGCATCCGCAGCCTGCTCGTGAGCACCCATGCTGGGCTCGCTTGCAACGTTGGGCCACACGCTCAGCAAACTGCGTGCGTGCTCATGCATTGGGCCCGGTAGCATGCTCATATTGGGTCGTCCGTGCCTGCATGCACACTAGCCTAAGTCATGCCTGCTGCAGGCTAGCCCATGCACTGTAAGCCCCATAGTCTGCGCGCTATGGACCCCACCAGACTTCATTTTTCGTGCTCATCAAACTAGGCCTCCCTGGATTTCTTCTCGATGTGGTCTTTGTTATGGGCTCCATATGGGTCGAATTCGAAATATTTTTTCAACAATCTCCATCTCAACTCAATATTCGATCTCCATCTATCTAAAAACTTATCTCGTGCCTCCATGCCCTGGGACAATCACCTATTGTCTCATGGATGGATTAACATTAGAGTTGAGTTAGACCGCTCGATCCCACCTTCATCAATAACTGTGATCCTCCTGACCTGAGATCTGCTTGAAGAAGTCTCATACGGCAATAGAAACTTCACTCTACAACGTCGAATATCGTCCTTCCGAGTCTCTCATCTCATATCCGATCCATTTGCTTTTGGATCTTCACCTCATACAGAATTCTCTGCCATGAGATGGTGTCCTCCATACTTTCTTCTTCTAATGACCATGCTACTGTCGTGTATGATCTTTTGGATTCCTTCATTAGCTTTCCATCTGAAATCGGTTGAATCTAGTTTGCTCAGTAAGATTAGATTCTTCTTAAAGCTGGGTATGTATCGAACCTCATCAAACTTCTTCACTGTTCATCATGGAGCTTCATGCTAACGTCCAGGTACCCTTATTCTCGTAGCTCGATCCATCCGGCAAGAATACAATGCCCTCATTAATCTCCAGGGAGTCAAACAGCTCTTCTTTACAGCATACATGATAAAAATAAATAGAATTTATAATCCACTAAGAGAAAAAAGTAGATACATCATCAGTTATCATCACCACCTTCTGTATCGCTATTAGCCATCGCTACAGTAGCCTGCATCCGATCTTTAAATTATAGACAATCTCTGATACGATGCTTCAACTCATCGCATCAGTAGCACCTGATCTTGCTCTAGTCCCTTGTCTTGAATATGGACTGTCCACCTCATGATCTTCTGTCACTTTGTCTGTTATCACCTGCTCCTCTAAAAAATACCAAAGCTAAGCTGGCACCATCTGAGCTTGAAGTTGGATTCTTCTTTTTGAGAATTTCATTTCGGAGAATCACCGTGGTGACCTCATCCATCTTGATGGTGCTTTTTTCCACTAAAAGAATAATCACCATGGACTCATACGAAAGGCGAAGTTATACTAGCAAGACCAATGCCTTGATCTTCTTCTGAATTTTTTGCCAATACTAAGGAGGTCGGTGAGGATCTTCTAAAAGTTAGATAGATGCTCCTATATGCTCTAATCTTCATTCATTTGTAGTTGGTAGAACTGCCTCCAAAAAAATAGCGTGTTAGTGAGCGACTTTGCTATGTATAATTTTTTAAGTTTTGATCATATTATCGTTAGAAAAGTCTCACTAAGTACATAAATCACCAAATCATCTGCTAGGTATAAGCAGATCATGCTTCCCACCTACATCTGAAGATGCTCCCAATTCTTTACCTTCATGGTACAATCCGAGTTGGATGAACACATCCTTCACCCTTGCTTATTATAAGAAAAAATTACTCTTTCTGTTATATCGATTGATCTCTATCTTGATTAAGCTTGTCTTTTTCATATTCTTTAATTTTGATCAACACTACTATAATCCGTGCTCTGGTATCATCAAGCTTTAATACCAATTATTAAAAATCTCATACCAGAATATTATAGTAGGAAGAAAGAAAAAATAAAATAGAAGATAATCAAATACGTTGATCAGTTCAAAGGCTCGCCTCCACAAAGCATACAAAACATTACTATAAGAAAGAAACAAATTCAAAGGAAGATTATCTACTCTCAACACTCGTATACAATCCTCTCAACTAAAAGTATCCTTACAAAGCTCTCTCTTGAAGATCCACAAAAATAACTGTTGTTCGCTGTCTAACTGTCTACCCGAAGCCCCTTGCTCCTGCTGTCCGCTGGCACCTTCGTCGTGTTTCAGGACTACTATCGACTACCCACTACTCACCAGGACTCTTTGCTCTCAGCTTTTTCTGCGACCTCCTAAAACCCATGGCCTAACAAGCCTTTTAAAGGCTCAAAACCCAGCAAAGATCGGAGTACAGACTCCAATTACAGCTCAAAGAAGCCCTTAGCCCGTCAGATCTTCACTGCAAGTAACACCAGCTGCTTGATCGTGCGTTTGGTGCCTATAGACCACATGTTAAATGGGCATAGCATGAACCAATGCCAACCTCCGCTCACCACGCGCCCCGCCCACTCTTCCGCGACCTGCATGCAAGCACCCGCGCAAGGCTCACTCACAGCGTTGGGCCGCGCCTACGCGTGCTTAAGCTGAATTGCATGCTCGGCATGATGCTCATGGTGCTGGGCCTGGTAGCATGCTGGGCCACGTGCTTGCGCGCACTGGCCTGGACTACACCATCCTAGGCTGCGCTTGCTGTGAGCTGGCCCATGCACTGCAGGCCCCATAGGCCGATGCTGTGATCAGGCTTCATTTTTCGTGCTCGTCAAACTGGGCCTTCATGGGTTTCTTCTTGCTATTATCTTTGTTGTGGGCTCCATGTGGATTGAATTCGAGACATTTTCCCAACACTCCCACCAATCCATTTGCTAAAGGCTCAGAAGCCCAAAGGCCATCATTAATATTGCACCCAAATGCCGCAAATATCAGCCTCCCAAATTCCTAATAACACAAGTAGTAATTTCCTAATATTCTTTAACTCTTCGTCTCTTCCCATTCACTCTCCATGAACTAAATAATCAATCAAACAACACCTACACCACCACTACTATTCCTCTCAACAATACACACATGGAGCTCTTCATCTCTCTCTATCTCTTGCTTTGCAACCTTACCCGATGTACTGTTCACCTACCACCAAGGTCCAGGAAGGACGTCTCTCACATGTTAAATTCTAAAGGAAATGTAGTCCTTTCATTCTTACAAAACTTTCTACCTATCTACTTTTAGCTTCTCTATGAGTCTTTGCAATTTCTATTGCAGATGTGGCAACCAATTGACACTCAATAAGTCATTAACATCGAAGAGACTCCTTCCAACAGTCTTATCACTTCCCAATCTCCAAGTCCAACTAACTCTACACCCTCAACAATAGTAAAGCAGCCCAAATTTAAGAAAAAGATGAAAAATAGATTTGAGGTATGGGATCATTACTTGAAGGAAGAGACTGCAGATGGGGTAAGGGCTAAATGTACATATTGTAATCTATTGTATAATTATGATCCTAAGGAAAATGGTACAAGCCTTCTGTTGGTGCAGAAACTGGCCGTCGTCGGAGATCGCTGAAGTCGAGGCTGCTGAGGTCGCCGCTGGGGACCTGCAAAACAAAGTCCCGTCCGGAGCTGGTGGGGGGTAGCTCCGGCAGGACCCTCCGACGCTCAAGTCAGCTCTGACCAATAGGAATGGAGTGCTCGGAATGAGTTCCGGAGCTTAGAGAAGAAGAGGAGAGCTCAGTGAGATTAGAGGTCAGAGAGCTTGGAGATCAGAGAGAGATTAGCATATCTGGAGGGGTCCTTTTTATAGCGGAGCTTGATGGTGACAGCTGCAGCCGTGTGCTGACGAGCCGCTCGAGGTTCGGTGGAGCCAGTCTCACGGAAAGGTGCCGTGTGCGGCGGATTGATGGTGACAGTTGCAGCCGTGTGCTGGCGGGTCGCTCGAGGTTCGACGGAGCCAGTCTCATGGGAAGGTGCCGTGTGCGGTGGGTTGATGGTGACAGCTACAGCCGCGTGCTGACGGATCACTCGAGGTTCGGCGGAGCCAGTCTCACTGGATGGTGACAGCCGTTGCCGCCTCATAGCGGGTCGCTATCACTCGGTGGACCGATGGTGATGGCTGCAGAGCTTGCGGCTGATGGGATGGCCGCAGAAGGTGAAGGGTTGAAGGCCTTCGCCGTGTGCCCATTTCGGAGGAGCTCGGGCTCTTAGCTTGGAGGGAAGAGAGTTCGGCTCCCATAGGCGTCTGGCTGGAGGTATGCAGCTAAGGCTCGTCCGCTGAGGAGTTCGGCTGCTGGGAATCCGAAGCTCGGCCGTTGGAGAGTTCGGCCGAATGTTGGACTTCGGTTGAGGCTCGTCAGCTGAGGAGTTCGGCCGTTGAGGAGCTCGGCTGGCTGTTGGCCGCTGAGGCTCACGCTGTGGAGTTCGAGGAGCTCGACCGCTAAGCAGTTCGGCCGATTGGAGGGATTCGGTCTTGACGTTGGGAGTCTGGAAGAAGATCGGCAGCTAACTAGTTCGACTGGCTGAACGGATTGGAAGAAAACTAGTTCGGCCGGCTGGGAGTTCGGCTGAAGCCCGTCTGCTGAAGCTCCTCTGCGGCTACTGGTTGCATTAGGCTGGGCATTGAGCTAGACTTCGGTTGGAGCAGGATTTATCCCCAACATTAGCCCCTCCACTCCCGAGTTCGAAAATCGAAGGAAGGGAGTGCAGGAAAGGCGACTGCCGAAGTCTTCCTCTGAGCACTGTGCTGGTTTAGGTCGAAGCTCAGGGGAGATCTCATTTCCAGTCGGGGCTGACGCGGTTGCTTTCTCTAGCCAAGGTCGATGTTGAAGGCCGAGGTCATCGCGAGCCTTACCTCTATTCGAGGTTACTCAGGCGCTCCAGCCGAGGTTGACGCGGGCGCTCGGGGGAGATCTCATCTCCTACTACCAAAGTTGGCCCAGTCCCTTGGGGGAGATCTGATCCATAGCCGAAGTTGTCCACGAATCGGGGGAGATCTTATCTCCTGCAGCCGAGCTTCCCTCAGGGAAGATCTTATCTCCTGCGGTCGAGCTTTCCACACTCGGGGGAGATCTTATCTCCTGCAGCCGAGCTTCCCTCGGGGGAGATCTTATCTCCTGCGATCGAGCTTCCCTCGGGGGAGATCTTATCTCCTGCAGTCGAGGTCGAAGTGCGCGCTCGGGGAAGATCTTATCTCCTACAGCCGAGCTTTCCTCGGAGGAGATCTTATCTCCTGCAGCCGAGGTCGAAGTGCGTGCTCGGGGGAGATCTTATCTCCTGCGACCGAGCTTTCCTCGGGGGAGATCTTATCTCCTGCGGTCGAGGTCGAAGTGCGCGCTCGAGGAGATCTTATCTCCTGCGGCCGAGCTTCCACGCTCGGGGGAGATCTTATCTCCTGCAACCGAGCTTTCCTCGGGGGAGATTTATCTCCTGCGCCGAAGCTTTTCGCGCTCGGGGAGATCTTATCTCCTACAGCCGAGCTTTCCTCGAGGAAGATCTTATCTCCTGCAGCGAGGTCGAAGTGCGCGCTCGGGGGGAGATCTTATCTCCTAAGGCCGAGCTTCCCTCGAGGGAGATCTTATCTCCTGCGACCGAGCTTTCCTCGGGGAGATCTTATCTCTTGTGGTCGAGGTCAAAGTACGCGCTCGGGGTAGATCTTATCTCCTGCGGCCAAGCTTCCCGTGCTCGGGGGAGATCTTATCTCCTACGATCGAGCTTTCCACGCTCGAGGGAGATCTTATCTCCTACAGCCGAGCTTCCCTTGGGGCAGATCTTATCTCCTGCGGTCGAGCTTCCCTCGGGGAAGATCTTATCTCCTACAGTCGAGGTCGAAGTGCGCGCTCGGGGGATCTTATCTCCTGCAGTCGAGCTTTCTCTCGGGGGAGATCTTATCTCCTAGCCGAGGTCGAAGTGCGCAACTCGGGGGAGATCTTATCTCCTGCGGTCGAGCTTTCCGCGCTCGGGGGAGATCTTATCTCCTGCAGCCGAGCTTCCCTTGGGGGAGATCTTATCTCCTGCGGCCGAACTTCCCTTGGGGGAGATCTTATCTCCTGCAGCCGAGGTCGAAGTGCGCGCTCGGGGGAGATCTTATCTCCTGCGGCCGAGCTTCCCTCGGGGGAGATCTATCTCCTACGGCCGAGCTTTCCGCGCTCGGGGAGATCTTTATCTCTGCAGTCGAGCTTCCCTCGGGGGAGATCTTATCTCCTGTGGCCGAGCTTCCCTCGGGGGAGATCTTATCTCCTGCAGTCGAGGTCAAGCTCGGGAGAGATCTTATCTCCTGCAGACTTTCCTCGGGGGAGATCTATCTCCTGCAGCCGAGGTCGAAGGCTCGAAGGAGATCTTATCTCCTGCGGCGAGCTTTCCGCGCTCGGAGGAGATCTTATCTCCTGCAGCCGAGCTTCCCTCGGGAAAGATCTTATCTCCTGCGGCCGAGCTTCCCTCGGGGGAGATCTTATCTCCTGCAGCCGAGGTCGAAGTGCGCGCTCGGGGGAGATCTTATCTCCTACGGCCGAGCTTCCCTCGGGGGAGATCTTATCTCCTGCAGTCGAGGTCGAAGTTGCGCTCGGGGGAGATCTTATCTCCTACGGCCGAGCTTCTAAGGCTTTCGATCTGCCCCCATTAGCACGAGGTCCCCCGCCAGTTCCCAATACGGCAACTATTTGACTGCTCCATCCCCTATTACCGCAGTTTCTGCGTCAGGGAATAACATTATTGGAAGGAAAGAATTTTACCGAAGGAAAGTTACGGGCAGCACATCCCCTTTTGAGGGGTCGTCGGGGCGTTGTTCCTCGGAGCTCCCTCCCTCGGGCAGTAAGTCCCATCCAGACGACCTCCTCTATCCCATGCTGGCCTTCTCGATTTGGAGCAAGCTCTTGGCTTTGTCGCTGGGAGCCGACGAACCGCCGATGTACCAAGCTCCTCCCCAGGGTAACGTTGATGACGCTTTGAGGCGGTCGACCCAGGAGTTTCTGGTTACGGCAGCGCCCTTAGCCGACTTTCTCCAGCCGCTCCTTCCTGACGAGCTCCTCAATTTCGTCTCACAGTCGGATGCATTTCTCAGCATCGTGGCCGTGGTCGCGATGGTAGACGCAGTACGACCGCGCTTGTTTAGGGGAGACCGTAATCCTTCTGGTCTTGGCAGCTGGCTCTTTTAACTTCGCTGAGAATTCGAGTTAGAAGAGCGGGACGTAGTTGCGGAACCTTTCGGGAGGGCTTCTTCGCGTCCTTTTGTCGGGGCCTCCTTGGTGGCGAGCTCAAGGAGTTAGGGGTTGTAAAACCTGCGGAAGAACTTTATGCCCAGTTGTCGGAGCTTCCTTGGAGTCATACTCGAGAGGGAGTCCTTGCTTGCCCTGGGGCGGTTGTGAGCTCGGCCGAACTTCGTCTCACCTTGTGTGAAATCTTTGTTGGGGGCTTCCTTGGCGACATAATCGGGCTGGAGTTCCGCCTCACTTGCGCCGAACTTCATTCCGCCTTCCTGCGAAAGCCTCCGCGGGAGGAATAATGCCCCTTCCTCGATGATGGGCTTCGAGGTGAAGTTCGGCCTCACTTGCATCGAACTTCATTCCGCCTTCCCGCGAAAGCCTCCGCGGGAGGAATAATGCCCTTTCCTCGATGACGGGCTTCGAGGTGAAGTTCGGCCTCACTTGCGCCGAACTTCATTCCATTTTTCCGTGAAACCCTCCGTGGAAGAATTTCCTCTGCTGCTTTTGTCCGGACTTCCTTGACGATGAGCTCGAGTGGGAGCTCGGCTTTGCTTGACCGAACTTCACTCCACCTTCTGTGAATTCTTTGTAGTGGTTTCCTTGGTGTCATACTCGAGCAGAAGTTTGGCCTTACTTGCATCGAACTTCATTCCGATGATGAGATTTCAGGGGAAGTTCGGCCTTGCTGCCATCAAACTTCATTCCGCTTTTCTGCTCGCGGTAAACTCCATTCCGCTTTCCCGTGGAACCTTCCTTGCGTCGAACTTCATTCCGCTTCTATGGAAGAACTTCTGTGGGAGGACTTCATACTCCTTTGTCGGGGCTTCCTCGATGACGGGCTCGAGGGGGAGTACGGCCTTGCTTACGCTGGGAGGTCGTGAGCGCGGCCGAACTTCACAGGAGGGGAAGAGCTCGGCGTCGCTTGCCCGAGCCTCATTCCTCCTCCTGTGACTTCTTCGTAGGTGGCTCCCTTGGTGTCATACCCAAGCGGAAGTTCGGCCTCACTTGCGCCGAACTTCATTCCGATGATGAGATTTCAGGGAAAGTTCGGCCTTGCTGCCGCCGAACTTCATTCCGCTTTCATGCTCGCGGTAAACTCCATTCCGCTTTCCCACGGAACCTTCCTCGTGCCGAACTTCATTCCGCTTCTGTGGAAGAAGTTATGCTCTCCGTTTCTCTTCTAAGGGCGATTGGCATGCCCAAATGCTCTTCCTTAAGGTCGGTTCCTCACATTTTTCTGGCAAAGTCTCCACCGAAGGTTGTCACACGGCCTGTATCACCTTGGCGGAGCCACGAACCCATCCGGCAGGTTGAACTGCTCTACATCTGCGGTGGCTTCGGGTGGAGCCTGGGCTACCGAGGCTGCAATGGGAGCAGGCATACCTGATGTGCAGAACGCCGATCGCCGCGTCGAAGCTCCCCTGGGTGCATTTTCTCTTCGGGAGAGAAAGGGGAGATCTCCGGAGAGGGAAAAGAAGAGTCACCGAGCACTCCTTTAAGAACAAGGGAACCTCGGAGGTTCGAGGCCCTTTCTCTAGCGCCAATCTGTTGGTGCAGAAACTGATCGTCGTCGGAGGTCACTGAAGTCGAGGCCGCTGAGGTCACCGTCGGAGACCTGCAAAATAAAGTCCCATCCGGAGCCGGTGGGGGGTGACTCTGGCAGGACCCTCCGATGCTCAAGTCAGCTCTGGCCAACAGGAATGGAGTGCTCGGAATGAGTTCTGGAGCTTAGAGAAGAAGAGGAGAGCTCGGTGAGATTAGAGGAGAGCTTGGAGATCAGAGAGAGATTAGAGTTCAGAGAGAGCTTAGCCTTAGCTGGAGGGGTCCTTTTTATAGCGGAACTTGGAGGGGTCCTTTTTATAGCGGAGCTTGATGGTGACAGCTGCAGCCGCGTGCTGGCGGGCCGCTCGAGGTTCGGTGGAGCTAGTCTCACGGAAAGGTGCCGTGTGCGGCGGGTTGATGGTGACAGCTGCAGCCACGTGCTGGCGGGTCGCTCGAGGTTCGGCGGAGCCAGTCTCATGGGATGGTGACAGCCGTTGCCGTCTCATAGCGGATCGCTATCACTCAGTGGACCGATGGTGATGGCTGCAGAGCTTGCGGCGGACGAAGGTTTGAAGGCCTTCGCCGTGTGCCCATTTCGGAGGAGCTCGGGCTCTTAGCTTGGAGGGGAGGGAGTTCGGCTCCTATAGGCGTCTGGCTGGAGGTATGCAGCTAAGGCTCGTCCGCTGAGGAGTTCGGCCGCTGGAAATCCAAAGCTCGGCCGTTGGAGAGTTCGGCCGAATGTTGGACTTCGGCTGAGGCTCGTCAGCTGAGGAGTTCGAGGAGCTCGGCCGCAACGCATTTGAGGAGCTCGGCCGCTAAGCAGTTCGGCCGGCTGGAGGGGTTCGGTCTTGACGCTGGGAGTCTGGAAGAAGCTCGGCAGCTAACTAGTCGGCCGCCGGGGGCTCGGCCGGCTGGAAGAAGCTCGGGTGCTAAGTAGCTGGTACTGGGAGTTCGGCTGAAGCCCGTCTGTCGAAACTCTTCTGTGACTACTGGTTGCATTAGGCTGGGCATTGAGCTAGACTTCGGCTGGAGCGGGATTTATCCCCAACACCTTCTATGGTCTTACCTTAATAGGGGCAAGAAGTACCCTCATAACAAGCCTAAGGACTCCAAACAAACACTGATAAATTTTGGTCATCCCTTAAAAGACAATGACGGCGTAACTTACTTGGCATATCAAAAGTATGATCATCAAGAAATTAGAAATGCACTTGCATACATGGTGTCTATTGATGAACTAAGTTTTAAGTTTATGGAGGGTCAAGGATTTAGATATTTTATGAGTGTTGTGGAACCTAGATTTCATGTTCCATCTAGGATCACGGTTGCAAAAGATTGTTATCAGCTCTATTTGGATGAAAGGAGACATTTGAAGGCATTCTTAAAAGGATCATGCCAAAGGGTTTATCTTACAACTGATACTTGGACTTCTCTATAGACTATGAGTTATATGTGTTTGACAGCTCACTTCATTGATAATGATTGGAAATTGCAAAAGAGAGTTTTAAATTTTTGTTCAGTCATAAGGGTGAGGAACTTGGCAAGGCAATTGAGAAATATTTGCTTGATTGGAGTATTGAGAAAGTTTTTACAATTACTATTGATAATGCCAGCTCTAATGACCAGTGCATTGCATACATAAAAAAGAGAATTAACATTTGGGGGGTTAGTGTTTTGGATTGTCAATTTCTTCACGTGAGATGTATTGCTCATATTATTAATTTCATCGTAGGGGATGGTATACGAGTCAGTGGTTCGTGTGAGGCAAGTTGTGAGGTTTGTAAGGTAGTCTTCAACTAGATTGCAAAGATTCAAATCATGTGCTAAGGCAAAAAAGATTCAAAGCAATAAATTGTTATGTCTTGATGTGCCAACTAGGTGGAATTCTATATATATAATATTAGATGCTGCTGCAAGTCTTGAAAGGGCTTTTGATAGGGATGGAAATGAAAAATTTGATGAAGATGATTGAAGGAATGTTAGGAGGTTAATTACTTTCTTGGAGAATTTTTATGATCTTACAATGAATGTATCGGGATCATTGTATATGACTGTTAATATTTCTTTTCATGAAGTTGTTAACATAGCTGCTCTCTTGAAAGAATGGTTAGCAAGTTCTGATGTGGAATTATGTTTTTGGCTACTAGAATGAAAGAGAAATTTAACAAGTACTGAGGGAATGTTGAGAAATTTAACTTAATAACTTTATG
Organism: Cocos nucifera; assembly: GCA_006176705.1. Taxonomy (NCBI): domain Eukaryota; kingdom Viridiplantae; phylum Streptophyta; class Magnoliopsida; order Arecales; family Arecaceae; genus Cocos; species Cocos nucifera. The sequence continues at coordinate 38,372 of QRFJ01000238.1, read as the reverse complement.
ATAGTGCCATTGCTGCTGTGTTGGATCGAAAGTTGAGGAGTGCTTAAGATGATTTGTTTAAGGAGTATAAGAATTGTCCAATCCAAAATGATATTGGGAAGAAATATGATTCTTCTAATGCTAGCTCAAGTTGGGGCAAATAGCTTGCAACCCTTACAGAAAATGATTAAGATTTTGAAGACTAAATACAAAAAGCACAAGCCTGGGAAGGATGGTGAGACAAAATCAGAGTTAGAGAAGTATTTAGGTGAAGAAACAGAAGCAGATAATTAATAAGGGTTTTGATATTTTGGCTTAGTGGAAGCATAATTCTTCAAGATTTCCTATTATTTCGAAGATGGCTCATGATGGCTGGCCATGCCCCTCTATACAATTGCTTAAAATCTACTTTTAGCACCAGTGGGCATATTCTTGAACCTTTTAGGAGCTCTTTAACTCCTAAAGCTGTGGAGGCCCTGATGAAAAATATGCAGATTTTTATGCTTAAATTTTAAAATATTTTTGAAATAAATCACAGTAGAAGATGTAGATTAAACTATTTAATCTATAAAAGCATGTAATCTAATTACTAAACCCTACATTTAGGATCTATAATATATTATAATACATGCATAAATCTAAAAATAAATATTTTGATATTGATCAAATCAACATCTTAGATCTAGAATAATTCTAGATCTAAATCCTAGATCGCATCTAGGTGAGAGAAGAGATCAAATATCTTACTTTCACGTGGATCGAGAACTTTATGGTTGAATTTTGCTATTGCCTTTAGAGCTGCATGCGTGTCCGATCTCTACAAAAAGTCCACATGAGGCTGCAAGACAAATAAGAAGTTCGTCGAATGAAGATCCGCTCGAAGTACTAGCTTCTCGTAGATCCCTCGTGATGGTTAATTTAAAAAGTATTCTTCGAATTTTTTAGACACTCTAAGAAATGAAGAATAAGAGGAGGAATAAGGAAGAAATCCAACCTTTGAATCTCCCAAAAATCAAAAATAAGAACAAGAAAAAATACCCTAAGAGAAGACAGATCTTTTTTTTCAGAACATCAACGATTGATGTCCTAAAAACATCTCTATATTAGGACAAGAGGAGACCTTCTTCTCTAGATTTTTCTAATGTTTCTAGATCTAAAATTATCTAATTTTTTCATAGAAAAATCTCATAAATAAATAGAGAAGAAGGGTTCTTAAAGAAACTCTAAGAGAAGATCTTTCTTCTCTTCTTCTTCTCTCATCAAGACATGATCAGATCATGTCCAAAAAGAACATCATGCTCCAACAACTTGGAGCACTCATCCCCATGCCCTATTCCTCTCTCTCTCTCTTTCAAATTTTTTATCATATAAAAAATATATATAAGAATAAGAGAAAAATACTTAAAAGAAAAATCAAGAGAAGACAATCTTCTCTTACCTCTGTCCTTTCAAGACATCAACATTTAATATTCAGATGAAGACCTTTTCTTCAAGAAACTTGGTGTCCCAAACCTCCATGCCTCCACTTTTTCTTTTGGTTTTTTCATGAATTTTTTGAGATTTTTCATATCCAAAAACATCTCATAGGAGGCACCCCAATTAGATAAAGAAGACTAGGTCAAACCTAGTCTTATATGGACTCTAGGGAGGAGTTTTAGGAGGCATCCAACTCTTGGACTTCTCCCACCCAATTTTTTTGGTATGAAGACCAGAAAATCATATACAAAATTAAAGAAAATAAATGCACAAAAAAAGGCATGGAGAAAAAATTTTATAAGGAGGTGTTCTGGAGAATTAAGACTCTATTAAATAGAGTTCAAGTCTTAACAACTTTCTTTATTTGACCAAGTCAAATAAAATTTTAAATACACCTGGTAGGAGGTGTGGAGAACCTCTCTTAGGTGTGAAAAAATTCAAAAAAATCTAGAATTAAAAATATAATGGGTGTGGGATCTTTCTTAGGTGACGCAAGGGTGAAGGGAAGAGTCCTAGTCTAACTAAGATTTTCCAATGTAGACTTCTTCAAACCCAATTTTAATCTTATTTAAATTAGATTTAAGTCAATCTAATTAATAGATTATCTTAACCTAATTAGAAGCCTAATTAAATTAGATTTAAATTATATTTAAATTTAATTTAATTTTAATTAAATTAAAAATTAGTTGGACTTAAGTCCTAGTCGAATAGGGACTTGTTCTACCTTATAATTGGCTTATCCAATAAATCAATTAAATATAATCTAATTAAGTCCAAATCAATTCTAATTGAATCTAATTCAATTAGACTTGATCTCAGCCCAATTGCTCAATCAAATTGAGCTAATTAGCAATCTAATTAATAGTCAATCCTCTTGCAATACTTGCATTAGATCAAATATCAATCACATTGATAGTTTGACCTTAGAACGATTCTCAATTATAGATTAACCATCTGATCAGGTTACAACCTCTTATGTATGTGATCTCATATGTTTGAATCTAAGCTGGTAGCATAAAAATTAATTTCTGTACCAATTAAAATAACTATCTAGCAAGGTATCCGACGTCCGGATAGGTCGATAGTATACAAAGCAACATTCTTAGAACCCTGACCTATGGTCATCGTATAATTCATCCCTATGATCAATAATGCTTAAGATGATTTTGAGTACGCTGTCAAGACTCATACAAGTTATCTCTATTATGTCTCAAAATTTTGCAAATTTTATGACTCCTTACAAGGATTACCCAGGCCTAAGTTTTACTAAATTGAAACACAATGAGTTATTCTCTTCCTGAAGTTAATCAGGAGTGATCAATCCTATCTTGACTTACACACTGACTCTATAAGTACTTGACTGTATCTAAAAATCTTTTGAATCTATTTTAGAAATATAGGCAGTCCGGCACCAAAGTATAATAAGTTATTTGCAAGTCACCGTGGTGATCTCAGGTTGGAGGGATACTTATATCCATTAGTCTTAGCTAGCTACTCTTAATAGTAGAGTACTATATTGATCATGTTCAGTGTAGATGTACTTCTACATCTCACTTGGATGCCATACTAGTGTCTCCACATCACTTGGTTACGAGATCAACTAATGCATATGACATACAATGTTCTACACTCGATAAGTTATCATTCTCATTAATAACTTATCATTTGATCGTGAATAGTTTAAGAACCATCCGATAAATTTTTCTTTATCGATTAATTGTGGTTCTAAAAACTTCATCATAATTTAGGAGTTCATTTAAGAAAGATAGAACTTTTATGATGTACTAGCCAAATAATTATTATTATTAGATAATTCATATACTAATTTCAATCATCTACCACTTAGATGATTGATTTTTGGATACATTTTTCAATAGGCCCTTATATATGTTTAAGATTGGTTGTATGCTTCCTCCTTTTCAATCAATATTGAAGAGTCCTTAGAAGATTTTGAGAGACTAGAAGAAGGTAAAGGAATATTTTTGTACATTATTCATATCATTTTATTCTAAATTTAAATTATTTATCTTATTTATGAATTTTTCATGCAAGATTTATGCAACATGTAACTGATGGAGCATGTACCAAGTTGAGAAAATGATGGAAGTCCTTTAAAGACTGTGAAGAAGTATGCAACTTCGCTGGCTTTTATGTGTTAAAGATTTTTTCTAAAAATATATACACTTTAATACTTATTTAATTCTTATCACCTTTTCAGATTTGATCAAAATTCAAGCTAAAAGTCTCTTTTGCTTTCCTTTCTCTTTGGATCATCTAAAAAGAACTTGAAGAAGCTATTGCTATGCTCCATGTGGAGATATTGTCCCATGTTGCTTTTATGTTTCAAGTTTAGTTTCTTTTACATATTATCGAACTTATTATATTTAGGTGATGTAGTTTTTGTTAAAAATCTAGAACTTATGTTTTTGACATGATGCTATTCTAGCATAACTTGCTGCATCCTTTAGTATTAAAATTTATATTTTTTATTTCTTATCTACTACTATTATAATTTTACTTATTAAATATAGGGTGATATTGTAGAGTACCTATAAGTAATATATGTTTTGAATTCATATAACTTTCTTTTGAACTATGATTTAAATTGCTGTCTAATGTATGTAAAAGTCCAAAAATCCAGTCCAATCCAATCCAAATTTTTTGGACTGGATTGAATTGGACTAGTAGAGTATTTGGTTTGATTTTAGAGCCAAGTTTTCAAATCCAAAATATTTTGGATTGGAGTTGGATTTAGATATAATCCAATCCAATCCAATCCAATCCATTTACATCCTTATTAAGACTGAGTCGGCTCTCCTTTTTCTTGAGTCAGCTAAATTCTAGACTTAGTCAGCTATCTTAATTATAGGATCGGCTTAGAAAAATACTTTGAATTTTCATTTTTCTATCTTAATTCTATGTCTAAGACTTGGCCTGCTATCCAAAAATATGAGTCGACCAAGATCCTATCTTAGTTGACTAAGATAAAAATATGGTTGGCTAAGAAACTTATTCTGATTCTTTATGATTTATGTCTTTCCTTGGATGGATACTAGGTCAACTTAATTCCGTGCGAAGCATGCTTCAAGATGTTTTGGAGAGCTTTTCTTGATCACTCTTATTCGAGGCTAGATTTGCCTTCTCAAACTAAATTTGTGTATGTGTGGACTTGTTGAGAGGTACTTCTAGTCTCGATATTTTTTTGAAATATTTAATTTCTTTGGTTCCAACTAAAAGTCTTAAGTTTGGAAACTTGAATTTTTTGAGAGAACTTCTTTTTGAGTAAGCCAATTGAGCATATTGAAAAATCTTACAATCACTCTCCAATATATCATTAGTAACTATAATTTATACTCAAACACTTTTGACATTATCAAAATCAATTCTAGGGCTACACTTTCTTTCAAAATTTTTGGCACATCATAAAAAAAGGAGGTTATTCAAGTCGGCTATCATTTTTGTTCAACTACTCATATGCACATACGATGGAAGCAAACTTACGTGGCCATGATTTTGAAAGCTACAAGATCTTCTGCTGCAACAAATTTTCAACTTATTAATCTCTATAACATGGTTTATAAGGTGGCTGCTATTCTAGTGAATCGATTAAAATTGCTCATGTTTGGATTGATTTTAGCTAAAAAAGCATTATGGACAATATTTTAGTATTTCAAAAACTTATGCATTCCTTGTCTAAAGCCTTTCAGAGTCATAGCCTCTCGATGCTTAAAATTGATATGGAAAATGCATTTGATTGTATAAAATAGTCATATCTATCTCGAGTTTTGCAGCAACTAAGATTTTATAAAATGGTTATCAGTTGGATTATGGCTTATGTTAGACTATGTATCACTTATCAACAGGACTCCTACTACTTGGTTCAAGATGCATTGTGGACTATGACTAGATTGTCCATTATCATCTTTCCTCTTTATTCTCTGCTCTAAAATATTCTTCTAATCATTCATATAGCTGTCCAATGTAAATTTCTTAATGTTCAAACCTCAACTATGTAGACTGTCACTTTTTCATGTGTTGTTTGTTGATGATTGTATGTAATTATCGCATAAGCTTCAGTTTGTGATATTCTTTATCTTAAATTGCTTCTTGATGCTTATGAATATTACTCAAGTTAGACAGTTAACCTTTTCAAATCTTATATCATTTCAACCCCTTTATACTGATTGATATAAGGAGTTTATCGCTCATATTTTCTCAATGCCTAATTAAAGAGGGAGTTTGGACATACTTGGCAATTCCAATATCAAGTAAAAAGCTTAAGGTGGCTTATCTTAACTTTTTTAAAAGAAAATTTTTTTAAGACAAGTTGTGGGCTAGAGTATCGGATTGGAAGTAGAAAGCTCTTCCTATGGTGGAAAGAGCAATCTTTCTTCAATATATATTCCTCCATACCTATCTATACTATGTCTTGTGTTTTCATTCTACATTTTGTGCTCAAAGAAATTGAGCATAAATATCAAGCTTTCTTCTAAGGTCACTCTTCTGATCAACATGGCACATGTCTTCTATCTTGGCAAATTATTTATTTATCTAAATCATGTAGTGGATAAGGCCCTCGGTCAATTCTTTATACTAAACAGATCTTCATGATTAAATTGGTTGCTAACCTACTTATAAATCCCACCATTTTATGGGCTCAAGTATCGATCTCTACTAGATATTCATTTTCTATGTCCTAAATCTCTTACACAAAGCCCCATCATTGTTCTACTATTTAGCAAAAAATCTGCAATCATGCTCAAAAGATTCAACATAAATTTGTTCAATCAATAAGGCAAGGGCAATCTATTGATGTTTGGTCTCATCTTTAGATTTCTGCTATTCGATTAAATCAGAGGCCTACTTATATAGATACTATATGTGATCTTACTTATTATTGGGACTATAGTAATGCGATGCTTGTGTATAGTAAAGATATTGCTCTCCTTCTGTTAGATATATGTGCCCTAGAAGCCAGAATTGGCTGACACTTGTAATACACTTCTAGGGGCAAAATTGTAATTTTGACTATAATTAATAAATGGGTTATTTTCTATCACACATGTGTATTTAGTGTCTGTGATACATCCTTTGAGTTAATGGTAATGATAATTCATATTTTCAAGAGTTGAAAATTTAAGACATGAATAATCATTATTAACTCATAAACAGCTCCCGACCATAGGATCATCACGAGGATGGTGATTGATCCGGAAGGTTGGTGTACGATCGCTTCTCTTTAGTAGATGAGTCTTGAGTCTACGGTGTGGAGACACCGGAGCGAGAGTACAGGTACTCGTTAGAGAACGAGGGCACTGAGCGTGACCACCTCGAGTAGTCATTAGGGAGTCTACCTTCTCGTCAATGACTGACTCGATGCTGCAGTAGTGTGTCTGGTTCTTTGACCTGAGATGCATCGGCAGTTCACCTTGAGGGTGTTATAGTTTGACTACACCATTACTCGGTCTCCTAGCCATATGGAACCCTGAGGTGTATGTTGGCTATGACATGTTCATTGTAGGAACTGGATTGCATCAAGATGGGATCTATCTACCTCGGTGGTAGAGGAGTAGCCCTATGATGATCATGAGAATCAAGTCCTGAAGCCCATGGCCATGGCAGAGTGAAATAATAGAAAGAGTTTCTATTTAGATTTTCACATTGGACTCGAATCGAATGATTACATCATATGACAGAGACTAGGGTTTGACGAGTTCACCTTAACCCTAATCTGATCGGGGCTCAAGATAGAAGAACTGAATCACACAGGTAGCTGCACCAAGAGGTTCGCATTCAGCTCTGATGGGTTGCCACCATATACTGCTAGGTGTCACTGGTGGATTTTGGGAGCAATTAGAATGATTTAGATGATCGATCATTCTAGCTGTTCGAATCAGAAGAGTTCTGATCCATCGAAAGGAGTTTCGATGATGTCGATGATAGAGATCATGACATATCCCATTACCATACAGAACTGAACCTAACTGGGTCACACAAACAAGGGTTTGAATCTGGTGATCATCAATTGAACTAATCTAGTTCAATTGATCTGAATGAGATTCAATTAGGTTCAAGGAAATCGTGCTAGCACTCGATTGAACCTAACGTTCTTCTTTTGCTATCATAAATAAGTTGTCCTGTCTGAGCCAAAGGAGTTTGTGCTCAAACAGAAGGCCTTCATATGGTCTGACTGGAGGTTGTCCAAGTCAGAATAGGTTGTCTTATTTGTAAGACATTACCTGCCATTTTTGGTCACCTGCCATTTCTTGTTCTTTGACTTTGGTCAAAAGTCTACCTTTGACTGGTCAAACGTTGACCATTCACCCTTTGACTTTTGACCACATGTCATGCACCTATTGGAGAGCTGGTGGGGGCTTGTCCCCCTGCCAGAACCTGGCAAGGAGAAGGGCGCACGCCAAGGGTGGCGTGAGCCCAAGTAGGAGGCGCCTAGGAGTCCTTGTTGGACAAGGACTCCATCTCCCTTTAGGATTCCAATGAGAGTTCTTCTAAGAATCCAGTTTGACTGGTCCAAGGCACTCTCCAAGTAGGAATCCAGGGGACTCTAATCCCACCAATCAGATTTAGATCTGATTTCACAAAGGGTTGTGATTGGTTGGGAGGAAGATGACTTGGATCACGCTTAGTCTATATAAGAGACCCAGCGCCCAAGTGAAATAATAATGAAAAAATAATCAAGAAGCAATCTTCCCACGCCCCAAGGCTGCCTCTCTCCCCTTTCTCCACGCCATACTCTCATCTCCCCTTGCTCTCCACGTCCAAAAGTGTTTTGGATTTGGATTGGTGCGATTTAGATCAAGAAAAGGAGATCAAAAGCAAGAAGGCTGCGCTGCTGCGAAGAACGACTGCAGATCTTCAAAAGGAGTTTTGAAGATCCTCCAGATCAGATCCAGATCTGATTTTTGGAGGCGTGATAGAGAAGAAGAGGATCTCCAGATCCAGCCCGAGTGGATACCGGTAGAGGCCAGGCGCTTGCGTGGCTTGATCCAGAACCTTCCGCTGCAAACAGGATCATCAACAGGGTAATAGGATTACCCTATTCAGGTAAATTGAATGTGATTTAATTTATCCTTTTCATTTAATTTTTATTAAATAAATAAGAATCAGATCTGAAGCATCCCTGATCTGATACAGATCTAAGAGAAAAAAAATTTTGAAATATATCTCTTGATCTGATCAGATCTGAACGAACCTGGTCAGGGAAATCAGGATTTCCCTTCAAGTGGTATCAGAGCCATGGTTCTAAAAATAGTTTAGATCTGATTTTTAATTTTATTTTAATTAAAAATAACGTGATTTCAGATGTCACATGAGATGTGATCAGATCTGAAATCAGGAAAATTAAAATTAAATGATTTGGATCTAAGAACATGAAGATATGCATGACTAGTTCTAGTATAGAATAGTTCTATAGAATAGTTTTGCATGTCTTTGATTTAATATGATTAAATCATATTTTAGATCTTCTTATTTACTGTTTTCTGATATTATAAGTGTTATAATAACATCTGATAAACAGCAAATAAAAATTATTTAATTTTAAATATCATATGAGATATGATAGATGCATGACTAGACTAGTTGTAGAATAGTTCTACATAATTGTCTAGATTAGAATTTATTTTGATTAGATCAATTTAAATCTAATTTTTTCAGATTATTATGTGATAATTTAGATCTGAAAACATGCATGATTATGATACATGAGATGTATGCAAAATATGCCATGGTTAGATCTAAATTTGTATATGAGATATATGATATAGATCTATAACTGTTTTGTAGTATTGAATGTTTATTGAATGTTCCTGATTAAGGCGTTCCTCTTGGCCGTCCGGTCATAAGAACGAAGAAGGGTTTAAAGGCCCTCTCTTCCCATTCGATGGGGTGTTCTTATGATGTGTAGGGGTGCTGCGCGTTCGTCCTTAATCAGAAACCCAAAACTTACTTTCTGCAAAACCCTAGATCCTGAAACCCTAGGATTTATTGTGCATATTTTGTTTATGAACCCTACTTAATTAAGAATTAAGTTTATGGAATATTAATTAGGTCTAAAATTGAGAATTTCAGATCTAAGACATATTCATAATACTGGGTTCGGGCTTGGGTAGCTCAATTAGGTCTAAGCGGTTGATCAAACCGAATCAAGAGTTGGTTAGATGGGATCAACAATGCTTAAATTGACCAGCCTAATAGGATTAAGTCTGGGTCAAGATCGAGTCACGATCAAGCAAGACCTAATTAGGCTCAGAGGTTAGAGTCTGGATTGTAGGCTAACCCAATTGGTTCTGACTCAACAATTTGGTGTCTAAGGTAAGTTTGGCACAGACGACCGACTGGTTTTTAATTGGAAGCTACTCGACCTGAATGCGTTCTTGTGCGAGTTAATGGCATATTCCTTCCACCGGTCTCACTTACCTGGCCATATCTGTTGACACAGTTCTGATCTGAGGTGGTCAATAATCCGAGCTGACCCATGCCACTAGGTTAGTCATAATTGTTATGACTAAGCCAAGTCTAGTTTAATGAGACCTGAATCAATTCTCCCTAAGAAAAGATTAAGTCCGAGGTCTTCCACCATTGTAGATGTGCGGGCCCTTCCCGGGGTTGATTGTTCTCGGCTGGATACAGTGGCTCAGTTGCACCGGGAAGACGCAACCATGTCTATTAGGCATTGGATGCTATGGGCTGGAGGATGAGTTGGGCTCAATATTCCGGATACGGTGAGAGACCCAATTAGGAACCCAGTCTATGCAAATGGTGGGTCTGACTTAACTAAGGAGTGGATCAATATTCCGGATACGGTGAGATTCATGAATTAGAGACCAAGTTTGGGTGCACCATGATTAGAGAATCATTGAACAAGAGTTGTTCACTCATTGGCTAACCCATCACCAATAACTGTTAGGTGAGGTGATGAGTCAGTTGGTGAGACCGCACCACCCACTAGAAATCATTCAATCGCGGAGATTTTCGCATCTCTACAGAGGGAGTGTAGGGATCCGAGAAAATAGTGGGAGCTAATTTGTTTAAAAATAAAATCCCTAAACAAATTGGTCAAGTCAAAATTACAGTATCTAACTAGAATCTTTGACTCTCTACAGGAAAATGTCTGCGTCCAACCCACTGGCACGTATCCTAGACACACATAGACTGACTGGACCCAATTATAAAGATTGGCTCAGGAACTACAAAATTGTTTTGGGTTCCGAGAAGTTAACACATGTTTTGGACCAGGACCCTCCCACCTTACCAGCTCGTCCATCCACTGAACAGAGAGCGTCTCTGGAAAAATGGATTGACGAAGATAATAAGGCCAGATACTACATGTTGGGCTCGATGTCTGATGAGCTCCAGCGCCAACATGAAGATATCGGGACTGCTCGCCAAATGTTGGCTCACCTGCAGGAGATGTTTGGTGAACAGAGTCGCGCAGCCAAATATCAAGTCACGAAATGACTTTTTAAGGCTAAGATGCGTGATGGGCAGTCAGTCCAAGATCACTGTCTGACAATGATCAAGGACATGGAAGAGCTTGAGAAGCTCGGTGTGAAGTTGGACTTGGACTTGCAGAATGATATTATTCTGCAATCCTTGACTGATGCATATGGGCAATTCATCATGAATTACCACATGCATAAACTTCAAAATTCCTTGGCCGAAGTTAATGAATATGCTGGTTACCGCTGAGCTTTCTATGAAAGGTTCTAAAGGCTCAGTTCTTGCTATGGAACGGACTTCTTCCAAAAGAAAGTCTTATGGAAAGAAAAAGAAGTCTGTGAAAAAGCAAAAGGTGGAAGGATCAAAGAAGAAGAAGGCAGAACCGAAGAAAAAGGCCGATGGCAAAGGAAAGTGTTTCCATTGCAACAGCGACGGCCATTGGAAGCGGAACTGCCCTACTTACCTGGCCACCCTGAAGAACAAGAAGGAAGGTCCTTCTGGAGGTATGCTCGTTATTGAGTCTAACCTTACGGTTTCTTCTGCATCCAGTTGGGTGCTTGACTCTGGTTCTAGTGCTCATCTGTGCACTTCTATGCAGGGTCTTGAGGATAGCAGGAGGCTGAGGGATGGAGACATGATCCTACGCATCGGTAATGGAGCAAGAGTTGCTGCAGTAGCCGTGGGAACATACCCTCTTCGATTACCATCTGGTTTAGACTTAGTTTTGAAAGACTGTTATTATGTGCCTGCAGCTAGCAGGAATTTGATTTCTGTTTCATGCTTAGCACAAGAAGGCTATGTGATTCACCTTCTTTAAGGACCATTGTAACATTCTTTATGAAAGAAATAAAATTGCAAATGGTTTCCTTATTAATGGTCTTTATCAGCTACATATTGATGTACCTGTTCTAACTATCGAGCAAAACGTGAATGCCAAACGACCTAGGGATAGTCCAAACGACAGATATCTATGGCACCTGAGATTAGGTCATATAGCAGAAGATAGGATCAACAAATTGGAGAAAAATGGGCTATTGAGTCCATTGACTTTCCGAGTCATATCCAACTTGTGAATCTTGTCTTCAAGGCAAAATGACTAAACTCCCTTTTGTTGGACATGGGGAGAGGGCCACAGATCTCCTTGCCCTAGTACATACTGATGTGTGCGGCCCATTTGATGTGCCGGCTAGAGGCAATTTTGTCTACTTCATTACCTTTACCGATGATCTGTCTAGGTATGGGTATGTGTATCTTATGAGACACAAAGTCTGAAGCTTTTGAAAAGTTCAAAGAATTCAGACATGAAGTAGAAAAACAAACTGGAAAAACCCATTAAGGTTCTTCGATCAGATCGAGGAGGTGAATACCTTAGCCGGGAATTCCTAGACTATCTTAAGGAAAATGGCATAGTCTCTCAATGGACTCCACCAGGAACACCTCAACTCAACGGGGTTTCAGAACGGAGAAATCGGACTCTATTGGATATGGTTCGATCCATGATGAGCTTCACAGACCTCCCTGATTTTCTTTGGGGACATTCATTGTTAACTTCAATTTATCTACTGAATAGGGTTCCCTCTAAAACCGTTCCTACCACACCGTATGAGATATGGCACGGTAAGAAACCAAGTCTGAGTCATCTCAGAATTTGGGGTTGTCCGGCTCATGTCAAAAGACAACAAGCGGACAAGTTAGAGTTTAGGTCCTTTAGAGCTCGATTCATAGGATATCCTAAAGAGTCATTAGGATACTATTTCTACATTCCAGAAGACCACAATGTGATTGTGAGTCGACATGCCATCTTTCTTGAAAAATAGTTTATTCAAGATAGTGGCATTGGAAAGCAGATTAAGCTTGATGAGAAAGTCTCACAAGCAGAAACGAGCTAAGGACCAAGTGGAACCAAATCAGGTTGAGCCAATAAGAACACTACCTCCTCCACCTCGTAGATCGGAAAGAGTTTCCCGTCCCCCTGAAAGATACTTAGGTATTATTTCAGAGGATGTAGAGGAAATGTTCCTCATAGGTAATGGTGCTCATGGTGATGATCCCAAAACCTACAACGAGGCGATATCAGATATCGACTCCGAGAAATGGCTTGAGGCAATGAAGTCAGAAATTGACTCGATGCACTCAAACCAAGTCTGGACCTTGGTAGATCCACCAGAAGGTATAGTACCTATTGGGTGTAAATGGATCTTCAAGAGAAAGATTGGTGCAGATGGGAATGTGGAGACATTCAAGGCTAGACTAGTGGCAAAAGGTTATAGTCAACGTGAAGGCATTGACTATCAGGATACCTTTTCCCCAGTGGCTATGCTAAAATCCATCCGCACATTGCTTGCTGTTGCAGCCTATTTCGATTATGAAATATGGCAAATGGACGTGAAAACGGCATTCCTAAATGGATATCTTGAGGAAGATATCTATATGGAACAGCCGCTAGGTTTCACATCCAGTGATACTGATCACAAGGTTTGCAAGCTGCAAAGGTCCATATATGGACTTAAGCAAGCATCTCGGAGCTGGAACACTCGTTTCAATGATGTGATCAAAAAGTTTGGTTTCATCAAAAATGAAGAGGAACCATGTGTTTTCAAAAGGGTCAGTGGGAGCGCTGTTGTCTTCCTCGTATTGTACGTGGATGACATCCTCCTTATTGGGAATGATATTCCCATGTTGACATCAGTCAAGATGTGGTTGTCCTAAGGAATTCTCCATGAAAGACCTAGGTGAAGCATCCTTTATTCTAGGAATTAAGGTCTATAGGGATAGACCGAATAGGATGCTAGGACTTTCACAGAAGATGTACATAGAGGAAGTACTAAAGAGGTTTAGTATGGAAAACTCTAAGAGGGGATTAATACCCTTCAGACATGGTATTCATCTTTCCAAGAAGATGTGCCCCAGCACACCTGAGGAAATAGAACGCATGAGCAAGATCCCTTATGCTTCTGCAATAGGGAGCCTCATGTATGCCATGCTATGTACACGACCTGATATAGCCCATGCTGTGAGTGTCACAAGCAGATATCAGTCAAATCCAGGTGAAGAACACTGGACTTCTGTGAAATGTATCCTTAAGTACTTGAGAAGAACTAAGGATATGATGTTGGTCTTTGGTAATGGAGAACTCCAAGTCCAGGGATACACAGACTCGGACTTCATGTCGATATAGATGATCGAAAGTCGACATCTGGAAGTCTGTTTGTGTGCAATGGTAGCTGTCAGCTGGAAGAGTTCCAAGCAAACTGTGATAGCAGATTCCACCATGGAAGCAGAATATAGCTGCATCAGAGGCTGCGAAGATTCTGGTACAAGAAGTTTGCTGCAGAAATTGGAGTAATGCCATCAGATGCCATTCCTCTTTACTGCGACAACAATGGCGCCATAGCCCTTGCTAAGGAGCCGAGGTCTCACCAGAAGTCCAAGCACATTGAGCGGCGATACCATCTCATCCGCGATTACCTTGAGAAAGGTTACGTTGAGGTCAAGAGAGTCAACTCCACAGATAATGTGGCAGACCCACTTACAAAGCCGTTGGGCCAGCAGAAGATCGAAGCCCACCTTGAGAAGATGGGACTTAGACTTGTAGCCAATTGGCTTTAGGACAAGTGGGAGATTGTTAGATATATGTGCCCTAGAAGCCAGAATTGGCTGACACTTGTAATACACTTCTAGGGGCAAAATTGTAATTTTGACTATAATTAATAAAATGGGTTATTTTCTATCACACATGTGTATTTAGTGTCTGTGATACATCCTTTGAGTTAATGGTAATGATAATTCATATTTTCAAGAGTTGAAAATTTAAGACATGAATAATCATTATTAACTCATAAAATAGCTCCCGACCATAGGATCATCACGAGGATGGTGATTGATCCGGAAGGTTGGTGTACGATCGCTTCTCTTTAGTAGATGAGTCTTGAGTCTACGGTGTGGAGACACCGGAGCGAGAGTACAGGTACTCGTTAGAGAACGAGGGCACTGAGCGTGACCACCTCGAGTAGTCATTAGGGAGTCTACCTTCTCGTCAATGACTGACTCGATGCTGCAGTAGTGTGTCTGGTTCTTTGACCTGAGATGCATCGGCAGTTCACCTTGAGGGTGTTATAGTTTGACTACACCATTACTCGGTCTCCTAGCCATATGGAACCCTGAGGTGTATGTTGGCTATGACATGTTCATTGTAGGAACTGGATTGCATCAAGATGGGATCTATCTACCTCGGTGGTAGAGGAGTAGCCCTATGATGATCATGAGAATCAAGTCCTGAAGCCCATGGCCATGGCAGAGTGAAATAATAGAAAGAGTTTCTATTTAGATTTTCACATTGGACTCGAATCGAATGATTACATCATATGACAGAGACTAGGGTTTGACGAGTTCACCTTAACCCTAATCTGATCGGGGCTCAAGATAGAAGAACTGAATCACACAGGTAGCTGCACCAAGAGGTTCGCATTCAGCTCTGATGGGTTGCCACCATATACTGCTAGGTGTCACTGGTGGATTTTGGGAGCAATTAGAATGATTTAGATGATCGATCATTCTAGCTGTTCGAATCAGAAGAGTTCTGATCCATCGAAAGGAGTTTCGATGATGTCGATGATAGAGATCATGACATATCCCATTACCATACAGAACTGAACCTAACTGGGTCACACAAACAAGGGTTTGAATCTGGTGATCATCAATTGAACTGATCTAGTTCAATTGATCTGAATGAGATTCAATTAGGTTCAAGGAAATCGTGCTAGCACTCGATTGAACCTAACGTTCTTCTTTTGCTATCATAAATAAGTTGTCCTGTCTGAGCCAAAGGAGTTTGTGCTCAATCAGAGGCCTTCATATGGTCTGACTGGAGGTTGTCCAAGTCAGAATAGGTTGTCTTATTTGTAAGACATTACCTGCCATTTTTGGTCACCTGCCATTTCTTGTTCTTTGACTTTGGTCAAAAGTCTACCTTTGACTGGTCAAACGTTGACCATTCACCCTTTGACTTTTGACCACATGTCATGCACCTATTGGAGAGCTGGTGGGGGCTTGTCCCCCTGCCAGAACCTGGCAAGGAGATGGGCGCACGCCAAGGGTGGCGTGAGCCCAAGTAGGAGGCGCCTAGGAGTCCTTGTTGGACAAGGACTCCATCTCCCTTTAGGATTCCAATGAGAGTTCTTCTAAGAATCCAGTTTGACTGGTCCAAGGCACTCTCCAAGTAGGAATCCAGGGGACTCTAATCCCACCAATCAGATTTAGATCTGATTTCACAAAGGGTTGTGATTGGTTGGGAGGAAGATGACTTGGATCACGCTTAGTCTATATAAGAGACCCAGCGCCCAAGTGAAAAAATAATCAAGAAATAATCAAGAAATAATCAAGAAGCAATCTTCCCACGCCCCAAGGCTGCCTCTCTCCCTTTTCTCCACGCCATACTCTCTTCTCCCCTTGCTCTCCACGTCCAAAAGTGTTTTGGATTTGGATTGGTGCGATTTAGATCAAGAAAAGGAGATCAAAAGCAAGAAGGCTGCGCTGCTGCGAAGAACGACTGCAGATCTTCAAAAGGAGTTTTGAAGATCCTCCAGATCAGATCCAGATCTGATTTTTGGAGGCGTGATAGAGAAGAAGAGGATCTCCAGATCCAGCCCGAGTGGATACCGGTAGAGGCCAGGCGCTTGCGTGGCTTGATCCAGAACCTTCCGCTGCAAACAGGATCATCAACAGGGTAATAGGATTACCCTATTCAGGTAAATTGAATGTGATTTAATTTATCCTTTTCATTTAATTTTTATTAAATAAATAAGAATCAGATCTGAAGCATCCCTGATCTGATACAGATCTAAGAGAAAAAATTTTGAAATATATCTCTTGATCTGATCAGATCTGAACGAACCTGGTCAGGGAAATCAGGATTTCCCTTCACCTTCTATTTCACTTAAAAATATGTCTCATATTATTCATGGTTGATGACCTTGTCATAATTCTTCTAAGTTCTCATGGATTTAGAACTTGCCCATACCCACATGGCTTTATTTCTTTTGTTGGAACCTTCAATGGCAATGACTGCTCTATCAAGCACTCTTGCTTACTTGGAGCATGCTTCCTTCTAGACCATTAAATTGTGACCTTTGTACTTGTTGTGCTAAGGCTTGCTAGCACTCTATTGTTATATATGCCTTTGTTGATAATTGTTCGATCCTTTTATCTCAAGGACTCACTACCTTCAAACCAATCTCCTTACCAGTATTGCTAGATTTTCTAGCTGATGCCTTAGTTGGGAAGGAGGTGCACGTAGTGTTTGATACATTAAATATGTGATTGCTTCAATAGTAGCATCATATAACAGATAGCTTGGTGAGACTTTGTCAAGGTTTTTATGAAGACATATTTCATTTATCTATTCCATATCTACCCACTATTGGCACTTAATCAAAGATCTAGGGTGCCTCCCGACTAATTCACTAGCCTTATCTTTCCTCAACCTTTATTTCTTGGGTACCCCTTTCCTTTAGAGTGCTGATAATTAACTTCGATGGAGCTTTGAGAAACCAACAGGCAAGGTGCTATGCTTTTTGCAAGTGGCAAATGGTTAGCTCACTATTCATTATCCTATGCTGAATTAGTGGCCATCTAGCTTGGGTTATCTATGCTCCTTACTCATTGCACCCGATAAGAAGTTTAGTTGCAAAGGGATTCAGCTATTGTTATGGCTTGGATTAATGGATCTTTTTATAGTAAGGCAGCTTATTCTATGTTATTACAGTATATCTTACATTGGTAGCTTTTCTTTACCAATTTTAGGTATCTCATATTAGAAGATAATCAGGCCACCGATTGGTTAGCTGAGCATTCATTATTTGATGATTTCCTAGTTTTGGCACTAGAGAAGATTCCTCCTCTGGTTTAGATACTGGTTATGAATGCCTATTCTATATCATTTTGTAAACATGGTTAAGTGGTGGCATTTTACTAATGCCTCATGTACTAATGATACCTTGTTATGGTTACTTACTATAACATCATAGTATAGTTATTTTATTAGAAAAAATGTACAATCTTTTTTCATCCATCAATCCTTGCTTATTAGTTTTTTTTTTTTCAATAATTT
Organism: Cocos nucifera; assembly: GCA_006176705.1. Taxonomy (NCBI): domain Eukaryota; kingdom Viridiplantae; phylum Streptophyta; class Magnoliopsida; order Arecales; family Arecaceae; genus Cocos; species Cocos nucifera. Next base: position 20,350 of record QRFJ01000238.1, on the reverse strand, counting down.
CTTATCCTTATGATGCTCGCACCTTTTTTGCACTACAAGTAAACCTTCAAAATACTTAATTATGGAGGGGCACTAAGAGATAACAAAAAGATTTAAAAGGAAGGCAAGGCTCTAAATAGCATCCCCAGTATATTAATTAATAGAGTTAGATTTGCTCTTCAATAGCAAAGATAGCTTATTGAATAACTTTCATATGAGATATTATAGGAAGTGCTCTTTCCTACTTTCCCACATTTTTTAGTTTACAATCATCCTTATTTTTCAAGAGCACAAGTCTCCCACCAACTTAAAAAGTTTAGCATTGATTGGCTTCCTTATCTTTTAGAACCCCTACATCTAAAGTCCAAAATAATAAAATTTTTAGAGCTAGTAGCTCGCAAATCATATTATCTATAAATTCAAAAAATATTAAGGAGCAATAATTTTAAAATCTCACTCTCTCATTGTCTCGAGAGGAGCAAATCTATATCCTTGCATTGATAGTGTTGTAATTGATTTATAATTCGAGTTTTATTTTCAGATAGATCTTTTGAAGACTTTTGAAGAATGAAACAAGTCAATCACATGTGATTTATATACAAAATAAAATTATTCAAAATAAAATGAATAAGGAAAACTCATGTGGGCTGGGTAAACTCCTTAATTGCAAATTTGCATGTAATATCACATATAAAATTTAATGACCATGTCTTAAATGTTGTGTCATATGTAAAATATGATGGACCTTCTCTAGTCCGAACCAGACCATTCTATTGAGCGATTAGACTATAGAATCTTCTAAGAAAATTTGAAATTACCTATTTGCAAGATGCTTTTGTATAAAGCAATTTACATAACCCTAGATCCATCCTATTTGCAAGTCCTATTTGAATAATTTTCAAATTTCTGATTTATGCATATGACCATTAGTTTGGATTGCAAAAATAATTGGCACCATAAGATCTAAATCTAAACTTCTCCTCTAAATAAAATCAAAGTTTCATGATGACAACATCCCATCACATAAATTTAGAGATTGAAAAACCATCACATATACCTAATAAATTATAGCAAGGTTCAAAGCCTTTAAAGTCTATTGATAGGGTACAAAGGCACCAAATAACATCTGCATTAATAGGGTAAAGGCATTTCCCAAGTCTAATCATTTTTTCAAGGCATTACCTCCTACAGAGCCTATTGACACATTGATGGTTCATAAATGTTCCACAACGATTATTTTCGGTTACTTCAGACACCACCATCTTGCTTATACATTTCAAAATAGAATAGATTGTTGTTAAACAAAAAGCTAAGACATGCCAAAAGAAATAAATAAATAGGTAAATATTGTATTTCTATGGATTAGTGTTCATTGTAGATATATTTATTGATATGTTGCTTTAAATAGTCAGTAGATACATATAATATTAATAAATTATTTAGAGTGTTTTCATTTGACTAATGCAAGATGCTTTACATACACACTATCATACTTATGTTTTAGGCCAACCATACTATTTAATAAGCTTATTGAACACTAAGAATAATATATTTAATTTATAAGCTTTTTGAGAACCCTTGTTTAGCTTAAGCTTACCATTGTGCCCACCAAAAATCAAATCTATGGAGATCCATTTTCTTAAATGACTTGCTCAAAATTTGCAATCTCATGATAATTTGAAAGCATTGTTCTTCTATAAAATGAAAATATGACTAGAAGATGCATAGATGATGAATAAACTTTCTCACTCCCAAGAACTATGATTGAATGATATTAAAATTCCATGAGTGCAAACTAAATGGACATTTCAACATGATATTTATTTTTTGGTATAGAATATTATTGATAGGGAATCAGGTGGTTAAATATTTTGCATAAACAAACACTGAAACTAATGGTATGATACTATTGTTTGAATGAGAAAGGCAACATTGATCTAATAGGTTATGACAAGTTGATTATTTTCTAACTAAAATGAATCTATGTTATACCCCATAAAGAAATTATAAGACTTATATATGGAATTTTTATACCATCCTTTGCATGCAAGATATTAGTGACAGCATTTTATGAGATCCAAAATTACCTATCAAAGAACATATGGTGGACAAAGTACATTTTAGTACTAGCATTAGTAAAGCAATATATATATATATATATATATATATATATATATATATATATATATATATATATATATATAGATAGATAGATAGATAGATAATTTTTGATGATAATGTTAATCATTTGATAGAGAGGAAAGGAGGGTAGTTAAATACCTGAGATGATGGCAAGGAGAAATATAAGAAGGTAAGAGGTGTAAGATAGCTTAGCCATGTTCTTAGAAAAATTGTTTAGTAGTTTTGCCGGTGCCAAATCATTGATGCAATTTTCAAAATCATATATGAATAGTTACAAGATGCCTGTTAATATAATTTAATAGTTATCATCCAGTCAAGGAAATTCTCTATATTGAGCTTTCTATGAAATCCAAAAAACTTATCTTTGATGTTGAAGAACATATGGTGCTCTTCCTCAAGTGGAGGAAAGCGACCGACCTCTACTCAGAGCACAATCATTGAAAGGGTTGACGAGGTGCTTAAAAAAATTCTGATTCTCTAACATGGCATTCATTGCCTATCGTACAATCTTGTTCTACCTATTTTCTAACCATCGGCCCTCCATATGTTTTGGATCATTTTCTGGTAATAAGGTATTACAAGTTTTCTGGCAAATCACGACCTCTATATAAATGTCGGAAGCTAAAGAGATTGGAACTACTTTTGCACTAAAATAACATATACAATGATCTTTCACTCAAAGATGGAGAGATCTACCTAATAATAAAGTAAAATAGGAGAAAAGCAACAGAAAAAAAATCTCAAACTCACAAAATAATGGAGCAGTGGAATGGAAATTTATTACAACATAGAAAAATCTCCCTCATAATTTTCTAGGATCTAATTGAAATAAATATGGAAAATAGATATAGAGCATGAATCTCCTCATGATTGGATAGGATTGGGTAGTTAAACTTTTTCTTGCATGTATTTGAGACTTTTTTCCTAATCTTCATTAGTCTTCTAAAACCATCTTGGGCCTAAATATAATAAAAAAAACATCTTTGCTCCTTTGGTCAACCTTTGATCGGGTTGAATGTGTCTACTAGGTAAATATCATGTACTTCACTTTTATTTTCAGGAGAAAATAAACTATGATAAATACTTAATTACCTTACAAATCTTTAGCCTATTCAAAAAAATGAAAAAGATAAATTAGGCTTGGCAATGATTTCTTAAGCATCCATGGCTCAAGATTTACATCTGTAGCGCTTTCGATTGCCTTCCTTTATTTTTTGGTTAAGGCTAGCTTTCTTAAGACAGTTCCCATGCAGATTGAAGTTCTAGTTGACACTTCACATGATATTGAATGTCATCCAGGTCAAGACACAAAGCTGGCTCGAGCCGCAGGAACTTATGCTAAAATAATTAAGGAGCCAGCCCCACAATGTCTTGTGCGGCTACCTTCGGGTGTTGAAAAACTCGTAGATTTCCGATGCCGAGCTACTATTGGTATAGTTTTCAATCCCAACTATGGTGCACGTAAGCTTTTGCGGATCCCTCCTGAAAAGCGGATTAGACACCTCTTCGACCTGAAAAGCGGATTAGACACCTCTTCGAGCTCCCCGAAGTAGGATTGGGTATTAAAACCGTGGTACCACACTATTGATGAAAAGAGAAAACTCCAAGAAAGATATTCTAAAACCGAAATGAAGAACGGCTTCACGAGAACCTGTATATAAAGAAAAACACAGAAATACATAAAGAAAAAATTATATATATATATATTGTGGTATTGGGTGAGAAAAGACAAACAAGCTATGACAAAATGCATCTCAAAGTGGTGTGCTAGGTCTAAATTGATTGAGTTATTTAGCAACTGTTCAAGTAGAAACTATATTGGATGAGCCTTGGAACATTTCTAAATTTTTGGATCTTTGTATAAAGTTTATGTTTTGGCCTTTGTTTTATTTGGAGAATTTCTATTTTTTTATTCTTATTTATATATTTTTCACATGATTATTCATACTTTCTAGTGTGGGCTATGTTCATCTTCTTGATAGACAAAAACTTTGACTTATTTGCTAGTCGTTCAGTTTAAAAAATTCAAAATCTAATGAATAGATAATATTTTCAGCAATTAGATTGTCTTGACCTACTTTTGGTATCTCACCTTTGTTTATCTAACATGGACTTGATATAATCCTTGCCTAGCTCTAGTATGTGAGGAAGATATAGGATTATGATCATTCATTGAAGATGTGACCGACTAGAATGCAAGTCTGAAACTACAAAATGACAAACAACCAAGTGTAATGAATTTGCCAGAATTATTAGGTTCAATATGAAATTTGTCGACTTTAATAGTGTGATGTTTTACCTTCAGTATTGAGTAATGCATTTGTTTTTGCAATTTGATCTGAATTAAAGTTGTACCAATTATTTAGTTTGAAAGCTGATAGATATATTGTCTGATATAACAATATTACCTCATAGCTTTTGGCAATCATTTTATATTTTATGAAGTCATTTTATGCTATTTATACTTATGCTACATCAGGCTTGATTATATAAGTACCTCATCTTTTTTTTTTTTTGTCATCAAAATTAGATTTCTCATTTGGACATTAGCCATATACATGATTCATGTAAATTGTTCTATGTGGTGGTAACATCTGAGTCTTCTTATTACTAATGGTTTCTTTTTTATGATTTATAGGTTATGCTTGCAATGAGATTGCACTCTAGATTCTGCATTTTTCTCATTTATTTATACTCAACTTGGTGAGACTTGTTGATATAAATAAAATTATAGAACTCATTATATAGTAGTGCATTGATGTAAATTTAATTTTGTAATGATAGATGACAATGTTCATACAATAAATGATTAACTAAACCAAATTAATTGAACTATTGGAAAAAATCTAACTGGTCCAATCCAGCAAATTATAATTACTGGCCTAATAAGAGTGTTCAATCTAGTTCAACACCAAGATTAGTAGGATATTGAGTTGGGATCTAATAAGATAAGGTTCACAATATAAAATCAATGGGTCATACCTAATCTATGTCACAGTGTATAAGAATCTAAGCCTTCATGATCCAAAGTGGAAACAAATTATGATGCAATAATAATTCTAACACAATTATTAGGTTGGGTTATTAGGTAAGAGGCCATCACCCTCTTGGCAGGTTACTGCACCACTAATGAGGGTTTTGTAGGTTTTTTTGCTTCTCAACTAAATACAAATTTTTAATTTTTAATTTTTTTTAAAAAGGATAGAGGAAAAGGAACCAATGCAAATCCTAGAAGAAAAGTTCACATAAGCTTACATCAAATCACTACTTGCCTTGGATGCCCTAAGAGACCCAAAGAAGTTGTCTAAAGAATTTAATTACAAAAAAAAATGTGAATTTAACTTTTATATTCCAGCCCATTTTATCATAATTTTTTTGAGGTTCATTATCCTCTCTTCTCCATTTAGTGATACTCCTTAAATCAAAAACAGATTCAAAAACAAAACTTTACACAGCAACCTTATATATATATAGAGAGAGAGAAAGATAGACTAGGCTTCAGTCGATCGAAGCTCAGCCTACATCCGATCGGATCTCTGATCGTTCAATCCACGTACATCTTGGAACATACACCTGAAAAAATGCATCGATTGAAAAAACACAGACGCACGTGCACCTGAAAAAAATTCAGAAAACAAAAGCTTGCTACTACCTGAAAAAAATCTGAAAAAAAAAAGATAAAAAAACCTTAAAAAATCTAAAAAAATATTAGAAAAAAAATTTAGAAAAAAAAATGGGCGCCCTGAAGGCACCTTCAGAAGCCTTTTGCTTTTTTTTTTCTATTTTATATATTTTTTAATTAAAAAGTCTTAAATTTTTTTTATTTTTTTAATTTAAAAAAGTCTTAGAAGAAAAAAGAAAGAGAGGGGGAAGGCGCCTACATAATGAATGTAGGCGCCTATATTCATTATGTAGGTGCTTTCCCACTCTCTCTCTTTTTTCTTTTTTTCTTCTAAGAATTTTTTAAATTAAAAAAAATATAAAAAATAGAAAAAAAATTCAAACGCTCTGAAGGCGCCTACATTTTAAATGTAGGTGCCTTCATGGTGGTTTTTTTTTCCTAAATTTCTTTTCTAGTTTTTTTCTAATTTTTTTTTCTAATTTTTTTTAGATTTTTTTCTTTTTTTTTCAGGCAAAAGCAGACATTTTATTCTAATTTTTTTCAGGCATGCCTGCATCTGTATTTTTTTTCAGCTAAGGCTTTTTTTCAGATGCACGTTCTAAGATACATGTGGATCGAACGATCGGAGATCCCACTGGATATAGATTAGACTCTGATCGATCGAAGTCAAGTCTACCTCTCTCTCTCTCTATATATATAGACAACAATCTTTCTTTAGCAATGACTTAGCATGCCAACAATATCTTGTTGCTAACAATTTTCAAGTAAAAAACACAAGAGATTGGAAAAAGTGCCAACTAAGAAGTCCGAATAAATCATGTTCTTCCAATTTAGTTAAAAATATTCAAACGTTAGAATTAGATTTCTAAACAATGATAAATCCAAAGTCTCATTTATTTCATGCAAACAATTGAAACAATAACTTCTATTGATATGGTAAAATATTTATGAAATAATGACCAAAACGGCTGCATGAAATATGTATTTATGATAAAATAAACCAGTCTGTTGGCAACTTGATATTATTTTGATACTGATGTTTTTAAATGTCAAAAAGATGCTATGCATTTTAGGGTTGCAGTAGCCCATATCGATCACATATTAGTATGGTGCATGTTATGGTACACTCCCAAATGGATACAACTAGCATGGCTTATACATATTATTTTGGTAAAACAATATTGATTGGCAAATTCTTTTGTATTATATTTTTCTTATCATATTAGAAAAGGGTGGCCAATGCATGGGGCTTTCATGTTTATAATCTTATTTTTGCATGTAGTGAAATTATTTTCATGTTTCAAATACAACTTTCAAAGCAATCTTATCATTGCACCAAGGGTAACCCACCCTCCTATATTTTTTAGTTGTGTTGTAAAGAAAAACTATTTACTATAAGAGATAATTAGAAATCAAATCCATATAATTAGAGGGGCAACATTGAATTAGCAGTCCATGTAATGCAGTTTTACAATAGAATGACTGCTGAAACAATATATATATATATATATATATATATAATTTTTTCTTCTTCTTCTTCTTTTTTTTTTTTTAAAGGAGATGCGTACAATCATGTTAGGCATTCCAAAGTTTACATCTAATTCTTCTCCATATTATCAATTTTTAATTTCTTGGGTTGCATGAATGATCAAATAACTTATGCAAAGAAAAAAAACCATCTCATATGCACGAATTTTAATACATCATGTGAAACTCACCACCAATGGCCATGTCAAAGCATTCCCTTCTATAATTTTCTATATATATGGTTCTCCGAATGCACACCGCTTTGCAAGTGGGAGCATAGCAGATGTTGCATGCATTGGCAATAATGATATTTTTAGTATATTTAAACAAATTATGTAGCATCCATTTCCCTTTTTATGTCTCCATGCCTTTCTTAGACTTGATATTTCTAATGTCATTTATATGATATGAGAATTATTGGGGATAAATCCCGCTCCAGCCGAAGTCTAGCTCGATACCTAGCCTAATGCAACCGGTAGCCGCAGAAGAGCTTCGGCAGACGGGCTTCAGCCGAACTCCCAGCGACCGAGCTTCTTCCAACAGGCTGAACTAGTCAGCTGCCGAACTTCTTTCGGACTCCCAGCGTCGAGACCGAACTTCTTGGGCGGCCGAACTCCCTCGGACTCCCCACGGCCGAACTCCTTCGGACCGACTCCAACGGCCGAGCTTCAACGAAGTCTTCCAGCGGCCGAACTCCTCAGCGGACGAGCCTTAGCCGAACTATTTAGCAACCGAAGTCCTTCAACCGAGCCTCAGCCTAGCTTCTTCGAGCCTCTCAGCGGTCGAACTCCTCGGCAATCGTCCCTCGGTCGAACTCTACAAATGGCCGACCCTTCAGCCAGTCGAACTCCCCCAACCTTCCCTTTGGTCGGACTCTCCTACAGGATGAATTGTCGCCATCAGTCTATGACAGGCGACGAAATCAGACGACATGGCTACCACCTCTGGCAACGCCACTCCCTGACGACGCCTTTCTCTCCGTACCGAATTCCATGCGGCCCACGACTTGCCAGTATGGCCGTCACCGACCGCCTGACGACGCCATCCTCTCCGTACCGAACTCCATGCGACGGTATGGCTGTCGCCATCAACTAAGCTCCACCTACAAAGGACCCTTCAGATACGCCAAGGCTAAGCTCTCTGACCTCTAATCTCTCTGAGCTTTCCTCTTCTTCTCAAAGCTCCGGAACTCATTCCGAGCACTCCATTCATGTTGGCTGAAAACTGACTTGACCGTCGGAGGGTCCTGACGGAGCCACCCCCCACCGGCTCCGGACGGAACTTCATTTTGCAGGTCCCCGACGGTGACCTCGGCGGCCCCCACTCCGACAACCTCCGACGACGACCAGTTTCTGCACCAACAGGAATCAAATGATTGAACTAAATCATTTGATTAATCTTATCTAATAATTAAGGCTGATAGAACATGATTCGAACTATCAACTTGACAAACATGATTCGATCTATCAACTTGACCTACAATCGATCTACTATAAATAAATTTGGATTTGTAATAAATAGATTCAAATCATAAATAAAACTACCCGTTTAACCTACTTAATATTCACATTGGATTTGAGTTTCAAACATCCAATCCATGAACTAATTTTACTAATTTAATATTCAAATCAGATTAAGTCAGATAATCCATTTAACCTAGTTAATCTGAAATGGATCTATTTAATCAGTTAAAACCTATTTAATCTATTTTTGTCTTGATTAACTCGGTCTGTTTGTCTTGTTTAATTCATTAAAGATTTATTTAACTTCTTTAATCTATTTAACTTGATTTAACCAATTTAATAAATAAATTATATGGATTAGATTGGATTATTTGTTTAATAAATAGGTTAAATTTATCTCTAAATTTTTATTTATTTAATAAATATGTTGAATTGTGTTGATGAATTTTTTATTGGACCACGATCTATATTCTATCCGACCTAGCCCATCCCTACTAGTAAGTCATGCAAGTTCTCTGATTGCTATCGGTGCTTTTGGCAATAGTAACCCGCCGACATACAAAAACAATGCACTGTTGAACTTAAATAGTATAAGTATTCAGTACAAAAAACATGGATCCAATATTCATTCCTACTAAGAAAACTAAAAAATCTTGCAAGATTAAAAAAATACAGAAAATATCAGTATTTTTAGAAACAACCACAAGCTGAACAGCACATTCATAAGACCACATACTAAATGAATATCTTAAATATCAAAAATAACTAATAAAGTAAAGCTATTCTAAAACATATTATATGATCACGTAAATGGTATACAAAATTCAAGACAAAGGCACTTATACATACATAGGTCAAAATCACACTAAACAGTAGCTAAAATTCAAACTATTCCTTTATACATTAGTTCTTATTCCAAGATGGATCCGATAACACACAATTTAGCATACTTGTAAAATAAAATTCAAACTCTAATTAAGCAATTGAGGCTGACTGAAAAGTTGGTAAAGTCTTCTATGTTGATGCAAGAGAGCTAGGTTTGATCCTGCCCTCATGCCCTCATCAACATGCAGCTGAGCTCTGTCCTAGTGCTCTATTTTCATATATGCTATTAAGATTTGTCTTTGCCATAAAGGAAGAGATAAACACAATTCTTGCGTAGCACCGAGAGATGGAAAGGCAGTTTGCAACACTAACATTCACATGAATCAAGGTAGTGGAGTGATGCAGACCGAGCCTGACTTGCACCCACGTTCAAGTTCCGAATCTATCAATGAAGCGACACACATCGGCACCCGAAACCACAATGTGGATCTGAAGATTTTTTAGATCTATTATGAATCTTCCTCTTTTAGGAAGATTTTACTCTCATCTTCCTTTTCTATTTAGAAAGAGATTTTATCATCCTTCTTCCAGTTTAGGAGGATGATTTTATTCTATCATTTTTCTTCTTTGCTTAGGAAGATTTTACATCTTTCTTCCTATTTAGAAGGATGATTTTATTCTATTATCTTATTTTTTTTGCTTTGGAAGATTTTATCATCTTTCCTATTTAGGAGATCTTTTTCTATCATCTTCCCTTTTTTAATAAGTCTCTCGGTTTGGAATATTTTTCTTTTATTCTTGGATGTATTTATTTATATAAATCCACAAGGCTTTGGTTAAAGGACAGAATGATTATTAAATAAAATTTGAAAGTCTTATCCAAAAAAAAAAAAAAAGTTATAGTGCTAATTTTCTATCCAAATCTACAAATATCATCTATTGGTAATAACGGCTGGGTTCGTAGGATAGTTTAATTTCTATTTTCTTTCTTCGAAAAACTCATAGTATTACTTCTTTTCTAAAACTCTAGAAATTTTATTCAGTTTTTTCCCTTCCCGCATAGTACTTGGTTATGACTGTTGGATAGAAATTAACTACGTAGACATCTACAAGCCAAGCTAGAAGATAATTGCGGACAGATCGTGCATTGTTTCGGATTAATCATAATAACCTAACTGCATGCTTGTTAAACATCGTATGGCATAATTTCTTATCTGATCTAATTTTTCACTTTATTATTTTCTTTAGCTGAACATTCTTCCTTACTAAAATTAATTTAAAAAAAAATTACTCGTTTAATTTTATTTTGCAAACTGTTTGCCCATCACATCTAAGGGATAGCAACCCATAGGATAGGTTTAACACCTTATGTGTTGCATTTGTGTATAGCATATAGGATTTTAGACCGTCCTGCATCATGGAGTAACATTCATTAAAGGTTTCAAGATTTTCAAGGGTAATGGACATTATCACAATAATACTGGATGGTGAAACCATGGTTTCAACCATTGGAAACATTGTCCTAGGTCAGTCGGCACACACCATGCTGAGCTAGTACTAGCATACAACACCAATCAACATGACACCTATTTAAATATTCTTTTAATACTTTAATTTAAAAAGAGCTCTTGAATTTTCTTTCTAGTTCATCGTGCAAGAGGCATGCCAACATGGCACATGTACTCTACTGACGGATAATTGCTGCCCACTTAAACTATTGTGAAACACGATAGATGTTGTTGGAATAATGTTTGTCTGCTTTCACTGTTAGTATGATTTCTTCAATGTCCACTTCAATTGAATGACGATTATTGACATGTATGGTATTATTCTCTTAATAAAGGGAAATTATTAATGAAAGCATCAAAATGTTCTTTTAATGCTTTATGCATTCTTGTAACCACCTAAAAAAAGAGTCAATACATAGCCACATGTTGTAACATGTCAACATGCCATAATTGGAAATTCAAGACAAAAAAAAATTATATATATTTAAACTAGAAGAGAAGTACAGCATAAACAAGTCTGAGCACCTAAAACATGCTAAAAAGCATGGAAAGAAGCTGTGAAAATGATTATTCTTTTTATATTTAATATTTAACATTTTGCAGTAGTGTTTAATATTTCATTATCTTCCATATTTTTTTACAGATAAATGTATAAATTTGATTTCTTGAGCTTCGCAATTTAGACTTTTTTATACATAACAAGATCTGACACTCGACCCCATGCCCATGCATCAGCAACTTGAAGCAGGGAAAATAAAAGAATCTTATACAAGAAAATTAGCAAAGTTTACCAAGGTTAAAACCTATAGATATATCAAATGGCAACAGCAAAATTACAGATATTATCATTATACCTGAAAAACTTTTCCAAGAATTTTCAAAGCTAGTGCCCGGGCCTTAAGTTCCTCCTTCTTGACATTGCTTTCTTGCAATACCTGTGAACCAATTTCACAAATGCTGAGAAATAATTTTGCCAGTCATATAAGGCAATAAAGAAGTGAAAATGCAAGTTAGAGATTGAGCTACATTGCTCTTAATCAAGGTGTAAACAGATGTGTATGATAGGAAAGAATTAAAAGGAGCAACCACGTAATGACTTTTAGATAAATTCAAGTGGAAATTCAATTCGGACCATTGCAAGGAAATCATCAACATTTCCACGTTTATAATTCATTTCTTTTTCAAAAATATTAAATTGATATCATGGCATCCATAAATATTAAAAAATTCAGGATGAAAGACAGTACAAACAAATAACTATAACCATAGCCATCCAGTTTTTCCCAACTATTTGGGTTTAGCTTCATGGATCCTCATTCTCCAAGTATTCCTTTTTAGAGCCACCTCTGATGTGACTCCAAGATTCTTCATATCTTTCCTCACAACATCTGTTCACGTTACAAAAAAAAAGTACAACAAATATTTTCAAAAATATTTTTTGGTCTAGAAACAAAAGAGATGATTGGGCGTGACCAACAATTTTCAGCAGAAGAGCTTTGTGAATGGAATAAGAGCAACAGATTTCATATGTCTAGTCCTATTAGGGCTGGAACTGGGCTTAGGCCAGGCCGACTTCGGGTTGGACTTTGGGCTCGGTCTGAAACAATTCAGACCGGGTTTGGGCCTAAATATAGAGCCCGTTTTTTCTTCGGGCCGGGTTCGGGCTTATCTTTAGCCCGGCCCAGGCCCAACCTAGGCCTGAGCCCGAAATTCAGATCAAAAGCCCAAATATTCGGCTCAAGCCCGGTTCGCAAACTTAAATTAGTTTTTCAATTTAACAATATGCTTATCTATTGGTAGCTTGATGAACTTGAATGATACTTTGATTATCTATTGGTTTTTTTTGTTATGCTACAATACATAACAAATATACCCGCAGCATTATGTTTTAGGCATGTCCTTGATTTTTCACTCACAACCCTGTTCAGACCACCATGCATAGCATCCATTTTTAAATTTATGCAACAAGCAACAATATCTTTTGAGAGAATTGGAAGCCTTTTGGGCCTTTGGCAAGTTCCAGACTTTGGCGGGTTCATGTGTAATTTTTATAATGAATATATCTCTTAGTTCTATCCACTATGTATATTGATTCTAATATATTCTGAACACAGTCTACTCTGGAAAGGAAGAGAAGTGAACTTGAAGCTAAACTGGAGCAAAGATGCATGATTTAGAGGATAAAATGGAGACCAAATGAATGGCTTTTGAAGTTAGGGAGGCAGGTGTGATAGAGAGCAAATGTCAACTGTGACAAATAATTATGAGTGCAAGAAATTGATAGTCTTAGAGGTACTGTAGCGCTTAATAATTATGAGTTTGTTCTCAGCTGTGAGTCTGTGACAGCTAAATAGAGTGCAAGTGTCACTATAATTGGTGGTTCGGTGGATCAATTTTTTGACTTATAACACGTGTTGCTTTCCTTAAAAAATAATACTTGCTGGTCATTCTCAGAAATAAAAAATTTTATTTTTATATATTCAGGCCAGCCCAATATTTGGCCCAAATCAATAGTTAGGGCCGGCCTGATTGGATTCGGGCCAGGCTCGGGCAGAGGTGTAGCCCGGCCCAGCCCGGCGCATTTCCAGCCCTAAGTCCTACAGTCATTTGATATGAGATGGCATCTAAGTGCATGCTGTACTAAGAATTTTTTGAGATAGTGTGTTTCCTGCTGCCAATCACTAGATTTCATGCAAAGCTGTTAAGTTGACGAATTTCCGCCTACATACTAATATGGCATAAAAGTAGGAATTTTTAATTCATATGCTAGCCGTATAGTTCTATTTCATAATTAATTTACAAGGCCTATGAACATGCCAACAAATCCTTTCAACATACCATTTGGCATACATGCAAAAGGGTCACTTCAATATCTACGACGTTCAGTTTCCATAGTGAGTTCATCATCAAGTCCTTGTTCATCCGGATATGTAACTCAATATCTTTCTCGGTACCACTGCCATCTTTGTTGATTTGGCGGCAGATGTCTTCTTGCAGCTGCAACAATTGCAAAGCACCTGGGCCAAATGTTTTTCCAGCAAACTGGTCAATAATTAGAACAAAGTTCCAAAGTTATTACAGACCTGCAAGAGAAAGCACTTCAACATTAAACCTTTTGCTGCTGTAATTTGTGACTTCCAAAAATGGCCTTTGTTTCGCACCCATTCAGTCAAATACGGCACCCCTAGATACATGACCTTCTTGCCCAGCTCTTTTGCAGCCTGTCTTGCATAGACATAGCCAATGGTGTGTAGAACATCTACTCCAAAAGCTGTGTTTGCAACACCGAAGAAAAATTGAAACTTTATCATTTTGGGCTTTATATACATATCACTTGTCATGTGTATTATTTAAATATGAAGAAACAAAATAGTACTTAGGAAAGGGTTCGTATTGTGACAGCAAAATAATATTGAGGAAAAAACGTCCAGCCCTCTAAAATTCTACCAAAATAAGCAGAGTTGAAACCAAGACCACCATATAAAATTAGATATGATGACCTTAATTTTCTTCTCAAGCAAAACCACTTAATGACAGCACCCAGCCCAGATGAAAATGGTGAGGACTTGATGAAAGGTCAATCATTGGTTATGAAAAGAAAGGCTGGAACTGTGGTCTTGATTTTGCAAAGAGTTCCAAATTTGTGTGTGCATATATATAGCAAGAACATAAATCCAATCAGACTCAAAATATTTACCATTTTATGCACGTTATAAATGTTCGGACTACAACCTGTGTTAGAAAGTCTCTTTGCTTCAGCTTCTGCACGATGAAAGAATCCCTCTTTGTCACCATGAACATACAGGTTAAGGAAATCTCTCAAAAACTTGGCAAGTTTTTCTTCCCTTTCTCTCTGTATAGCCTTAATGAAAATAAACAGAGAATTAAAATAAATTCAAATGCCAACTATAATACCTTTAGATTTAAATAATAAAAAATTAAAAGAGATGCTTTGTTGGGGAGATTTTAAGGTCAAACCAATTTCTTCTACTAGATAACAGCATGACATAAAAATGAACACAAAGTGCATGTGCTGTCGATCACTTAAAATGTAGCATAAAAACTGGTACTTTAGAAAACATGTTTGCTACAAAAACTGGTACTTTAGAAAACATGTTTCAGGAAGAAAAATGGGAAGTGAAATGTCAGCTAAGCCAATGGTAGCTTCTCTAAGGAGTCATTCATACATACATACATATATATTCATCAGGGATTTTGAATGAAATAGACCAAAGTTTAATTTATAACATTATGAATCTCATGAACAACTAAACTCTTATATCTATTGTAAAACTCGTGGTGCTGGCAACAAATTGAAACTCGAGGTTTGTTACAAGCTTGAGTCTTATCAATGCGCAGAACACTACAGAAGATTCAAAATTCAGAATTCACACCATTGATCATGATACACATCAACTAAAAATCAAAAAAAGAAAAAAAGATGGGGAGAGTTTCTTTACCTATGCATCACAGTAATTGCATGATTTGTAGTTTAGAAGTATCAATAGCTACTAAATTTTGGTTATGTGTGTTTAAGATGTGAAGATCATGATCAACAGTGTGGCTTCTTGATTTGCATACCCAACATGAATTTTTTAAACTAAGAAAACAAGTCGCATCCATCAATTCATATTTCAAATCTTTATTTATATTGATGATTGTATATTCCCCATAACCACTTATCAAATTAATAATGCACATACCTATAATCATTTTTTAAAATGGGTTTTCAAAAAGCAAAGAATTAAGCCCCGAATTCCCCATAACCACTTATCAGATTAATAATGCACATACCTATAATCATTTTTTTTAAAAATGGATTTTTAAAAAAAGCAAAGAATTAAGCCCTGATACCAATTTAGAACCTATAAGAATGTATCCAGCATCAGATCCTATTCTCAAACAATTTGCGAAGATAAAACTCTACCAAACATAACAATGGTTCATCTTAAATGCCTCAAAATCATGGCTTCATATATAAAATCATATAATTAAACTCATTCAAGTCTATAAAATGAACTTGATCTAATTCCATCATTTCCAAATTAAGTCCCAATAACAACCCAAGGAATGTTGATGTGATGGTTGTCAAAAATGCAAATATTGGCATAATGTTGAGTAATACAGCTTAGTTGAGTAAGCATGCTTGGCTGTTTTGGGCATGGTTTGCCCTGCTGATAAATTTATAAAAAGGAAAGAAAATGTTTACAGGTTGCCTTCATCTTGGTTACTTTTTTCTGTAACATTTCTTTATACAATCGTTATGTTTTTTAGTAAAGATGAGGTAGAGTTTCCTACCTGATGGATCCCCTAGTGACAAAGCTAGCATTTTTTGTATTACTATAGCTCCCTTTACCCTGTTTTCCTACCCCACAATTGTAAATTAACAGAGGTAGGGCTTGGTGTGTGTTGGGGTGTGTGCGCGGGTGGGTGGGTGGGTGGTTAGGGCGTGCAGGTAGATAAACAAGGGTAAATGGATATTAAACAGAGGCCATATGTATAACCATGATTTCATTAATATTAACATAAGGTGATGGCTCAGCATACTGAAACTTGATTGACATATGCGACCGAGTGAATCACATTGCAGACTGAACAATTCTGTGCCTATCATAGGAGTAATGAGCCATTAAATTGCTCAGTATTTGTTTGTTTATATCCATCATTATCATCACCTAATCTAGATGGAATACAGAGACAAGTAATAGTTGCTGGAAAGTTGAGCTGAATGATAAAGTATAGTTCTCCAAGGACTCAAGGGGTAGAAGACGTGTAAGGTTAAAGGGAGATATATTGAAGTACATAGCAACTAAGCAAACCACATTTTGAGAAGTCCGAGAAGCTAGAAACATATGAAGTACACCGAAGAGCTAGAAGTAACAGCTGATATCATTCGCATTGGGAGAATACTGAAAACCTAGAAACATAACATACAGCTGATATCATTAGGAGAAGTGGGGTGTGTGCATGTTGAAGAAAATTGTGCTTTGTCACAATCGATCAGCCATTGAATTTTAGAATGAAGCATGACCAAACCTGAACAAGCAGAGTATGCTATCTTATGTGAAAATCATTTGAGGGAGAAAACATTCCATCACACATCACAAGGAAGATTAAAACAAGCATAGGAACAAAAGGCTATTGAGTTGATCATTTTCCAGCATGCAAGACTTTGATTTCTGATTAAATTTGGATTTATGAAGGCTCTACAATCATTCAACCCAATGATAAACTCAAATTAGATTCCAAACCCATTATTTATGATGAACATGAACCAACAACCAGGTAAGAAATCAGTTTCCATTGTCAAAAAGTATCTTTCTGATAATATAGCACGTCTGAGATGTACCAATAAGAATGCTAGTTCAGTAACTGTACATAAAATATGACATTATATGGACCAAAAATTCTAATGTGTTAAAACCAACAAACATGAATATGCGGTCTGTGATACATATATAAACAAATGGCATGCAATAATTCCAAAATGAAGGATTTGATTTCCAAAATATTGCCATGCAGACAGTTCAAAAAAATTTAATTGAAGCCTCATTTCTGTACTTACCTTCAGTCTATCTTGAAGTTTCAAAGGATTGTCATTTTCACTAGTTAATTCAGTGGAAGCCATTGATGCCACAGCAAGGTGTCCTATGTAATCCTCAAATAGTTCACTTCCAAAAAGTAGAGTAAAGACAGCAGTGGCATCTAACATGTTTTCCCTGAAATCATGCAAAAATTTGTTATCGTAGAAATTTTAAAATAATCAAAAAAACTTTGATGAATACATATTAATAGAATTCTTAGTTATACAAACTGAAGAAAGGAGAAGATTTGCAAAGAGAAATGAATCATTTGGCTATTTCTGTTCGTTCCTATTCTTTTATTTTATTTCCTATTGTAATGTTTGTTCATTCCTTTTGGTTCCTCCTTAATTAATGCACTCTAATGTTTTCAAAATAAACATTATATCCTCATGTTATTAAATTTGTAATGCTCACACTGTCGAAAACACATGGCACATCAAGCTCCTAATGTCCTGTAGAGGGGATCTAGAATTTGTATATTATGTCCACAAATGAATGAGTCTATGCAAGATTAACAATTTAGATATCTAGCATGATTAAAAGGTATTATATTGGAATTTTGTGCAACATGGTGTTGCAAAGGAGCAGTTGACTTCATTGTGTTTTTCTTGCTAATAGAATGTTCCACTGTAGGAAAATTTAGTAGCTCTCCTTCCTCCAAAGTAGAAGACATTTGGAAAGCGGCGCACTACACAAGGTCATAATAAGTGTTTGATACGTCAAGATGACCCTCATTAGAATGCAATGCACTTTTTGAGATCCAATGAAATCAGAAGCACAATGGCATTGAATCAAGCAAATAGAACAAAGTGGAAAAGGCAGATGATAAAAGAAACCAATTGATGCACCCTGTTTCGTTTATCCAATGCAACAAGGCAAAACAATCATGTTGTTGGCACAAACTAGCTCCCAAGTGGAAAAGCATGACCTCTGGCTTTCTTGGGACACAGCTCCCATTTTTCATTGGTTGTGCAAAATGCAATATCCATATCCTGTGACAGGCGTCCGACATACTAAATATGTTGCATCAGCTAGAGTACGGTATGGGAAGCATGTCTTGCTAAAGAGAAAATGTAACATCCAAGCTTCAGATCAACTTCAGTCCTTGGAAATTGGTAAAGGATTCCTAGTTATTTGGTTTGAAAAACTGGACATAGGTTTACTTATCGCAATTACCAATAAGATTGATTCTTGAAATAACCATAAAATCACCAAAAACAATAGTGCCAAAACAAACTCTTTAGTCCAAGACCAATCTCAGCACTATAAGCATGAAATAGTGCCTTCAAATCAACTGATCGGAGCATGATCAACAGATTGAACTTCGAAGGCCAACATCTAAAATCATGTCAAATGTAGAGCTCAAAATGAAGAATGGGAAGACAGAAGCTTGTAAGTTATTGGAAGAAGAAGAAAGAAATCATTGTATAATATTCCTCTAGTTCAGATTTTTATCCATTAACTAGTCTAGGAAGTTCTGTCATGATCTATCATGAGGTAGCACCTATTGTACATTGCAGACAATGCATAGGACTGCATGGGGTTATCAAATCTCCATTACATTATCATTGTCTTTCATCACGGCATCTCACAAGAATGAGGCCATCTATCTAGACAGCATCTCACAAGAATGAGGCCATCTATCTATACCCTTCTTCTTCTTCTTCTTCTTCTCAAAATGAAGAATGGGAAGACAGAAGCTTGTAAGTTATTGGAAGAAGAAGAAAGAAATCATTGTATAATATTCCTCTAGTTCAGATTTTTATCCATTAACTAGTCTAGGAAGTTCTGTCATGATCTATCATGAGGTAGCACCTATTGTACATTGCAGACAATGCATAGGACTGCATGGGGTTATCAAATCTCCATTACATTATCATTGTCTTTCATCACGGCATCTCACAAGAATGAGGCCATCTATCTAGACAGCATCTCACAAGAATGAGGCCATCTATCTATACCCTTCTTCTTCTTCTTCTTCTTCTCAAAATGAAGAATGGGAAGACAGAAGCTTGTAAGTTATTGGAAGAAGAAGAAAGAAATCATTGTATAATATTCCTCTAGTTCAGATTTTTATCCATTAACTAGTCTAGGAAGTTCTGTCATGATCTATCATGAGGTAGCACCTATTGTACATTGCAGACAATGCATAGGACTGCATGGGGTTATCAAATCTCCATTACATTATCATTGTCTTTCATCACGGCATCTCACAAGAATGAGGCCATCTATCTATACAGCATCTCACAAGAATGAGACCATCTATTTATAGACTGCATGGGGTTATCAAATCTGCATTATCATTGTCTTTCATCACGGCATCTCACAAGAATGAGGCCATCTATCTATACAGCATCTCACAAGAATGAGGCCATCTATCTATACAACAAAGCCTTTCTTCTTCTTCTCCTTCTTCTTCTTCTTCTTCTTTTTTCTTTTTGTGTGCGTGTGTGTGTGATGATGATAGGGGAGGCAACCAAGCAATAACGTAGCTTACCTAGATATGTTATTTTTGCCGAATCCATCATAAGCCCTTCTTTGCACTGGGTCACTTAGTACCTGATAAGCCTCTCCAAGTTCCTGAAAGAAGCCGCAGTTCCGATCACTCAAGAAGTTTCTCATCATGATTCAGTGACAATGAAAACACAAGCATGTCAGAAAAATTAACATCTTTTTAGCTTCAACAGTTAGCAAAACTCA